>JAVJGG010000002.1:38157114-38191061 GCA_035590195.1 Aviceda cuculoides | reverse complement strand
CTTCGCATACTGAACTCAAAACACAGCACTGTACCAGCTACTGGGAAGACAGTTAACTCTATCCCAGCTGAAACCAGCACATATGCCTTTTGCAGACTCGGAGCAATCTCCTTGAGAAGTTGTCTTCCTACAACATGGGCCGATTCAGCCAGCTTGTATCAACTATCATTGTGAAGTCGTGGCCCTTCAAGAATGGGCAGCCTGAGGATGATTTCGATGAGGTTTTGCGCCACGTGCTTACATGGCCTGACATCAAACATATCTTAAGCTTTAACGGTATGTCTGTTAGTTGTATTTATAGGAGTCTGTGAAAAGCTGTTCTCTGCCTTGCTGTTCCCACTTTGCAGAGCAGTAAACAGATATATAAAAATTGTCCTGCTCTTGTTTTATTCCCCACCTCAAAGCTCAAGGTATTCAGCCTGGTTTTGGAGAGGAAAGGCTAAGGAAGAGAGAGCTAGTATTCCTCTTGTGATAATCCACTGCAGCCACTTCAGGATTTGTACTGGACTGCTGAACCTGTAGATCAAGTGGATTTGTAGAACATAACTTCCTTCTTAGAGAAGTTCTAATAAGTAATTGCTACACAAAAATGGAAAAGTGTTTGTCATGCGAATGGATCAAAATGACTTGTTTCCTCCACAGGTTTTGGGTAAGGGCTCTCCATGGGAAGGTGTCTGAATTACTCTCCTGAGATCCTGGCTGTTTCTGTTCAGAAAAACATGAGGGGTTGGAGGGTGGTGTGATGAGTTCACAGGCTTTTGGGTAGGGATTTGAATGGGAAATGGAAGGACTCTGTATCATGACACTGAATAGTTATTGATTCTGCCTAGTTTTTGTGAGGCAGGGCTGATCTAGGTTTTACATGCTTTGTTTCTGGAACAGGAACAAACACAAAGCTCCTAGAAAAACTTACCGATGAAGCAAAGAATGTCATGGCCATAGCAGACTCTGTGTTCATGAGTGTCACTGATGACATCCAGAAAGGCTGTATCCTTGTGAAACATCTGGAAGAGATTTTCCAGCATGAGAAACAGTTCATCTGTATCTGGGAGATAAGTAAGAGCACCGTTCAAAGGTGGCATTGTTGGCTTACAGCATCATTGTGATCGATGGCCTACTCTGTTAACCTACTTCGGTGATTAGTAATGCTAATTAGGTACTTCAGCAGTTAGCAGTGCTGCGCTTGTCTTTGTCCTTTATACGGATCTCCCAGCTCCAGTTTGTGTTGTCTGCATTTTACTGTGTTGTTTGTGACTCTGCAAATCCAAACCTGAGTTATGGGTGCAGGGGTTGGGAAGTATCTAAGTATTTGCTTTGTGACTACCAATGAGTTTTCTTTCAGAGCACCAGCAGCTGTTTTGTGAAAACAAAGAACTACTCCAGAGAGAACTGAAAGAATTGCTGCAGAGGAGGCAAGAAGAATTGACACTTCTCAGAAAAGATCAAAAAGCGATAGGAACCTTTCTGAACATGTGTAGGAAGGTGCAGGCATCTGTGAAAGGTAGTGTTCTGGGGGAGCAATTTGAAAGTGGCAACTCCAGAAAACATAATTTTCTTTGAAAACGACTGGGCTTTGTAAACAAGCTTTATTCTAAACCACAGCAAGGATGAGGTGGGGTGGGGGAAGTAAACCTAGAGTATTTGAGGGATCAAGCGGGTGCTTATGCATCAAATGATATTTGTAGGGGTCCACATGCGTTTTGCAATTTAGCAGGTTAGATGAAGTAAGCTGGACACAGGCCAGACATCTGATCTATCTCTGACTTGTCTCTCTGTTTTAAAGTGGATGTAGGTGAACTGGAATTGCAACACTTGGAAGATCTTTGCTCAAAAAGACTAAATACAGTTGTGAATGTGGGAAAGAGACCCCTAGAGACCTACTACAACTTGAGCCCAAAGCTGAAAGAATTTGCCCAGAAAATGCACTCTTTTAAGGATAGCCTGATCTTCCAGCAGTTCTGGGAGGAAGCAGCACAGGAGGCAGGAAAGGAGTATAAAAGTCATGTTCCTCCTATTATTCTTCTGAACTACAACATTGTTCCTGCATTGGACCTTACTAATGTTTTCTGCAGTCTAATTTCCCCTTGTTTTGTGAGCTATGAAAGGTTGTATGATGATCTCAGATCTGGAAGTCTCACACTTTCTGCAGTTGATACAATTTTTCAGGAATTCACAGATCATCCTGAAGATATCAAAACTGAACTAAATACCATATGTAAGCTTAGACCTGAAGAAGACAGAGACTGGGTTGATCAGCGATTTCAGCAGATCCAGCAATACCATGAAATGCATTTAACTTTTGATGCTGCGAAGATCATTGCCATTGTCAAAGAGATTTTAAACCTCTCTGGTGACTTCAGTATCCTGGAAAATTTGTTGGACATAGTAAGTATTCTCTTCTTCAGCTCTGTACTGTTAGGGTGTTGGCTAGAAAGCTTGGGTAAATCTGAACCTTCCCTTAAGTCTGTCCCAGTCTGTTCAGAGCCATTCCCTGTCCCAAAATGCTTGTTTGAGATAAAAATTAAGTGTTTAAATAAAGTGCTTTTGTATAATCTTGCTTAATAGAGAGAAGGTGGTATTC
Source organism: Aviceda cuculoides (assembly GCA_035590195.1). NCBI lineage: Eukaryota > Metazoa > Chordata > Aves > Accipitriformes > Accipitridae > Aviceda > Aviceda cuculoides. Next base: position 38,188,480 of record JAVJGG010000002.1, on the reverse strand, counting down.
GTCTGTTTAGGGTGTAGATTTGCAGAGGGCTTTCCCTTCCCTGCTGGAGAACAGGTTGTATTTCCCATTTCCAGACTGAGTGTTTGTTTGCACCGCTTGCTTTGCAGACAGAAAAACTTGAATCATACAAGACACAAAAGCTGGATTCCATCAGCCCTGAGCTTATGCATGCCAAGAAACTGCTGCAGGGGATCACTGTGAAGCGTCGTGGGTGTCTGAGGGAGCTGGCCCAGCAGAAGGAGTTTGTCTGCTGGGTCAGGGAAGCACTGAAAGGTGTGTGCTGCTCCCCCAGAAATTAGACAGATAGTACTAGAAGGGATGCCAGTTTGTGTGGAGGCAGAAGGAATGCCATATCCCTGACTCATTTGCTATCTGCTTTATGCCTTCACAGCTTCTGGTGTTGATAGTTACAAGCATCTTTTATGGGTTTCGGTCTGGAACATGCTATGAAGTAGTCCCTTTAAACATGCCCATGCCACTGTAGTCTCCTGCAGTGCACAGTAGCTACCCTGCCTGATAGCTGGGCTTGGTCTGAAGGGTTGTAATAGCTGCTAGTATTCAGTTCAGACTGGTTATTTAAGAGAACAGAGGCCATCCATTTAACAGGATGGCAGTGGTCTGATTAGTTGTGTGTCTTGCCAGCTTAGTTGTCTTACATGTACAGAGACACACACCCTTTGCACTGCTTCCATCCTGGCTGTGAATCGGCTCTTCGTGGCAATGTGGAGAAAAGCCAGGGCCAAGGATGTCCTTAGTGTGGATGAATCACCTAGTAAAGTTGCTAGCAGGTTGGGTAGAGAGAAGTTGCATGGGAAGTGCTGTTCAAAGGCATTCTTTCTGCATTTTCTGTAAAAGGTGGTGATGTGGAAGTGCATTAAAGCTGCCTCATTTGTTGTTCACTCATGTGTTTATCTCATTTAAGGTACAAATGAGCTGAAGGTATTTGTAGACTTGGCATCCATCTCTGCTGGGGAGAACGACATGGATGTGGACCGTGTGGCATGTTTCCATGACACTGTTCATGGCTACTCTTCCCTGCTCTATGAACTTAAGCAAGAGTCAGGGTTTAAGGACTTCATGTGCTGCTTGGGGAAGCTGTGGCGAGCCCTGGACAGTGATGAGAACCTTCCCAAGAAACTGGTGAGTTCTGCTGGAGCAGGTCCTCTCTGCATCCTCTCGCGTTTCTGCCTTCCAAGAGTGGCTGGAAGATTGACTGCACAAGGCAAATTGCACTTGTGCAGGGACATCACAGTAGCTCTTGTTATTGGAAGAAAAATATCTTACATTTCTGTGGCACAAAAAATGTACTACAGCAACTGTAACTGGTATAGTATGGATTTCTCCAGAGCACTGCTGAGGCTTTCAAGTGTGGCACGGTGTAGCTTTGCTCCTGCAAGAGGTTGAATGATGATGCTAAACAGTGAAGGCAGATGTCTGGGAACTCTGTCTTATTTTTTTGCAGCAAGGCATGTTTCTATAGCAAGAGGCATTGAAGCACTGTGGGCTCTGTTTGTTCAGCCTCCCATGGTGTTAGTAAAGAACAGCTTTGCAGAAAGATTGGGCTGTGGCCAGTAGTCATTCTTTTTTTTTCCTTCCCCATCCTGAAACTCTTAATGCTAGCCCAAGCTGTTTGTCCTGAACACACATGTTATCCTGGAAAGAAGTGCCAAGTCAGAGCGATTAGGGCAGTGCCATGTCTTCTCTTCCCACAGCATGCTTCAGCTCAACACTTAGAGTGGTTGAAAATAGTGAAAGAGAGCCATGGGTCTGTGGAGCTGTCATCACTGTCGCTGGCAGCTGCCATCAACAGCAGAGGAATATATGTTCTCAGAGCACCAGCTGATGGCCAAAAGGTGAGGCTGCTTGGCTTTCCTACCCCTCCTGCAGACAACACTGCTGGCACATCGATGACTGTCAGAAATGTACTGTAGCTTTCCTCACATTCTGCACAGTTCCTTTTTGGGGGCTGCTGCCTCCTAAGTGCTGCCCTTGCTGGGCATAGCACTGCCTCAGGAGTGGAACCTCAGTCCGCATCAGCGCTATTGACTTATTCTCTGGCAGGTTTCTTTGGACAATGTTGTGCATTTCACCCTCCCGAGGAGCTCTGGGGATAATGAGGCATCACAGAAATACTCCCTGGCAGAGCTCCGTGAACTGCAGAACAAACTGATGCTCATGTCAGCAAAGGGAGAGCAAGGCTTGGAGGTGGAGAAGTTCTCTGAGGTCAGATTTCAAACCCAATGGGTTACTGATGTTGAGGCTGGGGTTGGACTTTGCCTTGAATATCAGCTTTTAAGACTATGGTTTACAGCTGAGCTGCTGGGGGTGAGTGGTAGCAGGCAGATAGGTGTTCCTACCTCTTTGGTTCCCTGTTAAGGTGGAACCAAGCTGGAGACTGGACCGTGGACTGGTACCCTCATCCTCTGGCTGCACTGGGGATGCTTTTGGCTGGGAGGGCTGCTGTGCTTTTGTAGCAAGCTGGGGATTCCTTACTGGCTTCCTGGGGGATACTGCTGTTAAAAAGCCACAGGGAGTCTTTTGTTGCTGTACAAGGCCCGACACACCTGACTTGGGACCAAAGCCTTTATTTTGATTGAAAGTCTTTCCTGTGGTTTCATGACTGGGACTTGTCTTGGTAAATCAGCTTAGTCTTTTTACCTCTTCTCTATCCTCACACAGATTTTTTCCAATGTCCAAAGACTTGCACAGGCCTTTATAGACCTTTATTCAGCTGGGAACATGCTCTTCCGCTCCTGGCTTGCCCATGTGTATTGTTCACCCGAAAGAGAATCATGTGTTCTTATAGACTTCTCTTTGGGACTGATCCCAGTGCTAGAAGGGCGAGGAGATATGGCAGCTGTGCTCCCAGGCCTCTGCAAGACAATGGAGAGTTTCCTGGAGAGTTGGAAAAGCTTCATATATGAAAAACGATTCCAGCATTTCTACCTGAACTACTACACTGCTGAGCAGCTGGTCTATTTGTGCACAGAGCTGGGGCAGGGAATGCCCAGCCAGAATGCCCTGATGATGCTTTCGTTCCTAAAACACGACTGCACCGAGCAGGATGTCCTTAGAGCTTCCAGGAGTGAGGTGCCTCCCAGCTCAAGGAAGCCTATTTCTGACTTCCAAGTGATGCTGGATGGAGGGAAGGACCTGACTGCTCGGCTGAAGTGCATCTGGGAGTGCTACATGTGCAACATGGGCTCCTTCCTTCCGAACTGCCTGGATATCGATACACTTGGTGGGTGGCTGAAGAATCTGGCCAGCTGGGAGGGAGAGGATGTCACACGAGACTTTCCACGGGATCTTCTGTATGTTGGTCAGCCCAACCTCATCATATGCCCTCGCTCGGAGGTGCTCACATCTGCTCTGGCTATTTACATGAACAGCCCCAACCAGCCCCTTCCCACTTTTGACGAAGTTCTCCTGTGCACTCCTCAGACCACTGCTGAGCAAGTGGGGCTCTTCCTCAGGAGGTGCCTTATTCCCTGCAGCAGAGGAGAGAAAATTTACACCATGCTGTATGCAGACGAGCTGAGTTACGATGTCAGCTGCAGAGCAGAGGAGCTATTCCAGCACCTGCAGCGCTACAACAGCACCTATCGCCTCATCATTCTGTGCAACTGCGAGAGGGAGCACAGCTACATCCCTTCTGTCTTCAGCCACTACAAAGTGCACATGATACCCCAGAGGCCACTAGCTGAAATCCAGCGATACCTTCAGCACCACTACAGGGTCGCTCAGCCTTCAAGCTCAGCTGCTTCTGTGTTCAAGGGCAATATGTGTGTTGGGATTGTGTCCTCCAAAAGAGCTGGTGTGGGTAAGATGTCACATGCAAAGTGGGGTCTGCTGAGTGTTGAAAACCAGAGTGGGGTTCACCTTGCCCGGGTTTGTGTCCAAGTCATAAGCATCTAGTAAAAAAGAGTGATTCAGACTACAGTCAGTGGAGTGAGGTGAGAGCTGTAAGGATGGCTTGTCTTGTCCCGAGATAGGCATTGCTAGAGATGGTTCACCTTGTTAATCTGATACCTGTCTCTTTCTACTGACTTAAGTCATTAACATAAATTAGATAGCTAATGCTGGATGAGATGAGTCTTGCCTCCTGAGGTTAAAATATGCCTGCAGGAAAATGTATGTGAGATGGGACAAGGGTTGCAAAGCCTGCCTGTTTTTTCTTGCGGAGGAAATGATTGTTGGCTGTCTCTTAATGCAAAAAGCTAGAGGACATTAAATAAAACTACTTGGCAGGCTGAAAAGCAGATGGAAGACGGTGGTTCTTCAAATAGTGCTTAGTTAAATTGCGGAATCTAAAGCTTTACCTAACCTAAGGCTTAAAAAATGATTAGATATAGTCATGAGAGAAACATCCATCAAGTGCTATTAAACACAAAGGTGGTATCTCCAACATTAGGGCTCCTGAGCCGCAAATCACTGAAAAAATACTGGGAAAGAGTCACTGTGTGTCAGCTGTGTTCTTACCCTGTTCCTTAGCTGTTGTCCCCTGTTAGAGATTGGTAGTCCAGTAAGTGCTTTTGCTGTCCGGCTGTGTGTGTTTCTTGTGTAAACTTACAGTCTGAAGTACTTCTAGTGCACGCGTACAGGAGCAACATCAGACCTTGCTTTTTCCTTACAGCACCCATTCTTGGGCTTTGATACAGTACCACCCCAATGGAAAAGGTTGGGCTCAAAAGGGAAAGCATGTTACATTATTTTCCAGGGATTAGTGAAAAAATCCAAACCAGTTTTGATAACAAATGGCATCCTTTGTCAAACTTCAGAAATCCAGGGCAGCTCTCGGGTGTTATCTGTGAATGGCTGCTGTCTTAGCTTCAGTCTGGAAAGCTATATAAATCCACCTTTTTTGTTACATTACAAAACTTTCATATTGCTGAGGGTGAGTTTGGAGCTTCCAAAAGGTTGGAAGAGAAACCTTTACCCAGATACCCGTAACAGGGAAGTATTTGTGGAATGAACCCACCACAGGGAGCTCCTGCACTACATACAGCATAAAGGGTATGATAGGATGTAGCCAGTGGACATGGAACAGTCTTTCCATTCACCGTGTTAATCTGGGGAACAGCAGATGCAGACTATAGCCAACCTCAGACAGCAAACCCAAGTCGTTGGCATTGCTTGAATGCTGGCAAAATTAGTTTCTACAGGATAAGATAGGAAACTTGAGGGTACTTTTATCTTTGACAACAACCATTCCCCGCCCCCCCATGTTTTGACTTAGGAACAACCACATAATAGAATAGATTCAAGTCCTAATAAAAAGTAAAGCCTTTCTCAGGTAGTCTAAGCAAAACAAACCATGTAGATATTGGCTATTGAAGGCTGTCATTAACAGCAATGCCTTTGATTCCAGGCTGCAGCTACTCTAGCCAGATTTAAGCATTCTTCTGGAATGCCTGTTGGGGAGGTTCAGAGATTTCAGAGGATAGAGTACTTAAACATTTGACTTCATTCTTTCTGTTATGACCTTAATATGATGTATTCAATCTTGATAGCTTTAATTCTTTCTGCGTTTTTTATGTCAACAGGGAAATCTCTCTATGTGAAGAGGCTACATGAGAGACTGCAAGAGCAGCCTGACTATACAAAACTTCTGAAAACCATCCGACTAATTGAACGAGAAGTGGATGAAGATAAAGTGCTAAAATCTCTTCTGCCTTTTCTGAAGAGAAAACACCAGACAAAGCCCATGATATTCCATTTTGATATCACCTCTTCAGTAAGTACATCCCTCCCACAGCTGCCTTGTCCTAGGAGTTCTGTGTGGATCCCTGCAGAGGTTGTGTCTTTAAAGCTTTTGTTTCTTAGTAAGCCATTTTGCTAGGTCGTGTTTTCTAATTATTGTGTAAGTAACATAAAGAACTCTGTACCATCGAGGTGGTTGAACTCTGGAACAGGTTGCCCAGAGAAGCTGTAGCATCTCCAACCTTGGAGATATTAAACCTGACTGGACATGGTCTTAGGCAGCCTGCTCTAGCTGAGCCTGCTTTGGGTAGAGGGGTTGGACAACATGATCTCCAGACATCCTTTCCACCCTCAATTGTTCTATGGTTCTGTGAAGTTATGATGAGTAAAGAAATATGAAATGCCTTTGTCTTTTTCTTCTGGTAGGTACAAAGTGGAGTTCCAGAGTTTCTATTCAAGCTGTTGGTTTTGCAGTATCTGACAGATAATGATGGAAATATGTGGCTACGACAGAAGTGCCATTTGTATATCATTGAAATCCTTGAGGTATCGCCAGTGCCAAAGAAAGCAGCAAGACATGTATGTACACAGCAATACTTGATTTCTTTGAATTTCTCATTTTGCACATATGTCTTTATATAGCTGCATGTGAGTTGTGGAGACTAACTGTAACCACAGCATAGGAATTCCTTGTTTGTATCAGGGTGTACTGTGCATTTCCATTACAAAGTGGTGTTTGTGGTAGTGTACAAAGTGATGTTAAAACCAGGCAGTAAATTATACCTGTTGTGGTTTTCTTGGATTGGTAATTTCTGAAGGCCTGTTAGTCCAAGCCTCGTTGGCCCCACCCTAACGTTTATAGGGAACGTAAAAATGCAAAATCTATTCTTCCTCATGTTACTTTGCATGTTTGAAAGTCCTAGAATATTTGTAGGCAGCTATAAGAACAGAATGTAGAAGGGACAGGGATAAATTGTAACTGTTTCTTGGGTTTAGTTTTCTTTGTCTTTGAGGTAACACTGAGAAGAGACTGGAGGTAACAAAGGACTAATGTTACAGGAAGGACACTGTAGGAGGAAGTAGGATTAATTTTTGTGATGCACTTTAAGCAGAAGTGCTGCATAGGGGGAAAAATGTCATGGTTGTATAGGCTAGCTGTTGTTATTCAGTTAGGTCTGTGGTTTTAGGAAAGGACACTGTTAAGAACAGATTAAACAAACTGAAGAAGATTAGGGCTACAGGTTTGTGATGACACGTTTTCTTTTCCTCTACTCCAGATGTCAGCAAGCCAGAAGTATAGTTTCTTTGATGTGTTCCCTAAAGTAACATGCAAATCTCCTAAGGAAGTACTAGAAATGGAGACACTTGGGAACCAGTCTGGGGATGTTTCAGACCCAGGAATGGACAAAGAAGAATTTTGCAGTGAGGCTTTCCAGAGACCTTTCCAGTATCTGAAAAGATTTGATCAGGGGTACAGTCTGGACACATTCTTTTACGAAGCGCACTCTGTGGAAGGGAGCCCTGCAGAATGCTTGCAGCATTTCCTCCTGCACTGTGGGATCACAGATCCCTCCTGGTCAGAACTCCGAAACTTTGCATGGTTTCTCAATGTTCAGTTGAGAGACTGTGAAGCTTCTGTCTTTTGCAACCCTGACTTTGTCCAGGACACTTTGCAAGGTTTCAAAAACTTTGTCGTTACCTTCATGATTTTAATGGCAAGGGATTTTGCAACACCCTCCCTAAAAATTTCTGATCAAAGTTCACAAAGGCAGTCCTCCAACCTGGAGAACATTGCAGAAGAAGATCTTCTTCCTTTCCGCATTCGGAAAAAGTGGGAGTCTGAGCCTCATCCGTATTTGTTTTTCAATGAAGATCGTGTGTCCATGACATTCATTGGTTTCCACTTTCAGCGTAATGGCAGTGGCGGTGTTGATGCCATTAATCCTTTGAATGGCAACATTATCAAGAAAAATATCATGACTTCACAGTTGTACAAAGGCTTGTTACTCCAAAGAGTTCCCTTCAATATTCCATTTGATCAGTTGCCTCGTCATGAGAAGCTAGAGAAGCTTTGCATGGTTTTGGGAATCCCCTGGGTAATAGACCCTGATGAGACATACGAACTCACAACAGACAATGTGCTAAAAATCTTGGCTATTGAGATGCGATTCAGATGCAACATCCCAGTTGTCATCATGGGAGAAACAGGCTGTGGGAAAACCAGACTTATAAAGTTTCTGTGCAAGTTACGCAGAAGCTGTGTAGAGGTGGAGAACATGAAGCTTGTTAAAGTTCATGGAGGTACTACGGCAGAGATGATTTACGCCAGAATCAAAGAAGCAGAAGCCCTTGCTAAAACCAATAAGGAGCAGCATGGGTTGGACACAGTCCTCTTTTTCGATGAAGCCAACACAACAGAGGCTGTAAGCAGCATCAAGGAAGTTCTGTGTGACCACACAGTACAGGGGAAACCTTTGGTCTCTTGTTCTGGCTTGCAGATCATAGCAGCCTGCAACCCTTATCGTAAGCACACACCAGAGATGATTCAACGCCTGGAATTAGCTGGATTGGGCTACCGTGTCAAAGCAGATGAGACTAAGGATAAGCTTGGATCTATTCCGCTGAGACAGCTTGTGTACCGGGTCCATGCACTCCCACCCAGCATGATCCCGTTGGTATGGGATTTTGGACAGCTGAACAACTTAACTGAAAAAATGTATATACAACAGATTGTACAGAGAGTTACTGAACATGTCCCAATGAGGCGGTTTGAAGCAGAGGTAATTACAGAAGTACTTTTTGCTTCCCAGCAATACATGAGGCAGAGGGATGATGAATGCAGCTTTGTCAGCCTGCGAGATGTGGAACGCTGCATGGAAGTTTTCAAGTGGTTTCACAAGCGCAGTAAGCTACTGCTGAAAGAACTGGAGAAGTACCTTGCTAAGAAGAGAGCTCCGAAGAGCCCTGTTGAGCGAAACAATGTTATCTGGTCCTTAGTGCTGGCAGTCGGGGTCTGCTATCATGCATCCTTGGAAAAGAAGGAGGCATACAGGAGTGCTATCAGCCAGGTGCTTCCAAAACCTTATGATACCCAGAAAAAGATTTTGGAAGAAATCTCCCTGATGCAGGACTTATTCCTGAGTGGTGTGTACCTCCAAGATACCATAGCAAGAAACTTGGCCTTGAAGGAAAATGTCTTTATGATGGTCATCTGCATTGAGTTGAAAATCCCTCTTTTTCTTGTTGGGAAGCCTGGGAGCTCCAAATCCCTTGCGAAAACCATTGTGGCCGATGCTATGCAGGGCCAAGCTGCTCATTCAGATTTGTTCAAAGACCTGAAGCAGATCCATCTAGTGTCTTTTCAGTGCAGCCCTCTCTCTACTCCAGAGGGAATCATAGGCACTTTCAAGCACTGTGCTCGATTCCAGGAAGGGAAGAACTTGGAAGAGTATGCCTCAGTGGTGGTTTTGGATGAGATTGGGCTGGCAGAAGACTCTCCCAAAATGCCCTTGAAGACTTTACATCCACTTTTGGAAGACGGCTGCATAGATGATGTTCCTCTTCCTCACAAAAAGGTTGGCTTCATTGGGATTTCTAACTGGGCTTTGGACCCTGCTAAAATGAATCGAGGCATCTTTGTCTCACGTGGTGACCCCAACAAAGAAGAGCTCATAGAAAGTGCGAAGGGGATTTGTTGCTCAGCACGAGGGGCTTTGCAGAAGGTTGAACAGTATTTTTGTCACTTTGCAGATGCATATGAAAGTATTTGCAAGGCCCAAGACAGGGAGTTCTTTGGTCTGCGTGACTATTACAGCCTCATAAAGATGTTTTTTGCCTTAGCTAAGAGCACCAAGAGTGAGCCGACACCTCAAGACATAGCTACAGTTGTTCTTCGTAACTTTGGTGGCAAATATGATGTTAATGCCTTGGAAATATTCACCTCGCGGTTACCAGAAAAAGGAGAAATACGTGCTTGTGATATCAGTAGAATTGAGCTGATACGACAAAACATTTACAGCAGTGGTCAGGATGGTGATTGCAGGTACCTGCTTGTTTTGACTGAGAATTATGCAGCACTGCAGATCCTCCAGCAAGCTTTTTTTACTGCCCGACGACAGCCAGAAATTATCTTTGGCTCCAGTTTCCCTAAGGACCAAGAGTATACCCAGATATGCAGGAACATCAACCGTGTGAAGGTTTGCATGGAGACTGGCCAAATGGTTGTGCTCCTCAACTTGCAAAACCTTTATGAAAGCCTCTATGATGCTCTCAATCAATACTATGTGTACCTTGCTGGCCAGAAGTATGTTGATTTGGGACTGGGCACCCACCGGGTCAAGTGCCGAGTGCATCCAAAGTTCCGTTTGATAGTTATTGAGGAGAAAGATGTAGTATATAAGCACTTTCCCATCCCACTGATCAACAGGCTGGAAAAGCACTACCTGGATATCAGTACTGTCCTGGACAAAGGGCAAAGAGAAACTGTGAAAGAGCTGAAGAAGTGGGTGTGTGAGTTTACTGCAGCCAATGCAGAAGAGCACTTCATAAGCAAGCAGAAATACAGCCCTTCTGATGTGTTTGTGGGCTACCACTCCAATACCTGTGCCTCGGTGGTCCTGCAGACAACAGAAAGGCTGAAACCAGTATGTCCTCCTGGTGAACTGATGTCCTGTGTGAAGAGAGAAGCCCAGCTGGCACTGCTGAACTGTGCCACCCCAGACTCTGTGATCCGCCTCTGCAACTCGATGGGTTTGTTTATGGCAGATTCTCTGGCCAATATATACTTCAAGCAGCAGCAACACACGTCTTTTGCAGACTTCCTCCGAGCTCACCTCCACGCTGGGTCTGGGTACCAAACAGTCTTTACAGAGGTGAGAGTCTTGCAGAGTGTTCTCAAAACCCTCCCAACCTGCACTGAGGTTTATACTGCTAGGGCTGCATTATGGCTGCGCCTGAGTAAACTTGATAACAGCCTTGCTGCTTAGTGTCCAGATGTGCTGAGGTGGGTGTTTCAGCAGGTGTATTGTTGCATCCTGAAGAGTCTAATACCTTGGCTGTGTGTGAAGCAGTATTTGATGCTCCCTGGCAAGCGGGGGTTTTAAGTGAGTTTGGACAGCTGATGCATCTCTTTACTTCAGAAGTAGTTCTGTCTCCATGTACACAGCCAGCAAAACTGGCTACTGGCTGTGGAAAAGGTCATCAGGACCCTTTGAACCCTCATTTCTTTGTGCCTGTCTCTGGTCTTAAAGATACAAGAGATTTTAACCCAGCTAAGCCACAAACAGCCAGAGATCTCATGGGCCTTTAATGGGAAAACCTCTGGCTTACTTTCGCCTAGCTCCAAAGCTAAAGAACTTTAGCTGAGGTAGGCTGGAGACTTTCTCCCTCTCCTGCCTCACATGGAGACAACGTGCTTTCTCTTGGGGCTGGACTTGCTGCTCCCTGAGAGTGCTGCAGGGAAGGCACGCTACAGGGGTTCACGGGAAGTTTCTCAAAGCCTTGGCTGCTCCTTCTCAGCTGCCCCGCTGCTCTGGCAGCACCACGGGTCATTGTGTCCAGCTACCCAGCAGTGGCCCTGGGTTAGTGTAACAGCCCATGTTGACCCTTTGCCTACTGGCAGGGCAAATAAACTTTTTGTTTGTTTGCTTGTTTGTTTTGGGGTGCAGTCCAGCTCTGCAGCAAGTTAGCAGCATCTGGGGGCATAAATGACGAAGTCTCTACTGCCTTCCTGCTGCATTCCTGAGCAAAGAACTAACCTGCATCTTGCGCTCCCAGGTCACCACCTTCTCAAGACTTCTCACCAGTGCCGACGCTGCTTGCCTGGAGAGAGAAGTACAGGGTAAAGCGCAAAGGCCTCAAATCCTGTTCCTGCAGCAGTTTGACACAGAGTACTCATTCCTGAAGGGCATCCGGTGAGTCTGGTTTTGCATTATCCTGCTCTGAATAGGCTGTCATCTGGGTGGAAAATGCATGGGCAGAATGTTTGGAGTAACCCGTATGGAAAAGGGAGGCAAGAGGCCATGCTGTGCTGAACAGTGAACTGGTTTGTTGCAAGCTGTATTAGCTCCATCGTAGTGAGATGGGGCTTTGAAGTTACGCCATCCCCATAGGATGGGTGTTTTAATCTCTCCTGCCTGCAGCAGCCAAAGCTAATGTGAAGTGACTGCTTCTACAGTCTTTAATGTTTTGTTTTTACACTTAGTGACTTCTTTTAAATCCCCTTTCACTCTTCAGAGACTTCCTTGATGGCACATCAGGAAATAAAGTCCTTATTATTCAGACAGACTTTGAAGATGGCTCTCAAAATGCCCAGCTCGTCGCCTCAGCCAAGTAAGTCAAGTGTGAAGTGGTTCCCAGCTAGCTGTTCTGCTTGGTGACTCCTCACTGCCGTTTGATTATTAGTGCTGTTTTGGGGATTTCAGAACCAGGAGTTTGTAATCCTTTGTTTATTCTGTAGTGGAATGAATCTAGAAGCACTAATTGTATTTCAAATAATAATTCACAACCCAAGTCAAAATAAACTACACTGAGTCAAATTACCAGATAATCCCCTTTGAAGTGTGAATTCTTGCCATTGGCTGCAAAAGTCCTGAAGAGCTGAGGATCAGGGGTATCATTCGAGCCATAGCTAGAGGTGGCAGGCTTGGCACAGCTGCTTGGGAGGAAAGGGCGAGCGAATCACTTATGTCTGTACGGGGGAAGAAATGTGCCCTATTACAGAGCAAAGACTTGTGGCCATGAACTTTTGTCTGCCTTTGATCTGTCAACAGCATTTCCTCTTTGTTGTAGATACACTGTTGTTAATGAAATCAACAAGGTGGACTTGGGAGAAGTCTCTGTCTTTGTTTACTTTATTATGAAGCTTTCCCGGGTGGAAGGAGGAATGTCCTATGTGGGATTCCATGGAGGTGGGTCTAGCGATCTGTCGCTCCTCACTCTTCAACTAGCTTCAGGCAAACATACCAGAGCAACATTTCTCTTGTTCACCTTCCCTTTTAATGCTTAAAATCTGGAATCAGTGTCCTGTGGGTTGTCAGAGCTGCTTCCCTTACCTACAGGGACTGTCCCTGGGGAGTCAGTACCTTGGGGGTCCTCGTCTCCTTTGTGAGAGTGCCTTGCCTTGCCCACTGACAGACGAGTCCTCTTCCGAGTCAGCTGGAGAGCAGCAAACAAACACGATGCTAACTGCATTGGTATGTTGTCCTCCAGGAGGCTCCTGAGTACGCGTTTAGGTGTTCTGCTTTCACCAGCAAGGTTCCTGCTGCGTGTGGTGGGTTCTAAGAGCCTCAAAGCCCTGCTAGTGTGCATGCCCCGTCAGTCAAGATAGTATGAATTAGCATGTTCAAAGTGAATCGCTGCTTTCCCTTTCTACATCAAGGAGTGAGAGTAAGCAAGCTCTGAATGTGAACTGCTAGCCTACAGGTACTGGGAGATAATTCTTAGGAAGCTCTTCTAGAAGAGCATGGTGCAGGCATGAAATGATTTTTTTTTTTCCTTTTTTTTCTTTCCTTTGTCTGTAGGACTGTGGCAGTCAGTGCACATAGATGATCTCCGCAGATCGAAGGACATGATCTCTGATATGACTGCCCTGCAGAACCTCACCATCAGCCAGATATTCTGTGAGGATTCAGGTAAAACCAAAGGTGAGCTGCATGCTGGCTGTGCCAGTCAGTTGTGTTGTTATGCCAGTGGGGAAAAGGGGAGATGGGGTCCCAGACCTGGTGCTAGTGGAATTTACACCCGGTACAATGTATCTAATGATTTTCCCTGCTCAGTATCTGTTTTTTGTGGGTGTCACCACATGGCTACCAACTTGTATTTTTAGTTCATTACTGCAACTTTGGGTCATCAAGTAAGTTAATTTGTTAGTTTTCCCTTTTGACAACAATGTGGTTTTTGCACTGCTCAACACCCTGAGTACTGTCCCAGCACAGGAGGCAGCAGATGCTGCATGGCAGTGGTCACTGCCAAGGAGTTACTCCAGAGAATCCCTCACTTGCGTGAATATAGATCCGTTTACCCAAACCTGTAGGAAGGCTAGAAAAGACTTTTTCGTTCCCTTCAGGTTTTTCTTATGCTTTTTCCTTTTGCCATGCTGCCTTGCAGGATTCTGGTAGAGCTTAGTGCATTAGCTTCGAGCGTCATATTTCTTCCAGTTCTTGCTGTGTGAAGGTTGACAGCCCTAGCAGCTGTAGCTGTGTTTAGAGAGGTGGATCTCAGCTACTCATGCAGATGATAATGGATCTCTGACGTGTTCTGCTGCTCTGGGATCCATCCAGTTGCTAAATAAAATCTTATCTGCCTGATGCAGAAGTGTACTGCTTTCTAGTAAAAGTTCTACACCTTAGTTGCAGCTCTGCCTGTGAATGGAGAACAGAAAGAAAACGAGATCGGGGTTGAAACACCAGTGCCAGAAGCAGAGCACTATGAGGTCAGTTCAGAATACATTTATTTGCTTCTCAGCTGTCAATATGGCTCTCTGCTCTTCGTCATCCATAGGTGCAGCACACCTTTTGCATCCCCATTCACTTGAAATCCATCAGGAATATTATTTGCATCATGAATCCTAATGATCAGACACAAACTTATCCCCCCGCTGCCCCGTTAAAATTGGCATCACTAAAGAAAAAAACATTCTAAAGACCCTCTAATTCCTTAGTCATTTCATGCTCCTAATTTTTAAAAATCAGTTTTAAAAGCTTCTGTTGTCTTTCTACACTCAATGGTCAGCTCTAGCTGTTCGTGCTTTCTGAGGCATGCATTTGAAGCCATGCTGGAGTTGGCTGTGGACTTTGCTGTGCTGCAGCCCTGTTAAGAACTGGCTCATGTTCCCCTGATAGCATCAGCTGGAGGATGCCCAATACGAGGGTGACTGCATGTGGCTTTTGCCTCTCTAGTGCCTAAGCATCTCCCAGGAAAGGCGTATTTTCCCTAGTCATGTTTATAATTTCCACTTTTTTCCCTGAACTGCTGATTTTTTTCCCCCCTATAGGAGTCTTATCTTAATACAAATGCTGTGTTGCGCGCCAGTTTGAAAGGGCCACAGAAGTTGCATCATGTACTTGATAGCAAAAGATTTGCTGCCTGAGATGAGAGGAAAACTGGGAGATGACATGCCAGGGGGACAGGTCCTTTCTAGAGAGCACTGTAATAATCTTGAGGGATGGGGGGGCAGGGCGTGCAAGGGTGTAAAACTGAAGAGTAATGAACTTGTTTTCACGCTGTTCCTGGGAAGGGTGAAATCCTGGACACCACTGTACTCCTGAGGACCTGTGTACAAAGTGCTGTGGGGATGCTACGGGACCAAAATGAAGATCTTAGTCGAAGCAGAAAGCGAATTAAGATTCTCCTTGGCCTTTTGTCCAAAGAGGATGGCTTGAAAGGTATGTGTTCCCCAGCTGCAGCAGGGAGTGTCCCTGAGCATTTAGGGGACCACCAAAACATGTAAGTTAATTCACTGGGGACCCAAAGGTCAGTGGTCCTTGCTGTAGTGTAGACAAGGTGAACCTCCCGGGCAATTTCCCAAGAGTGTGTGTGTCTCTGTTGCAGTCTGTTGCTCCTTTGATGGCTGTAGGGTTTTTCCTTTAGGGAGTTCAGGTTGTGGCTTTTCCTCTGACTGCACTAGCTCTGGTGGCTGGTTTTTTTTTCCCGGTTGACTAATTATTGAAACAATTGTAAAATGCTGTGCTTGATGTGATATTTGGGTTTGGATCCAATGCCAATAGAAGAGAAAATGCGAGTTCCCTGTTGTTTTCTAGCCTCTTTCCTGAAGATAACAAAGGCTCGTCTCTCCAACCTTTTGAAGAAGCAAGAAGAAAATTCCCTTTACCCAAAAAATTGGGTACTTCGGGAGGCTTCCAACCTCTGTGCTCTCCAGGAGGCAGGCACCTTCAGGTGAGGACAGCAGCAGTATCTTGTAACCTGCAGGCTTCCAAGAAAAGTCTGCAAATGGCAACTGTGCAGCAGAGACAGCAGTTTTGTGTAATCTGAATATTTGCAGTGTCAGTCTCCAGTCTGCTGGAAACTCTCTGAAGGCAGTTTTGTCCTCTCCTGGCTCCTGAGGGAAGCTGACTTATAGCTGAATGGGCTGTACTGGGACAGGAATGCACGAATGCACAAGTGCTTTGAGTGGAACAGTAGGATTACAGGCGAGCCACGAGTGAGAGAAGTGTAGGGGGTTTTGGTGGTATTTTTTCCCCTTAAAGGCAGGATTAGGACTTTCTCACAGGCAAATGTCGGCAGTTTTTCAGGACAACCACCTCCTGATTTATTGATATCGTTGCTCACCTTCCCTTTGGGTTTCTTGGTCTCTTTCTGCCCCCAAAGGCACACCTTGTGGAAGCGAGTCCAGAACGTGATCACTCCATTCTTGGCTCTCCTGATTGCTGTCGTAGACAGAAATGGCAATCTGGAGCTGTTGGTCAGGCCGGCAGCTGAGTGGGTGACAAACCTGTGGATGTTCATCTTCAGTGATACAAAACTTCTGACTGTCCCTTACGGTGTGGGTAAGAACAGGTGAGCCACTGGAGAGAGCAGCAGGAGGGCTTGGATGGCAGCACTGAGACCAGTCCAGCACTGGCTTTACACCAACATGGGGGATTAACACTGTTGGTTGCTCCCCTGTGCTGAAGGCAGCAGGGCAGTTCTCGGTGACTTCAGAAGTCTCTTCTTTCTACCTTACCCCCAGTACTCCTGGGCTTTGCTCTCTGGCTCTTGGCATGCTCACACTTCTTGCCCAGCCCCTGAAGCCCACCCATCCTGCCATTACAGCCCTTTTGCCAGGGAACGCTTACTGAGTAAGTCCAAATGCTGCATAGTTGGCAGGATGAGCTGTATTAATGAGTCCTTCAGTTCTCTCCCCTTTCCTCATCCACTTCTAAGGCTGATTTCTTGCTTCCTGCAGCTTCCTGCCTCTGTTGTCTGAATGTGTTTCCCAGGCAAAAGCCCAGTGCATTAATGACCTTTTAATCTCCCAGCTCTCAGCCAGAGATAATTCTGGTGCAGAACAACATGATGGTGTCTGCTGATGCTGGGAACGAGATGCCCTTCAGCTGGAGGATAAAGGAGTACTTGGATGAGATGTGGTTGGAAGCTCAATACCTCCAAAACACTGAAGGTGAGAGCCTGGCTTGAGCTCGTGACACAGAGCATCTCCATCCACCTGCCCTGTAAACTCTGGTTTGTTACTACCTTGCCTCTACCTTTCTGTGACCCTGGAGTCACCTTCAATCTCTCTGTGCTTATATGAGCCAGCAGGGCTTTGTGCAACTAGCTTTTCTTTGTGCTTCTCACTATTAGTCTTTCTCACATATTCTGTGCCCTTGTATTCAAAATGCTGTGGAAGTGCCAAGAGTTAATGACATGGTGAGATTCCATAAATATGATGCTAGTGCCTGGGCTGAGAAGGCCTGGCCTTAAATCCCTTGTTAGTGCTCTGAATGAGGGGAGTGCTGTATGCATCAGTGATTAATTAGGTGTCAGTCTCTTTAGGATAGAAGCTGTGTCAAACCCAGCCTCCTCCTATTATTCAGCTTTTCTCTACATTCTCATTTTCCAGACCAAGCTGAGAAGTTCATGGATATCTTCCAGAAAACTGCACTGGGAAAATTTATCTCTGCTCTGACTGAGGAAGAAAGGCAGATGCTCTTCCAGTGCTATATCGCAGACTTTATTGTCTTGGCCATCGGTGTGTCCTCTCTAGAGGAGCTGCAGGTCAGTGTCTGGAACAAAAGCTGGAAACCCTTTGGATGGGGAGAAGAGCATGATACCTGTGAATGTACCCTTCTGTATCAATCTTGCCTTCTCGGACAAAATCCCCCTCTGAGACAGACTAATAGCAAGGTAGCCACAAAGCAGCTGCCTTTGACACTGAATGGCTGCTGAAATTGCTGAGACCTTACTCAGAAAAGCACTTCCATAGGAGATCCTATAAAAATTGACACACCATTTAAGGCTATCTTTGTAAAGTACTGATTCTCTTCTTTCAGAGAATTTTGCCAGGATTTCCAGTACAAAATGAACTATAAAAGTTCGGGGTTTTTTTTTCTCTTTTTTTAAATTTTGATTTTAACTTTTTTCTAAACTTTCAGTGTCTGCGAATTGCGTTCTTATCCTGCATAGAGGAATGGAAAGCAACATCTCCCAGAAGAGAGGAGACGGTGCCATCCTTGCCTTGGGTCCACCTTGGATACAATCAGTTCAAGAGCCGCCTGCAGAACTTTTCTAGGATCCTTGCTGTACACCCCCGTGTGGTTGACTACCTCATTAACCAGGAAGGATATGGAATACCACATTCGGAGATGGTAGAGTCACTATCGGGCATTTTGTGATCCTCAGCCCTAGGAGAGAGCTATCTTTACTGAATTAGCTAGTGTTCAGTCTCCTTTTGATTTCAGCAACAGTAAAGTGGGAAGCCGAAGCTCAGTCAGGATCCTCAGCACTAGGAATAATCTGCTATGTTGTCATTGTTACTAGCAGGTTTTAAAATAGTTTGCCCTGCTTTTGCATCACTTAATAGGGTGCGCTAATGATGTGAGCCATGAGCATGAGAATTCCAGAGCTTAAGATAATCAAATAGAACATTATTCAGTAGAACACATGCTATAGCAGATTGAGAGCCCAAGGTTCATAAATAATTCTGAAATACAACTGTTGTGTTATACTTACACCCTGTGTGTGTGTCTAGGTTTTAGATGTTTTAGCTGCAATGGTATGTGCCGAAGAGCTGGAGAGTCAAGTACAGACAGCCCATCCAGAGATCTGGCTGCAGAAAGTGAAGAATCTTCGTATGCCCATTGAATTTCTTTGTAAAGAGAAGGATTTACAGAGGAGTGGGAGTCGGTGCCATCAGCTGCTAAAAGAACTCGAGTATGTTCCACAGATCTTCTCACAATCTTGATCTTTTGCCTTGCTGTTAATAAGAATATTAGTACAGGCTGAAAGCTGCTCTAGTGCTGTTTTTCTCAGATGAAGACTTTGCAAACCTTTCTGGGTTCCTACTAGGTTTAATTACATACCAAGCATTAAGAACCAGATTTACTTTTTTTCCCTTATCTCATGTAGATTCTCCTAAATGTGGCAGTATCATCCAGTGCATTCCAGCTGGGTTCAGGGTTTGTTTAAAACTCTCCTTAGGTTCCTGTTAACCAGCAGTGTCTCCCCACTTCAACCCCTGTGCATAAAGACTGTGAGAGATGGGGAACTTCACTGCGTCTAAGATGGAGTCTTGTCTCTTGGAAGACAAGCCCAGAGAGCTACCCCAGTTTCTCACAGACCTTGTTTAGCTTAACTGAAGTGAAGAAAGTGTAGGTAATTGTGATGATTATTTCTTTTTTAATTGCTTCCTTGATGTAGAAGTTAGAGGTGTGAGAAGGTCTTTGTGGTGGTCCTAGTTCTGCTGCAGTGCTGTCTACAGGACAGGCTCCTGTGCCATAAGTTCACCATGTTAGGTGCTGTTACATGTTTTGTCCTTGACAAAAAGCCAGGGCTGATAACCAAAGGGCAAAGCAAAAAGTTGCATGAGATGTGCACAAATGCTGTAGTAGTGAGCATGAAAAACAGTGAGATCATTAGACTGACCTGATACTGCATTTCCATTCATGCTCTTGTACTTCTGAATTGTACTTTCTGAAATCATGCTTTCCTTCCCCCAGAGTCTGCTGGAACCGGGTTTTCTCCATGTCCCTGTTTGTAGAACATGTGTTGTTTGGTATCAACACTCTGATGCCAGAATTTGAGAATTTAGTGAAAAAATATACTTTGCATCTTGCCGAGGTAAGCAAAGATGTGATTTCACCTCTTCCCTGTTTTGTTTCTGCTGATCATGTTCATTTTTCTCAGGTGTTAGAGCTGAGTCATTTAGCTTTGTCCTTTTCCTCTGCAGTGTTTTCAGCATGATTCAGACATGAAGACTCACCCAACTTTTGTTGCAGTGATGAAAGTACTGCACCAATGTAAGGATGAAGTCAGCAACAGGCTCTACAGGTAGTGACACTGAGACAAGTTGCACGGTCTGGGAGGAATATTGCCTATGTTGCCAGCGTATTTCTGAGCATAAGGCAGTGCTGCATACAATGCAATGAAAGCCGAATGAAGAGCAGTAACTTCCATTTTATTCTGCACCCTGAAGCTAAGCAGTTAGCCAACAGGTCTTGCATTATCTCCTCTTCGTCTAGTTGCAGATTAACATCTTACTAAAGGCTTTTGGTAAGACAGCATTGAAACAATTATGTTCATTGCTGTTTCTGAATTACAGATACGGTGTGAAGTCATGTCCGATCTGCCTAGGAGAGCCGAAGGATCCAGTCTGCCTGCCTTGCTACCATGTGTTCTGTCAGAAGTGCATCAGAATGTGGCTAGTACCAGCACAGATGCATTGTCCATACTGCAGAGTTGCCATGGAGGATGTTCATTTAAATGTCTCTGTGGAGCTCAGGTACTCCACCCTCTCCAGGGTGGAAGCATTGCAGTGGGGCCAGTTGTGTGAGGAGATTCTGGTTTGCAACTCTGTGGTTGTCAACATGAGCAGAATGGGTGGAGGGAACTCTGCTCTGGTCATTCTGGAACTGGAACAGGTCCTGTCCCTTTTCTGTTCCAAAACAAGGGAGGAAGTTGCCTTGGCCCCTGTAAGAAAACTGTAGTTACAAAACCCTGTAAAACTAAAGCACTGTCAGCGGCCGAATTGGACAAGGGAACTGCTTGTCACTTTGGATTGCTTTGTGATAGCTTAGCAAAAAACTCTCAGTAAATGTATCTGGCATCAAATTGCCATTTGTGATCTCAGTTGTCAATGTGATACAGCCTTTGTAGATGATACTACTGAAGCGTTGCATAAATCCAGCCTTTTGGAAAGCTGGAAAAGTATCTCACCTTGGTGACTTTTGCCTGTGTCTGCTTTGCTTCATCCATTATTTAAGTGGTTCTGTATTTGAACATTGTTCTAATGCTTTTTACTCTTCCCCTAGAGATGCCATAGCAAGAAATGCCCTGTTCCGGCAGAGATGCAATAATTTCTTCATAGATGTGGTCACTACCATGTGCTTCAAAGACAATGAACCCCCTGAGGCAGAGGTGATCCAAGAGCTCCTTAATCTGCTATTTGTTCACAGAAGCCTCCTGACAGCTTCAGGTGAGCTCTGTTCATCCTGATGCTCAGCCCCATGGAGCTGATTCTCTTGCCACTTTCTCTCACCTGCCAAACTTGTCTTTTTCTTATCTCCACAGATCACCCTGCTATCTACACAAAATTTCTGTCCCCATTTGATGATGAAGTGGATGAAATTCCCATCGTCCGCTCAGTAATGCTGAAGCTTCTCTTGAAGTACAGGTGAGCACAGTCAGACAACTGATGGATGTTACACTAGGGAGTGGTTCAGCTTTGTTTTTCATGACCTCATCAAACCAATCTGATTGTTCTCTTCACTTCCATGCTATTAATCGAATTTGAATCATTACAGGTGAAATTCATCCTGTGCTGTTGTATTAGTTACACAGCTTGGCTGGCTTGCACGTAGCTTGTGTTGAAGTATCTGACCAGTCTGTGCCAAGGTTTATCTAGCTATTCTTAACCTAAACCTGTGCTGAATGTGGATGGCTTGGGTAACGATGATAGCTGATTAATTGATATGCTGTAGATCAGCAAAGCAATACTCCTTATCCACAGACATTTAATCAAGAATGATCTTTTGTATGTTTACACAGACCTCTCAGTTCACACTAGCTCTTCCAGCCTCTGTTTGCAGTCAGTGCACAGAAAGCCATTTCTCAAGTGTGATCATCTCCTAAATCAGATGCTTAAAATAGATCAGATGACTTATGCCCTAGAAATGCTAATTTAGCATTGTTGATGATAAAAGTCTACATTAGACTGTGAAGCTAGATGACATCTGGCAAAACATGGCACAATTGCTTTTCCATCTTCCAGATGGATCCAGAGTAACCCCCCTGTCACATGGACATAACTAGCAGTTTGGTCATGATTTAAAACATAAATAGTAGCCGTCAGTATTGCAGTTGTGGTAAGGGGGTGTTTCTCTCTCCTGTAGCTTCAATGAAGTGAAAAATGATGTGCAACGCTACCTGTCCCAGGTAGAGCACAACAAGATCCTAGAGAAAAATGATAAAAAAGAACTCTACTTGCTTTTTGTCAACTGCTTAGAGGTAAGAGTGCTGGGTGGGTAAGAGCCGGGTAATAAAACTGTTGCAGGACTTAAAGTCAAGAATAGAAATTCTTCTGCAATTTTAGGCAAGTTTCTTGTGCATATAACTAGCTGCCCAACTAGAAAGACCAAAAGGAAGTTTATATCAAATCACCAGGTCAGAACCTGCTTTCCAGTAACTAGCCTTGCTTTTTGAGGTAAGGCTTGTGTGTGTTTGCAGCATTACATAAATTCTTTCTCTTGAACACCTTGGATAGGTGTGAGGCCCAATAAGACTCAAACTCCAGCACAAGAGTGCAGCAAGCAGGGGGATTTCTAGTTGCAGTAGTCCACTACTAGACTACTTTCTTGTTTTCACAGACACTTTTTTGTTTGCAGAGCTTTAGATTATTACACTGTTTGGATTGTTCCCTTCCCTTGCGTAACTTTTAATGCTTTGGACAACTTTAAACAAACTTGACAGCAGGGTAGAGGTTTAATTTCTTATAGTTTTCATTAAAACGGTGACTTTGTAGATAAGATAAAAATTTGTATTCTTGCTAAGGGAAAGACAGGTAGAGCTTGGCATCTTGGACATGTGATGTGTGTTTCAGCATGTCTGCGGCCAGTCAGCATGCTCATAACTCTCTTGCTTGGCTATGCTTAAGAAATATGGGAGAAAGCTTGGGTGCATTGATGAAGATGGTGTTTGGTGATGTGGCAGAGCTTTAGGATAAGCACCAGAGAGATTGCAGGGAGGAGCTAATGGCATTGGGGTAGAGGGTGCTGTGAGAGACGTGAAAGTTTAATGTGCTTACTGCAGTGTGGATGCATTGGAGAGACAAAGTACCAATGCACGGGACATCTGATTCAAGTGGTTCTGCCACTCATGCAATATTCTGGCCCGTTTTAGGATTCCATGTGTGAAAAGTCTGAGGGCAGCGTAGGATATGAGCATATTAACTATTTGCCTGGAGACAGAAGCTTTCCAGAGAACTATCTCCCAAAGAACAATCAAGAAACTCCTCAGGAATCATCTGTTGAATATCTGCAGGCAGTAGCCAAGGTTCGCTTGTACCTGAGTAAAGCTGCAGAGCTGGTCTTTGACTTGCATGAGCCCACAGGTAAGTCTAATTATTCTGCTATCAAATGGAAATGCTGTATACAGAGCAAAGTCACCATGGGAGATGGGCTTGACACAGCCAATGCACCTGTGCTATGCTAGAACTTGTTTTGATGCATGGCCAAGAATGAGTGCATCAGCTTTCTTCTTTTCCCTTTCATTAGGAGTGTCAGTCATTATTTGTCCCCTCTACCATGTATTAGAGTGCTCTATAACTAGTAGCAAGCCTGTGCGAGTGACCCCTAGGGTGTAGTTACATAGCAGTTGTGACTTTGGAAGGAGATTTATTTTATCCTCCAGATGCTAACAATAAAATTTTATTTAGAGCCAACTAAATTGAACTTTAATGAATAAACGAATAAAGCATAAATGATGTTTCAGATACATGACTGCTGTAAGGCTTTTTGTTTTATATGAATGAGAGCTCTGTGCAGCTAAAAAGGATGAAGAGATACTTAAAAAAAAAAAAAAAAAAAAGTAAAAAGTTTTGAGCTGATTTCCTGACCCAATAAAGGAGAACAGTGTGTGGAGAGTCTCAGATACTTACACAGTTCGTGAAGCATCAAAGCGCAGTAATGTAGCTAATTCCAAGGGACTTCACTGTCCAGCCCTTTCTTTGAGGATTTCAGGCTAGCAAAATGCATCCCAGGAGACTGTTCTTAGGGAACACCATCACCTTGGCAGTTGAGGCAATGGAAAGCCATTATTGAGCAAGATGGAAGAGCTCTTGAGAATGAACTACCAATAAATGGGAAAACTTGTCCTTGAGAGGAGGAAATGGAAGTAAGAGTGTGTCATCCTCTGTTGAAGCAATGAATCATTGTCTAAAATCCTGCTGAGGAAACACTCTAGATAAGCATCTGAGGAAGAGAGGGCTCAGAAGGCCTCCTGTGTAATTAGTGAGTTCTAGTAAAAGGGGCTTGGTGCTACACTCACTGCCGACAGAAAAGTTTTACAAGGTAGGATGTGAGTTGTTTTGGGTTTTTTGTTTTTTCTCCCCAGAGCAAGACCAGATAGAGGAGAAGCAGCGTTACCTGGCAAACGTGAGGGTGTTCTGTAGCCTCGCCAAGAACAACTGGCATTGTGTTTACCTAGTCCGGAAAATTGCTAGTCAGTATGGGATGGAATTTGCTCAGAAGCTTGTCACAGAGGCGCAGTTTAACTGGGTGTTCCCGGTGGAAATTCTGCAACAGGTAAAGAGGAGGTGTCTCCTTGGAGATGGCTCTGGTCTCTTAGTCTTCAGTTTGTGCTGCTTTGGGGTGTTTCTGCTGTTGCGTGGCTCTTGGGGGACTCGCCACATGGAGAATGGTTGTGAAGATGACTTATCCTCGCTCTCTACTGAATGGAGTATCTTATGGCAGTGAGAAGCCATTTGGTTTGCCAAGCCTGCCTGCTGTCTCTTTGCGAAGGCTGAAATGCCACAGTTCATGGGAGGAAGAGGAGATTCTGCCTTATTCAATGGCTGTTTAATGTCCACAGTGCTCACCGCGGGCTTTTCCCTTTGTAGATGCAGAACAGCCAGTCTAATCATATCGATCGTTACCTGGCATGTGGCGAGAATTACAGAGTCCTGCGTGATGCTGTGGGGAAAGCCATGATTGAGTGTAAGACTGAGGGTCTTCTAGAGGCAGAGAAGGTAGGGTGCTCTCTCCTCGCTGTAATTCTGTTGTGGGTTCTGGATGGCCAGCGTTTAAGCTTTATGTGTTCCTGTTGGCAGTGTCTCTTCCAGTGGAGATGCCTGGGTTGCCTTTGCTTGAAAGTTACTCTGGCTTACACTGGCAGGCACACAAGTTTGCTTTACTCTCTCACCTGTGTTCTAGCGTATGTAACTGAGGTTCTGTTGGTTGCCTCATCTCGCTTTTCTCCCCTTGTAATCTATTGTAGCAGTTTGTTTTAACAGTAAGCAATACAGGCACCTTGTAGCCAACCGATGGGAGAGCAGACAGATAATCAAAGAAGATTTATGCCCCTTGTCTGCCCATATCTGCCTAGCGTTGTGTCTTGCCATGCAAAAATCAAATGGGTGATCTCTGTGTAATTGTAACCTTTTTCCAATATGTATTTTGTGTATGAAAATCTCGAAGAAGTTTGCAAACAATGCACCTTTGAATGTCTCTGTACCATCTATTATACACTGGTTGTGATTTTTTTTTTTTCACTTGCATGTTGATTTGATTTGAACGAAGGCATGTACAGGTTGCTGCCTAGTGAGACTGCAATTCCAGCTGGATGTTAGAAGAATAAAATACTTGACAAGTTTCTGCTGTAAAACTCTCAGTCAGCTTGAGTGCTGTCAGATCACTCATTTATGGCTTGAACAGCCATTTCTGCACGATCTCCCTTCATTTGGGGAGAGCTTTACCACAGACCTGCTGAAGCCTGCGTATCCAGTAACTTTAGCTGTGACAGCTGTAATCTGTTCTCTCCCATATAACCAGTTCCTCTTTTCTAGGCATCTAGCAGTTCCCCACCTGTACGATCTGTCCATCTGCTCCTGGCTATTTTCAGAGAGGTCACTGCCCTGTATGGAGTTACTGACTCAAGTCTTCATCCCAAACAGCAGGTAAGATACTTTACTTTGGAAGTGAAGTGACAAACATGCTTTGTTGATGAGGATGAATGAGATTTGAGTCATTGGTGGAAGAGCCCTTTGTTCTTCTACCCCAAATACGGTTATGTCCTGATAGTCCTCTTCAGTTTGGTGGGCAATATCATGCTGGTTTTATTTCTTTTAATATGTGCTTTCAGCAAACAGATGTTATGGCTAAGTTCATCCAAAACTCTGAAGTCCTGAATTCTCCAGACGTGCAGCACTTTGCAGCTTCTCTTGTGACGAATGCACTGCCATCTCTGACAGTGGATCCTCAAAGCTTCAGCCACAGTGGAGCACTAATCGAAATGGCTGTTCATACTGCAGCTGTCTTGCTGTGTGGGCAGAACCCTGTCCTGCAGCCCCTGAGGAATCTGGCATTCCGTCCGCACACCATGGAGGTAAAGAGACTTAGCTCAGATGGCAATTCAGCATATTGCTAGTTCTTTCATGTATCTGCTGGATCCTCTATAACCTAACCTTTCTTAACATCAAAAGCACCAACTTACTGCTTTAGCTGTGAATTACTGATGTAGGATTATTTCAGTGTTGTTGGGATTAATTAGCACAACAGGCAGCTCTGGACTGGTACCTTTTCAAGGTACGTCTGCATCCCAAGCAGTATCAGGCAAATACTTTTGCTGATACTTGAGTGAGCAAGTCAGTTGGCAGGTCATACTGCGGAGACCTGCGTGGATAATGGCTTGTGGAGCCCTAGGCTGGGTCAGGGTGGGAGGGATCTGCTGCTCTACTTCTTCTGGCTATCCAAGGTGTAAGGAAACATGCCGGTACATGCCAGGGCACATCAGGCCACACCAAGAGGAGTCCAGTTCAGGGTGTCTAAAGAGTGCACATGCAAGTCTTAACAATATTGATAGTTCTTGTTCTTCATCATGAATAAAGAACCAGTGAGCAACTGCTTCAGGAAGAGAACCGATTTATATATTCGTTACCTTTTTTCCTTTTTCCTCCTTAGCGCTCTTTTCTGCCTACAATGCCAGAAGATATAATGGCTCAGGCGAGGGCCTGGGAAGGAGTGGCCACTCTGCGCTGGTACAGTAAGTGCTCCTGACTGGCCGTGAAAGAAATTGAAGAATAATCCTTGTATTTTGAATGAAACTGTTCCAATTGTGAAGACAGACACATTCCTCTTCTCAGCATGAGTTATCCTTTGTAAATTAAGATTTGTAGCTACGGTTTATGTGGGTAATGCACCAAAATGCATTGAGCTTCTGTTTAGTCTCAAGCTAATAGCTGTTTACAAAGTTCGAGTGTGCAGAAGACCTGTCCTGTTACTTCTGGCAATGTTAAAGTGGTGTGAGCAGAAGAGGAGCACTTTGCCACCTTCCTAGCCAGCTTTCAGTCCTCTGTTTTCTGCAGTAGGATCTTAGTGCAGGCTAGGAATCTGGGGTGGGAGCATTCATGCTTACTGGCCCATTTGGTACTCAGTAGCAGAATCTTTCAGGCTTCTGTTCCTTGTTTCTCAAGGAGAGAAGAACTGAAAATTTCCTCAGGTACCTATATGGGCCTGTCATTCCTTTCAGCTTTGGGACAGTCAGTGCTTTCGATTAGATCTTGAAGCATATTTCTTGCTCCAAGATGATGGTCCCTATGAAAGGAAATAAAAGGGGCTTTATAAATGTCTGTCTTATAATACTGTCCTGTTTGTTTCTCTTTCTTGATAGCATGTCCAAATGGCCACCCCTGCACTGTAGGAGAGGTAAGAATTTGAGACTGGTGGGTTTTTAAGCAGGCAGTGTTTTCAATAATACACTTCTATTTTGTTTACTAGCTTTAGTGTTCTGTTGCGTAGTGGTTCATTTTCTAAACTCTATATTAGTAATAATTTTGCCTCTGTAATATAAAATTCAGAATAGCTCTAACAGCTTATACCATAAATCAAGGAAACAAGACAGGCAGAGGTCTTTTGCCCAGTATATAGCAATTTTTGAATTAACCAGTTACAGCCTCGATTTTTGTTTCATTTTCTTTCTCTGCTGGAGAGGCTCTTACTCTGGAATTCAGTGTTCTCCTTTTGCTTTTCGCTAGTGTGGCCTCCCCATGGAAACTAGCCACTGTCCTGACTGTGGTGCCCAAGTTGGAGGGCAACTGCATAAACCACTGCGTGGCTTTCAAGAATTCCGGTATGCTTTGATTAACCTTTTCAGTGCTAATTGATGTAGTACTTGCCTGTCATGCTTTCAAGACAAAAGGTACCAACCACTTCACGCTGCTACCTGAAAGGTGGCACTTAGCATTCCCCATTAGCTCAGACATTGGCCTCTGAGGGGGAAGAGGCTCAGCTGTTAGGAGTGTTGGTATAACTCTGACTTTGCAGAAACTGTCTTAACAAAAGATCTTGTCAAGCTGCTGGTTTAGGTTTTTTCATCTCCCTGCTCATCCAGGCTGATATAAGTTATGTGGTTCTATACCAACATATAGTAATAGGCAACATTTTCTTCAGTGGATCAGTGTGACTGAAGAACTTCTACCACAGCTCCACTAACTATGACTTGTGCTCTCTCCTACTTGATTCTCTGGATAGCACTTACAGCCCTTGTGTAAGAATGTTAAAGTCACTAATTGTAACAGTGGCTTCTCGTCTGTCCAGCATGGAGCCCGCTAATCTTGCTCTACAGGGCTGGACATTGCCTCTTTTGTAGAAAATGTGTTGGGAAGAGATGTCAAAGGAAGAGTAATCAGCCAGCAAAACCAAACAAATTGGCTTATTTGTGTACAAAACTTACTGGAAGTCCTCATTCCCTTGTAGCACTTCTAATTGGCAGCTTTTATAACATTCAAAGAACTTACGGGTCAGAAAGACATTACTGGGTATCAAAGAGATCTCTTGTGTGTTTTTGTCAAAGCAAAAAAATACTGTATATGCTTTCCAACAGGAGTCATGAAGACAGAACTCAAACTGGCCACATACTTGGAGATGTACAACACAGAAAAACAATGGGAGTGTCTGATCGGGCCATGTCCCCAGTTGTCTTTGTTCTGATACGCCTGCTCACACATTTGACAATGTTGTTGGGAGCCACAAAAGATCCTCAGGTATCTTCCAATAATAGTTCCAAATGGCCACATGAAATGTAGTGAAAGCTTTGTATGATGCTGGTCCTTTTCATTATATTGCCAGGCAACTAGGGCAGTCTTTCAAGATGCAAGACCCAGATTCACTTCCTTCCTTGCCCAGAAGTGATTTTGGTTCCTTCATGCACTTGCATGCACACATATACACACATACCTGCCTTTATTTGTTCAAGTGGTAGGAATCCTGTAGGATGGAGTTGACTTTCTGGTAAGACCGTAGTTCTGCATGCCTTCTGCTTGAACTGGACATTATTGGCTATGCTCATTCTAGCCTTTTGTTGCTTTTCAGTCATTGCAAAAGATTATCAAGCCATTGGTGCACAACTCTGTGAGTTTCCTGCAGCAGCATATTCGGGAGGACTTGGCACAGCTGACAAAAATTTTGGGGAAGAGTGTGGATGAGACTATCACCATCCTTCATCTTGTCCTCAGCAGCCTCCTCAAGAACACCCATCAGCACCCAGGCCAGTGTAAGGACAACTACCTGCTATATCACATCTGCAAGCTATATCAGCATTTTAAGGGCAGCAGTTATTTAGCTTCTTTGCTAATAGACCATTTCCAACAGGCAGTAGCTGAGCTGATGAGGAAGATCCAGAAACTTGAGGCTTGTTTCTGACTGTAGGGAGTGAAGAATTTTTGGCTGTTTACTTCTCTTTTGGTTGAGTATATGTGGGGTTTGCAAGGTTTGGTGCATAATTCTGAAAAGGAATTACTGAATAAATAACTTCATGATATGTTTACAGAACTTTCGGCTCACAAGCAGAGGTGCTACTCAAAGCACAGTAGCTCATGCTGTGTATAATGTATATACCATACTGCCCTCTAAATGACTACCAAGAAGCTATTGGTAGTAGAGGGATGGCAGAGTATGGTTCATGGTAAAATCTGGAGTTCAAGTTGATACGAGTCATTGTGTCATAGGGGGATTTATATGTAATAGCCATATTTTTAGTGTGTGACAGCACAAATCAGTATTCCAAGCTCTGTTCTTTGATCTGTCCATTGGTCATGGTCTGACCCTGAACAACTTGTTTAACCTTTCCGGGACTTGTATAAATGTCCACATCATTCAAATGAATGACTGGACAGAAGCTTCTGAAAATCTGTGATCACTGTGTGCTCTTTTGGATGACACTCTCCAGCTAGACCAAGATACTCGGTTAGCTTCTAGGACCTCTGTAATTGTTCTTGGCTCATCATACTAATTTGCAAGGATGTCACATCTGGAAGCTTAGAGAATCTGTGGTTTCTTTTAACTGAAATAGTGCAGACGTAAGAGCTATATATTCCTGTTGCAGGGCCAGTTCGGTTTGATAATGTGCTCTCCACCAAGGAGAAGAGAAACAAATGGGAAGAAATTGTTGCAAACACAATTATTGTTCCTGAATTGGAGGTGAGAAATTTGCTGTATAAAATTTCACTAGCTGAGCAGTTAAAAATCCACTCATTTGGAAATCTGACCTGCTGTAGTATGTGCTATGCTTTTCACCTAGCTATTCCTAAAGCCAAGCCATCTATGACACAACTTCCAGTTAGCTTTAATTTGTAAGGACCAGCCAACTTTATTCTACCTGTGGAAATGAGCATCTGAGACTACAGTTGTGCTATGATGATTTTATATAGCTGGAAAAGCAGAAATGTCTTAGCCCAGTTGAAAGCATTTGTCCAAGTGAGCATATGGTTGCCCCAAATGAATCCTATCTGCCTTTTTTTGCCCCTGTATACATCATCTCAAGAATGGAAGACCTGCAAGTTGGATGAGCTGGAGAACAGAGAATAACTTTATGGTATAAACAGCTGTCTTACAGTATGTGTCTTACATGCCTTCCCTAAGAGTTCATCTTCTGCTTTAACATATTTCTGTGTCAATTGGTCATCAAGCTACTAGGAAAATATACTCTGGTGGAGGTTCAGGATGGCAGGACACTAACAATTCTGATATAATTTGGGGTTTTTTTGTTGTTGTTGTTTTGTTTGTTTGGTTGGTTTTTTTAATGCAGGATTTGGATAAAAAAATTCTGAAGTTAAATAGACAAATACAAGAGGATGAGAGAATTTCTTCCAATCCAATAGTGAAAATAGTGTATGGTGACCCAGTCACTTTCCTGTCCCAGCTGCCAAAGGACAGTCACATACATCATTCCAAGATGTGGAGCTGCCGAAAGAGGATTTCAGTGGAGAACCTGGGCCATGTAGTCCAGCAAAAGAATGCTAAGGACACTGTCCCTCTCCTCTGGAAGTTTTTGCAGAAGGTGGGTGTGACACAGGGATGAGACCCCACAATATTCAGAGATCAGTTCATAGAATCACAGACTGGTTGAGATTGGAAGGGACCTCTGGAGGTCACCTTGTCCAACGCTCTGCTTGGGCAGGGTCACCTAGAGCCAGTTGCCCAGGACTAAACCACTGTTTGATTATACTGTTGCCGAAAAACTCGGAATAAAGAACTTATCAACACCAATTTGATGTAGATAAGCAGACACTTCTTTATTGACGTCCGGGTGCGCGGGTGAGTCCTCTCACGAACCACGCACACTTGAACACCAAAGTCATACACCTTATATTGAACTTACTCATAAATATTCATTAGTTTTCCGAGAAATGTTATGCATATTCATTATATTTCTGGGAAGTTATTAGCATATGTAAATGTCCTTTACACAGGCGCATTGAAGGTCTCTGGTGGTCCTCTAGAGTCCTCTGGTGGTCTTTCATAGT
>JAVJGG010000002.1:38126336-38151360 GCA_035590195.1 Aviceda cuculoides | reverse complement strand
TGGGAACGGTAACGGCGCGGCGCGCCCTGCGCATGCGCGGGAGGGGCTGGGGGGGGGGTGTCGGCGCGGTGGCCATGGCAACCGTGCGCGGCTGCGGGCCCGGCTGTGCGCCGCGGGCCGGGCCCTGTGTGGCGGAGTGGTAGGCCCGGCGGGGCTCCCCCCTTCTCTCCCCCCCGGTGGCGGGCCAGGTCCCTTGCCGGGGATCCCCTTCGGCCACGGCCCTCGCGAGGACAAGCCCAGCGTGAGGGGAGGCGCATCCCCCGGCTCCCCTTTTTGGAGAAAGCAGAGGGGTTCCTGCGTCCCCACAAGTTATGGGGTCCCTCCAGAAGAGCCCCCCCGCGGTGGTCTGCCCCCCACGGCTGGGTCGGTGGGCTCCTCCTGGGCCTGCCGGCCACGGGGCACAGCCTGAGCGTGGTTTGGTTTGTGCTGACCGGGGTGGAGCAGAGCCTCGGTGCTGGACGCGGCCTGGAGCCGAGGAGGAAGGGTCACCCTTTTGACTGCAGCTGTGTGGTCTTTCTCTAGAGAGCAGGCCCAGTTAAAAGCCAGCGTGGTTGAGGAGGACACTGAGGAGTGGCAGAAAGATTCGAGTTTTGCAGGACTGGAGAGAGTGGGAGGTGTGGACTTATCTTACATCAAAGGAGATGACACCGGTGCCTGCGCTTCCCTGGTTGTTCTCAGCTACCCAGCTCTTGAGGTAACAGCAAGTGAACAGCTTCGCTCCTTAGGGTTGTGTCCAGGTGTGGGCTTTAATAGAAAACTTACGTAAAGCCCATTATCTACTGTGCGTCCGCCTCACAGGACATCAGTAAGTTATCACATGTATGTTCAACAAAGTCTCCAGCCGTACGCTCTGCAAGAAAGATAAACAGGAAAAAAAAAAGTGTAAGGATTTAGTCAGAATTTTAGGAAGATGCAATGCAAATGACTCCTAATTGCGAGAGGTTTGTAAGATTGCTGGGAAGTTAAAAGGCATTGGAAGAGAGGTTTAGTATGCATTCAAGTTAGTTGGTAAATCAGAAAGTACTGTGATGAGATGTAGTCCATGGTCAGGCACAGAAGTCTCTAATTGCTTTAGGTGTATATAAAAGATAATCCGTCTTGACCACTACCCAGAAGGAGACAAAATCAGTGCTGATCAAGAGAGGAAATTAAAGTATTTGTAGCACTCAAACAGCAGATGTCTTGTTTGTGAGTTCTTGCTGGGAATCAGCTAATAATACGGGATGTAACACGTAAAAGCCTTTTCAAAACCACCATGAATCCCATACCCCATAGTCATTTTACTTGAATTAATAAAGATTTTTGGTCTTTTTCCCAGCTTTCAAAATGATATAAACATTATCTTTAACTATAAAACCTACAACAAGCAGAAAAATAAAGTTTGATACTGGCTGCTAGGATTTTTATGAACTGAATCTCAAATCCTGCCTGGATTCTTGACTTGCCCTGTGTGAATGTTTTCTTGTCCTGTCTCACCGGGTTTCTTTTGGCTTATACCTGTATAGAGACAGACACCCTTTGATAATGCTCTGACTGGGTGAACTTTGAGGTCCCCCACTGTCTATTTGAATAGCTGCCCTGATTTTGTTTCAAGGACTTGACTCTCAAGCAGGGTATGGTAGGTGACATCCAGCTGCCTTCTGTCAGCAGTCCATTATCCATCCCCTTCTCTAATTGAGTGACAGAATGACACAACCCAATGGCCTTAGCTTTGTAGGAGAGATCCAAAAGCAGATTATTTTAAAAAAGATGAGATTAGGGGACATAAACCAGACGAGATGCCTCTGAAACAGTCAGGAACTAACCAGCAAAGTCCTGGAGGTCTTTGTCTCTGCACTGTCCCACTGCTCCAGGTGCTGTACGAGGATTGCCGGATGGTGGCTGTGAGTGCCCCGTACGTGGCAGGATTCTTAGCCTTCCGAGAGGTCCCTTTCCTGGTGGAAGCTGTTCAGAGACTTCAGCAGGAGGAGCCCAAGCTCAAACCTCAGGTATGGCATATTTCTTTGTCCTGAGTTGAGATGTCATGAGGGTACAGAGTACTGCTGAAAGGTGTCCTTCCTTCTCCTGAGACACACTGTCTGGCTGTTTTCCACTGGCAGGTGGAAAGCGCGGTGTCAGAGTTGCATTGAAGCATCTATTGCCCTTTCCTTAGGGACCAGGGATGCTAAGCTAAGAACAGCCAGGCCTCCCTTGGCAATGGGAGTTCCGTTCTGTGCGCCGCACCAGTGAAGAGTGCTGCCAGCCACTAAGAGCTTGTGCTGCTGATCATTAAGTCAGGTGTAGACAGCACCACAGGAAGATCCTTATAGAGACAAGTAAAAGGACTGAGACAGACTTCTCCTTCCTCACGGGGCCAGCATCACTGTTTGCCTGTTTGAGTGGCTCTCAGTGTACAGGAAGTAACATTTCTTTTTTGGCTTTTTCAGGTACTTCTTGTAGATGGGAATGGCCTGCTCCATCCCAGAGGTAGGACTTTACTGGAGAACAGTGCTCTCCAGGGTCCCTGTGCTGCTCCTTGAGATTCCTGTTCTCCGGTGTTCTGCAGTTACAGTGACTCATTGTTGGCAGGATTTGGTGTGGCCTGTCACCTTGGAGTCCTGACGGATCTACCGTGCATTGGAGTGGCCAAGAACCTCCTGCAGGTGGATGGCTTGGTCAGGAATGAGCTGCACAGAGAGCAGGTTAGGCCAGGCTGGGAATTTATTTCCACTCTTTAATATCCCAAGAGAATTGTGACAGCTGCATACATGTACTTCCTAACCAACTGACCTTGTGTGTGTTTATCCCTAGATTCGTTCCCTGCAGAGGGAAGGAGATACGTTCCCACTGACCGGCACCTCAGGGAGAGTCCTGGGCATGGTAAGCTGCGGGGAGTTTCCTATTTGCTTGGTCATCGAGTCTTCCAGCTTTCTGTAGCTGGGAGCGCTGGAGCATGCTGTCTCTCTAGTGGGACTGTCTCGGTGATATTAGTTCAGGAAGACACAGTGTGAACAGGTGACCAGTAACACTGCTTTCCCCTTTCTGTGGGCTCAGACATTTGTAGAAAGGATTGACAGTTCAGGTATTGGATATATTCGTGTCCATGGCTATGGCATCTGAGGTGCCGTGCTCCAGCACGCCTGTTCGTGAACCACAGTTAAGGAGAGGTGCCAGTTCTGTAGCAGCTTATCAGGATGCAATATGGGAGCATCTGACTCAGAAGGGCGCTGCACAGGAAACGGGCAGATGTAAGAAACTTCCTGCATCTGGTGTTATTTCAACATAGTCTGCATTAGCAAGTCTCTCTGTTTCCCTGAGCAGCGTGAGGCATTTGGGGAAGGGCCACAGGGGTCCAAAAGGGCAAACACTCCCTATGGGGAGATACTGGGAGGTAGAAGAGGTTCAAGAAGGCTGGGAATTGCCAAATACAGAGCCACCATCCCACCTTCTGAAGGCAACTGGCTAGCTTATAATTCATCTGCCACTCTGTATTTGTTAAAATAAGCCTCTTAAGTATTTGATCTTTCTTGTTTCTGAATGCACAGGTCCTGCGTAGCTACAACAACAGCTCTAAGCCGCTTTATATCTCTGTGGGTCACAGGGTGTGCCTGGAGACAGCCGTGCGCCTAGTCAAGTCCTGCTGCAGGTACCGGATCCCGGAGCCCATCCGTCAGGTACAAAAGCAGGGGAGCTGAGGAAGGGGAAGTAAGCCTGGAGTAGGGAAGCAGGCAAGCAGGCAGCAGAGGGGGGCTGTGGATGCTAAGCCTATGGCGATGTTTCAGAGCCTCACTTTGCCACCTGTCTGCAACTGACAGTTCTGCAGCTGGCACCCTTCTTGCTGGCCTGTTCTCCCTGGCCTGTCGTGGTGGTGTTTACGTGGTAGCTAACTGATCCTTGCTTCTTCCTTGCTTGTTCTTGTGATGCAGTGCCTGGAAGCACACAAAGCCCTTACTGCAGACCCAGCCCGACTGATTTCTTGGTTCCACTCTGCAGGCAACTTCTGTGATGCTGATGTTAATACAGAGGAGCTGGAAATGCAGTTTTCCTGGGCACTCTGAGCCTAGCCCAGACTGCAGTGCTGCTCCTCTGGGCTTTTTCCTGCTACTGCACTCTGCAAGGAGCTGCAGGCTCTGGGGCGGCAGCCAGCCAGTAGGTGACAGCACTGGATCACTGTCAGTGAGCCACAGCTGCCGCCAAGGCTCAGCTTCAGACTAATTAAATCACAGCAGGCCTTGAGGAAAGGATCTGGAGAAGTGGAAAGCCTCTGGGACCTCTAGCCTGACAAGTGCTTCCCTTCTCTCAGGGTCACCCTGTTGTTAGTGGCTCAGGCAGGCCAGACCCAGCAACTGCCCAGGGAGCAGGGCCCATTCAGATGTCCGTGTTCGTAACGTTGCCCTGGAACACGCCGTTCGCACTGCTACACTGCCGTGCTTGTCAGGTGTCTGGCCACCTTTGCTCTGCAGCTCCTCAGAGCAGCACTAAGGTGGTCCTGCTGAGGGCTGTTACGCAGTCTCTGCACACAGGAGCTTCTCATTGGTACTGCAGTGTTTTCTGAAAACAGAGTCTCGAGTCTATAGTTATAAACCAGACAAAAATCTAACGCCTTAGAGGAAAACAAACCTTGAAGTGTCCATATCAGAACTGGAGTTTCTGATCTCATAAACCACTACCTGCCAGACGGGAGTAGGCTGATAGATCTTCTTATGTAATCTCTTCCAGCGAGGGACAGATGCCTCCGCAGAGCTCTGAGCTAGCTCTGCAGTTTGGCATGTTCAGAGGAAAGGGGAAAAGCATTCCCTTTGGAAACAAGAAGGTGTCTTGGAGCTTTTCCTCACCCTTATTTAATTTCCAGCTATCTCCAGTATTTGTCTATGTTCTAAGACTCTTCCAGTTTTCTAACTACAACCTTTATTTAAGGTGATGGAATGAATTGTTGTCACTTTCCTTACAGAGAGATTAAAAATCCAAAAAGGAGTGTGTTTACTGTAGAGGTAGAGGAATGGCAGGAGGGGAAGACACTTAAACCTTTCCATGGGACTTTTCCCGGTCGCAGTTGCTCTGTGTGGTAACTTCCACAGGTCTTGACACAGGGCAGTGCTGGAAGTCTCAGCTCTTGAACACATAAAGCTGGAGTGAGGAGGTAGAAGGCTGTGGGGAGTCCTGCTGTGGATGACTTCCTTGCCCTTTTTGCTATGGTATGTCCCCAGGACAAGCTTGCAGACCTGATGGGTGATGTGCTTATGGCTTTCCCAGTGTCTTGAAAGTCTTCTGGATCATTAGTACCTAGTTTGTAAGTTCTGGTAGCCCTAGAATTATAATGCCCTTAAGAGAGCTCAGCTGCCCATACCTTCTTGAGGCTGTCTTTATGGCTTGTAGGAAGGCGGTACTATGCTGCAGCATGGGTAGTGCTGTGTACCTGTTGTGGGAACTTAAACCTTCTATTTTCCTAGAAGTACGGCTGGCTGGTCTGTATAGGGTATGTTGTGCTTGGGCATGCAACACTATCTAGGCAGTGATCAGAAACAGTTTGATTTGCATTCAGCCCACAATGTGGTCATGCTGCCAAAGCAACTGTGGCTGTGATGCAGGTGAGAGAAGTGATCTTTCAGAGAAAGCAGAGGGAAGTTCGTTATCACCTACAATCAGTATTTACATCCTGCTTAGTCCTTATTCCATGTTTAAGCACAAGGCCAATCCAGGAGAATTTACTTGCATGTGCATGATCTCTCTGCCTAGCCAGCTTGTGAGATTTTGAGGCTCTTCTGCAGAGGGTTGGTCATTTGGAGCTACCCAGACAGGGATTGAGGTAGGCAGGAGCTGTCATCCCAGAATAATAAACAAAGCATTCAAACTGAGTGCCCTGGAACAATACCAAGCCCTCCTGAGAGCAACTGTCCTTGCCTACTTCTGGCAGAGGTCAGAACCCCTCTCCAGTGTTTGCCCACGCTCCAAGCCTGCTCAGACCCAGGATCCCCATGCACAGCAGGGAAACAGAAGCTTTTAACACTCTCCAGCTGACGAGGGTTGCACTGGGACTGATTTTCCTGCTCTCACTGTTTCAGGTTCCTGGTTGGCTGCACACCAGCCTCCAGCTCACTTGATGATCCTTTTAGCTCCAGCTGGCATCTTGCCCAGTGGTTCCTGCTGGCTCAGGATGTGGCTGATGGGAGAGCCTGATGTTGCTCCAGCCCACCAAGAAGGACAGAAGTAGGCCTTCCCAAGGCTGTGAATTTCTGCAGGTCATTTCATGTGAAATATTGAACACTTGCCCTTAGGAGAACTGAGAAATAAGTCGTCATCCTTCTCCTCTGTGTGAATAGCTCCTGCTGCGCAGCAGGGAGATCAGTAGCTGATATCCTGAAACTCTTAACTCCCTTCAGAGGTACCCCCAACTGCAAGCTTCCTGGGTGCACAAGGCACCACTGCCCCTCATAAAATAGGCAAAGCAACAATTCCAGACCCTAATGCCAGCACTAGTCCCCTCTGAAAATAGAAACAATCTGTGAGGATTATTACGGGACAGTTATCCATCTTATTGATTAGCCTCTTGGTTAATACGCTGGATTAAGCTGTCTCTTAGCACTGTGTTAGGAGTGAGGACTGGCTAGTAACTTGCCACCTAATCAAGCATTAGCTTATGTTATCAGCAGAAGGTGGTTGGGCTTTTGTTTCCCCAGAAAAATAGTTTGTAGATGTGACTCTTGCTGCCTTGGTCTCCCAGTAGGGACTCTATTGAACAACCTCCTTCCCTTGTTATAAAATACATCACGTAATCTCTTATCCTGAAGAGTGATCAAAGTTATTTGTCAGTTCAGTTATGAAACTGTCCAATTATAGAAAGAAAGGAAAAAAATCTCCCAAACAAATCACCCCTTACGTAACTATTTTTCATTCTCGAGCTTGCAGATTCATTAAGCAGTTGTGGAGCCGCGTTTCCAGCAGTAAGCAGGTAGAGCCTCCACCCAAGGGGTCTGACTAGGAGTGGCAGGGATGGAGGAGTGGTGGGGAGCTTCTTGAGGTGCGGGAGAGATGCTTCAGAAGTAGAACAGTGATGAGAGTAGCAAATGCTGCAAGGACAGCCACTGGGGATGCGTTAACCCACTTTATTAGCATGATCATCATATGCTGTGAAGCTTTTCCAGCTGGGAAGGTCACATACTGCTTTTTAAGTAGAGAGAGACACTCTGCCTTTGAGGTGGGGCACAGCAGCTGTTCTAAAATGTCATGGCGTAGCAGTGTTTTTGAGAAAGGAAGTTTCTAAAAAAGAAACTTTTAGGGAATGTAAAAATCAACTGCCAATTCCCAAAGTTGTCCAAGAGCCCAGGATCTGCGTGCTCGTGATAGCATCTAAGAGTCTTCTGCTAGTATGGTGCAGCAGTGGCAAGCTGAACGATAATACTTCTGGAGGACAAGAACATCCAGTAAATGTCCAGCAACGCTTTCTCGCAGCTCTTGGGATTTCCGTTGGTGTTCTTGCCCCACTCTGACCACATACTATCCTGCATTGCTGGTAAGACACACCAATCTAGTTTTCCTGGTGAGCTTAGGAGGGCTTATGTCACAGGAAAGTGTATCAGAAGAGGAAGGGAAGAACTGGACACTTGCATGAGATGGGTTTGATGAGGTTTGGTGATGGCTCCAAGCTCAGTTTCAAATGAGGAGGGCAGTAAACCATGAATTTGGTAGAGCCTCAACATTACTCCTTTTGATTTTGGTACTGGAAAGCAGAGTCCAGAGCACGGATACGTCCTGGCATTGTCTTCTGTGGCAGCTTTGCCTTTGGACTCATGAGGTAGGACAGTGTGAAAGGTGTGTCAGTCACTTGCCTTGCAACTGCTGCCAAGAAGTGATGGAGCCAAGGATGTGCTTATGTCTTGTCTCTGTTTGCTTTTAGTGGATGTTTTTACCTGCTTTAGCTGCATAATTACCATCACACAGCCAGCCCATCAGGCGCATAGGCAGGATGAGCCAAGCTCTTGCCTAGGGAAAAGGATATGCAGCAGACGAGTGGTGTGCTTCTCCATCTGTTGCTGCATCATACAACTGCTGGAACGGAGGAAGGAAAGGGATGGGTACAAGAATGGGCAATGCCAGCTTCTCTCTTTTCATCCCATGTCCTGTTGAGAACTCGCCTGCTGGATTGCCGTATTCCCTAACTTTACAGCCCTCTCCATAGCCCTGTTCCCCCTCTCAATTTACAGTTTCCTGTGGAGGGCAGAGTCCTATTTCTCAGCTGATGAGTGACCAGAAGAGCTAATCCTTTGGCAACATCACAGTGTCACAGCTATAAAGACCATGAACGATCTTGGAGTGCTGTGAGCCTGAAGGCTGCAGCCTGTACCTGCTTGCAATGCCAGTGGGAATCCTTGCTAGCATAGTTCTGGGACACAGCTTCTGTTTCACTGAGTATACAGTGAAGGTTGTTGCAGGAGAGTCCATGGGACATTCTGCTGCTCTGGGACAAGCCAATAAAATGCTCCAGTAGTTACCCACCTTTTGAGGGGGGATCTATGACCCACTGTGTCATGCTAAATTGCCTTGCAATGCTGCAGAGATCCGCCTTCAGATCCATATGGTTTTGGCACTTCCAACAACTTTCTGGGGGCCAGGGGACATACTGCTTTTGTACATCAGTACAGGCTGAAGGATTTTGCTAGCTCTGAGCAAAAGGGATGAAGAAGATCCCAATAAATAGAAGGGTGGGCAGAGTCCTGGTTTGAAGGGAAGTAATTTGTTTTGGGCACCTTTATCTGTGAGCGTTTTGCTGATACACAGGAACTCCTCAGCACTACAGAGACCTGCATGTGATCACAGCATGTGATCCCTTTACAGAGTGAGGGTGGTGGAGCAACTCCCGTTGGTTCAAGGGGAGAGCTGGTTTACTTTTTGGAATATCTACTCTTGAGGGAAGGAAGACTTACCCCGCCCTGAAGTTTCTAACAAGTCTATTCCATCTCTCATCAGACAGTGATGAGCTATTGCTGGGGAAGGCCTGTGAAGGAGCTTAGCTGCTCATTACATTTTCCTGCATTGCATTTGGAGGTGCCTACATGTGGAAGAAGTCATTTGGGTCAGCTCTAAGGATGAAAGCACTAGAGCACTCTCAGACTCCAAAGTCCCTTCCAGTCTGGCTCTGCTGCCAGGGTTCGTCAAAGAAGAGTTGCAGTTCTGGCGCAGAGAGAGATAAGGCACAATGGAAAAGCAGCCCATCACCTCAGCAACTCTCCCTTTGCCAGTGAACACCACTTCGTACTAAACCTCTGGAAATCCTTGATGGCCTGTCACATCCCTGGATGCTGGGGAGCAGCCATTCAGTGTAGGTGGAAGATGAGGGATTCCAGCTGGGTCAGTGCTCGCTGCAGGAAGGCTCACTGCACGCAGCGGGTGCTTGGAAGCCTGTGCTAGTTCATCCTCTGGGTCTCATAGGGGCCCTTGGTGAAGGCTGGTTGCACTCAGCTGCAGCTGGGATTTACTGAGGAAGGCCAGTCTGGGTCCTGCTTTGGCTGTTCATCCTGCTGTGCTTGGGGTAGGTCAGGGCTGAGCAGACTGTAGGCACTGGCTGGCGGGAACTGTCTGTGCCCAATGTCTCATCTCCTTACTCCTATGAGAAGTAAAGGGGCAAACAGCAAGGGTTCAGCAAATGTCATTTCTGCTTCTGAAATGGACTGTACTCCAGTAAGGCTGTTTGCTCCAGGACCTTCTATTTCTTCATTTTAAGCCTTCATTCTCCCAAGCAGCTTGCAGTGAGGTACAGAAACCAAACAAGGAAAGAAACATGCAGGTTCTTCTTTGCAACACAGTCGTACAAGAGCTATTTGTGATGTACTGACATCAGGGTGTGCAGGGACATACTGAGATAACAAAGGGGAAGCACCAAGCAGGCTGATCAATCCATTTTCACTCATTTTCCTCCTTAATTCCAGGCTGATATTAGATCGAGGGAGTATATTCGGAAGCAGCTGTGTTCACCACTGGAGGTCATCTCTTCTGAGCCAGAGAGGTAGGTGTGTGGGCAGTCCAAGCAACTGCCTCTCCAAAGGGGATCTGCTCATGTAATGATCTTCAGTAATGGCATTAAAGGGACAGATGGGGTAACAAGGTGAGCTCAAGTGACATCAGGCCGTATGCTGCCTCCATAAAAGGTGATTTCTGGTGATTGTAGCCATGCTACTTCACACGTTTCTCCTGCAGAGCACTGTGTCCTAGGCTGGGGAAGGTCTTTGGGGATTTGGTCTGTTTCTGGCACCTGCGATAAGCAAAGCACTAACGCCCACAGGTGTGACACGAGGGTGAACAGAAATATCCTGCAGGGAGCTGGTTTCTGCCCCCAGAAAGCAAGGGTAGGGTCAGACTTCCCCACTCTTACATAATATAGGCCAGTGGCTGCTCTGTTTATCTGTGTAAATCCATAGCAAGTCCACTGAGGCGTAGGAGTTCCTTGTGTTGGGGCTACGCTGCCTCTTCAGCATGGTTCACGAGACTCTGTTGTTGGATTCCCTCAGACCCACACCAGTACCAGGCTGGACAGACACCAGATAGTCCTGCCTGAAGAGCTGCTCGGGGATGAATGAAATGTGTCAGGACTCAAAGCCCACTCTGCTCTGAGGGTCCTAATGGACCAGAAGGAGTGAGGGTTGCCAGTGGCAGTAGTGAGGAATTACTTAATGCTGACTGAGGTAGCTGTTATGGATTCCTTAGGACACCTGGATAGTGCAACTGGTCATGCTTTGCTCAGCTCCTCTATTCTTTGGGTCATGCAGCCAGAAGCAAAAGAAGGGGCTTTCGCTGCTCTTGTAGTGGCAGTTGCACAGCGTGGCCAGGCCACGGGTGTAGCCCTGTGCAGTGCTAGGCTGGCTGTCCCCCGTTTGTGCTGGAGCTTCATCTCTTAACACCTCTAACACCTTCCCGCCATGGCAGATGCTGAAGCTTACACAAAGGCCAGCTAGTTTGGGGGTCTGTGCAACAGAAAAAACAAACTCATTCCATTTATGACCGTGTATCTCAAAACCCATGTATCCGAGCCCCTTATTCACCAAGTGACATAGTTGTTTGGTCTTCTTGGTTTCTACTTTTTAAGTCTGTGACCCTTCCTTGTTTTTGTTCCTAGCAGAAAATAGGAGTCTGAACTGGATGATTAGTCTGATGCCAGAAGAAACTGCAGGGCTCCTCTTCACTGGATCCTCTCCTCCACCAAGACTCTGGTTCTGTCGAGTGCAACAGCCGAGTGCCACCCCAGGGGAGAGCAGTGCCAGGCTGTGTCAGTCAGGACAAGGCCAGCCACTGTGCGTGGTTCTGGTGGGCACGCACACCAGCTTCTGTTCTAAGCTAATGTTTAGAGCATATTTCTCAGGGTTGATTTTTAAGCATTGTAAAAATAGTTGTGTAAGCAAATGTACATTTGTTAAGTTTGCAACAACTTCTCTGAGTACTTGGGCAATTGCAGGAGGTGATTTACAAATTGATGCTGAGGCACTTAGTTAATAAACAAACTCCAGAGCTGGCCTTTGGCTCCCACCACACCTCTGTGGCACAGAGACTTCCGTTCTTGTCATTTTTGGAACAGCTTCCACCTAGTCCCTGCAGCCTGTACTTTCACATTCACTTTGCACATCTCCGGGGAACAGAAGGCCAGTACGCAGCTCCGGCTGGTCCTGACAGACGGGCAGAGGACGCTGTGTTTCAGGTGGGCGTGTGACTCACGAGGGAAGGGACAGAGCCAACAGTCTGCTGTGGATTTTGGAAGAGGCTCGGAGGTCTGAGCTCCAGTACCTGAGAAGCTTTCTGTCTATTCAGTGTCAGTGGCTTCTGCATGGTTGCTGCCTTGGTGCCATGCAGCAACGACCAGACCTCGGTGGCTGTGTGTGGGTCATTATCTGTGCTGGGCACATGGTGCTCTGGTGTTGCTGGTCTTGATGGGAACTTGCTCTGCATTGCTGCTGAAGAATGATTCAGATGGAAGGGCATTATGGTACCCAGACTTGCTGGGTGTTACCGTCACCCTCTGTGCAGTGACTGAGGCGGGGAGCTCATGGCGCAGACCAGCTCTTCCTGAAGGAAAGATCATCTCAGGGGAAAGGGGAATTTTCCACCAAGGAAAATGGGGAGGGAGGTCCTTCCTAATACACAAATTGGTCAGGATGGCCAGATCCCAGGCTTGAGTTTTTGCAGTCTGAGTGGACTGGGAGCACTTGTGCCAGGTCAGGAGGAAGCTCTCTGTGCCCAGTACGCTTGGACCAACACCCATCAGTTAAGCCATTTCTGAAGCTTTGCTTTAGCAGCAGAGCACAGAAGAATCAGTTTCTACCCCTGAATCAATACAGTGAGTCTCGTCCAGTTTGCAGGGCAAAAGCTTTTCCTCCAAAGGTGTGGGTTCCTCCTTGTATTCAGCAGGTTATTCCTGACCATTTCCGAAGAAAACTGGAGCAGATACATGAGTTCTTGAACACAGCCAAAACTCTGGCATGTTGATTTAAAAAAACCATGGCTCTGTAAGATTCCAGCCTGAAGAGGAAAAAGGATGTTTTCCTGGGATTGGAGAGGGGTGCTCAGGGTCAGGACTCTTGTGGTCTGTTTTAAATGCTGCCAAGCACTTTTGCATAAATTTATCTTACAGCTTTTGTTACTCGGTCTTGGTGCTGCTTTGGGTATTGAGGACACTGAGCCCCTTTCACATGCCTGTGCTACATCTGCTAGATCAGAAGTCTGGGCTGGTTCCTCCTTCAGTGCTACACCCTGAAACCCGGGTGGGAAAAAGGGAGGAAGCAACAAACTTGGCTCCCCCAGGGCCCGTTTGGGGAGCTTTCTTGGGCTGGTCCTTGGGAGTGTTGAGGGGGACAGGTGCTGACAGGGTGCTTCCCAAAAAACCTTGCTGATTGACGTGTTTTAAAAGACAAAGCCAGAAGCAGCTGCAGTTTTCAAACCCCATCAAGGAGCCTGCCATCTCCTGAGAAGCCTGAAAGCTGTTTTCACACGGGAGTTTGTTGTGTGGGTGGACAGGGACTAGGAAGGGAAAAACGCTGCAGTGAAAGCGTACTCCTTTGATCGCGGTGATGTGTGTGGGATCAGAGGGGCTGCCTGGCAGGCCAGGGGAAGAGGCAGCGTTTGGTTTTGCGTCTGGTGCTGGCTTTGGCAGGGGACAGGGCTGCGGGAGGCTGGTGGGCAGCCCTCCCCGCCTGCGGGAACGCGAGGGCAGCCTTCTCGCCTCGCTCCCAGCGCCGTGGCCGCAGCTCCTCTTCTGACCCTGCCACGTCCCCTTGTCTCGACGGAACAGCGTGGAGATGGAGCCTCCTAAAAAGCAACCCCACGACTGTGCTGACCGCCAGCTTGAGAAACCAGCGAAACAACCAAATGCCGTGGGAACGGCCTTCCCCGGTGCTGCCGCCTCCCTCATCCACTGTGAAGA
This sequence comes from Aviceda cuculoides, assembly GCA_035590195.1. Taxonomy (NCBI): domain Eukaryota; kingdom Metazoa; phylum Chordata; class Aves; order Accipitriformes; family Accipitridae; genus Aviceda; species Aviceda cuculoides. The sequence continues at coordinate 38,137,979 of JAVJGG010000002.1, read as the reverse complement.
CACCCAGAGCTGGCCGGAGAGCGGTGGGAGCTCAAGCTCTGGCAGGTGGCCAGGCCCGCTGCTCTGCCAGCCCAGCCAAAATACTGCTTCCCAGCTCCCAGGTGTGGTGGGGAGGGGACCCTGGTAATGACCCACAGCTGGGGTGGATGGCAGAGAGAGCTCTTGCGAGGGAGGAGAATTAATCTTGTAATTAGCAGCAGTGGCCCACTCCCCCTGCAACAGGAACCTCAAATCTGGCTTAACAAGGAAGGGCTTGCTGTGCAGAGCTGTCTGCGCAGGGAGGTCTGCTGGGGTGGGAACCCCCACACCCCCTAAAACCACCTCCTGCGCGCCCTGCCTCAGCGCACGGCTGGGTGCCTCCAGCTCTTGAGCACAAACACCCTCCGTTCCCTTTCTGCTAAAACTATTGGACTGGGGGTGAGCCCTGCAGGACCACCCTAAATGGTAGGGGCAGGGCTATTAACCAGTAAGTTCTTACTGGGAGGAATGGGTCCGGGACCTTTCCCAGCTCTTCCCAGGAGTCGTGGGACTACTGTCAGCAGCAAATGGTTCATCCATTTCTAATTCCAAGCACACTTGAAGCAGCAACTTCACTAAACCACAGGGACAGAGTCTTCTAAAGCCTGTCACAAATTTAGGCACAAATGACACTCTGTGGGCAGGGGACAGCTGTTTCTTAGCTCCTACAGGCAGAACAGCAGAGAAATCCACTCTTTTTGTTTTGCTGGTTACCTTGGCCCAGGGAGCAGCCAGCCTGTGCTGGGGTGCCACAGGACCAGCCCAGGCTCATCTCAAATTTTGGGTTACACCGCTCCTGCTGCAAATGTATCTTGGTGGTCCTGAAGCACCTCATTTGGTTCAGCTGTGCCAGAGGAGGGGTCTCAGGGAGCAGAGCAGCCCCTGCTCTGGGCATTGCCCTGCTAGAAGGGGTTTCCTCAGCAGATGGGTCTGTAGCTCCTCTTGACCTGGCCGTGCAGCTCAAGTGGGTGAGTGTTTGCGGTTTTAAGCTCTCCTGACATGTTGGTGTTTCGGCGTGCTTCGGGTTGGTGTTTGACCCCGAGAGGGTTGGGGTGTGCTGCTCGGTAGAAGTTCTGCAGCAAAAGGTGTGAGCCGGGCTACGCTGAGCCCATTTTCTGAATGGGAATGGGAGGCTCTTGCTGTTCTGGGTCTGCAGCTGGGGGTTGCCTGCTGCTGGGCTCCGGGCTTTTTGGTACCTGTAAGGTCTGTGCGTTCACCCTGCGAGAGAGCTGGGGCTGGGAACGCCGCCGTCTTGAGCTGTGTGCTGCAGCCTGCCTCGCTGCAGGGGAGATGCCTCGGCCCAGAGGGGTGAAGTGGGAAAAAAGCTAACATAAAAAAAAAAAAAAAGATAAAAACATTGCTATGCGGTGTTCCCCCCCGGCATCGCTGCCGCCGCTTCCTTCTGCGTGAACTGACGTGTTTCTGCGCTCTTCTTATTCTGAGTGCAGGTAAACTCCTGAGATCAGATGATTTTGGATTAAAGTCACCTTTATAGGGTTTAGATGGAGGAGGGGTGTTGCCTTGGTGGTGAGACCTTGCAGCCCTCTGCAGGCCCAGTGGACCCGAGGGCTCTGTTCTGCTTGGGTTTAGTATTTATGCTGTGCAATGCTCTCAGCTGCCAAAACCTGGGGAGGCGGTTAAACAAACGGACTAATCTCTGTGTTTGGTGTCTACTTGTGGCTCTCTGAACACAATAAGGGATTAACTTGGTCTTTATCTAATTGGCTTATAAACTAGGGAAGGGAAAATCGCTTTGTAATGCATGAAACCTCCTCTTAATGGAAACTCAGAGACTAGTGCCTGAGTGTCCTTCCTAAGCGAACTCAGGCACATCTCTTTCTTTTTAACTCTCAGGTTGCTGGAAAATAGTTTTTCTGGGTGTTAAGTATTTGTTCTCTGGTTCCCAGCAACTTACTGCTGACTCGTTAGAAAGCCTTGCCTTTTGTTATCGCCAAGGATAATTTTTTCTTTAACGTTTCTATCCGTGACTGTTCAGGAGTCTCTGAATGGGTCTCATTGCTTGGTAACTCCTCAGTGCTGCTGGTGTACAAGCCAAAGGGGAGGAAGATGGAGAGATGGAGGGAGGAGATTGAATCCTCTCCTGTGGCTGTGGTGGGGGCTCTGTAAAAAAGGAAGGATTGCTGGGATAGTTCTTCAGCTTCTCACTACAGTGAAATAGCGTACTGTAGCACAATCCTTGCCCCTCTGCCGTGTGCCTGCAGGACGATTGAGGCTGACTACCTCTGATTAAACGAATCTGCCACCTCTGCTGCCCTGTCATTCAGCTGGTGCTGCCAGGTGGGGCTGGGCTGTAGCACTAGCATCCTCCTGCTCTGCTCTGGGTGGCTGCTCCGTAGCCCGTACTGTTGGGATAATGCTGTGTGGGTTTGGATTTCCTGACTCCCTGCTGTGCTTTCCATAAGAGATGTGGCACCCAGACAGCTCTGCAAAATGATTCCTGCTGGAGTGGTGTTGGGGGTGTGGAGCGTGCCTAATACCTCCCCTGCGTGAGAACACGCTGCTGGGAGGGATGTGTGAGGAGGAAGGCTTTAGAGAACTGCCTGTTCTTGGGAACGCTTGGATGTGCCTGGCCTCTGCAGCCTCCCGTGCACAGCATCTGTGTGCGGGGCACGCGGCCGGGTGGCTTTCTGAGCCACAACAGCGAGGAGAGGGCCGCGTGTGTCGTCCCCCCCCCGGGCTCCCCAGTTGCTGCCCTGCAGCCAGCTCCTTCCTCCAGGAAGCTGGTAATTAAAGCAGGAACCATTTCTGGGCTTCACTGGTGGGGAGGCTGGAGGGAGTCGCTGGCCCTGCTGAGATGCACATGTTGGAGAGCCCTTTCTGCTGTCGCGTCTTAGGCTCATCAACAGACAGAGCCTGCGCTGGCTTAATTAAGCCTGAGCTGCCCCGTGTGGAGCCTCCGCGCCGCAGGAGCTTGGCTACTGCGGGTCGGGCTCAGCCCCGCGCGCAGTCGGAGGCGGATCAAAGGCCGCGCCAGAGCTGCTCCGTGCAAACCTGGGCTGGCATAAGGAAACAAACCCATTCCCCTTCTGAGCCTGGTGTTGGTGCCACCCTTCCAGGTAGGAGCTTCTCACCCGCCTCCTGAGAGCTCCTATGGCCACTTGTTTTACAGCTTTGTTTGTCCTCTGGGGATGTGAAGGGAGATGGAAGATTTGTGCCAGTCAAATGCCGAATAATTTGTTCTGCTACAGATTCACCAGATTTGCTTCCTCTACATTTTTTGTGGACACCTAGAGATTGGGAAGGAAGATCTCTGCACATGCGCTGCTTATCTGGGGTCCCTTGATAGGGGAGAGAAGTTGCTTTAGGATGCAAATCTGTTTCTTCTCTGATTATTGAGGGATTCTAGATGAGCAACTCAGTCCCAGATCTCTAAAGCTGGGTGAGATGAATTCCCACCTCCGTGTCTGGAGCTTGTGGTAGGCTAGATGTTGCCTGTGCAGTTTGTATTGCAAGGACTGAGCTCTGGTGACTGGTGAAGGTTTGTATTTTGGCACGCTCTTGCTGAGGACAGGGGAAAGTGGTTTTGTTGGGATTTCCCCCCTCCCTGCCCCTAATTCTCATTCCTCTTCCCTTTTGACTTGTGCTGCTCAGGTGGATTTAGGAGGGGCTGTTTCCCTCGTGCTTCCCCAAACCAAGTCCATCCGTAGACGGGTAGCATCAAGCCATCATCTGGGCGCAGCGTGCACCCACAAGCAGCTGAGCTTCCCCTCCCGTGTTCCCAGTGCATTTGGCTTGCGTTGAGCTGGTTGGGGCAGCTGTGTGCCGTCGGCTCTGTCCCCTCTGCTCTGCTCCGAGCAGGGAGGCTGTTCCCCAGCTTTGGGCCCCAATGTCTGGCTGCAAACAGGCATTTTTAGTGTTGGTCCTCTCGGGGACAGCTGAGCCTCGTCAGGGCATCCGGCAGCCTCTCGTGCCTCGGATGCGATGGTTGGTGCTAGCAGACAGTGCCTGTGCGTGCGGAGGGCACTGGTGAGGCTGGGAAGCATCGCCGTCCCTTGCAGTTGTCTCCTTTTGTCCTACCAATAGTTCTCCACCCCAACCACTCTTCCCGTTGCTGGTCTCGGTTGATCCTCTCTAATACTGAGGCAGACGTCTCTTGCCAGAGTCCTGCCAGCCCCTTGGCTTTATTTTAAGGCCATATTAATAAAAAGCAAATGAGTGGAATTTCTCCTGACACCCAAATTAATAGCAAATGAGATAATTATGAGCTGTGTCATTAGGGTGATGGAGCAGCTTGTACAGGGCTCAGCCCAAAAAAAAAAAAAGCGGCAGATCTGCAGTGCACGCACAGATCTCTCCTTTCTGGGGGCACCGAGAGGTGACTGGGGAGGGGGGAGCCGGAGGGCGGGGGTGGGAGGCAGGGGATGCGCGAGCTCTTGGGCAGATGAGAGCGAAGACCCGATTTCGTTGTGGCACCTGCTCTTCTAGACCCAGGGCCAGCAGTAGCTGCCTGCCTGGAGGGGAGCTGGCTGGGGGGGCTGTGAGCCTCGGCGGAGAGGTAGAGCCTTGCCGGGGCAGACGGACCCAGGCGGCCGTACCGGGCGCGGGACCCCCGGCTGCCCCGCGCAGGAGGATGGCAGGGGCTGGGGGGCGCGGGAAGGTGCCCGTTCCTTCTCCTGGGCTACCGGCTGGATTTACTGGGGGCCGAGGAGCCCTCGCTGCTGAGCAGACGGGGCAGCGAGCCTCTTCCCGCGGCACCTGGGCTCGAGGAGGAGGATGGGGTGGAAAAACAGAAGGTGAAGTGGGGCTGGCTGCTCTCCTGGGGGGGCAGCCCCCCCCGGGTCCCCGCACGTGCCGGCTTCCTTCCGCGAGGGCATGCTCGGAGTGCCTCTGTCCCCGTCCTGGAGGCCTGATCAACTTTAAAAACAAAAAATAAAGGCTGTAAAATTGGCCTGTAATTAGTTCTTGGTTTAGTTCCCAACTCAAGGGCTTGATGCAGAATGTTTCCTTAGGAACGTGCTTTTTCTTGCTTTTCTTGGACTCGCTGCTTGGCTTGTTGTACCTCAGCCTGCAAACCCCCAGCTGTTCGCACTCTGCTGCTGGTGCTTATGAGCTAGTGCATTGATTTTTTTTTTTTTTTTTTAATGTTATATTTATTGAGCACTCCTGAGAACCTTGTGCATGGGAGGCCCCTGGTGAACGCAGGGACTCCTGCCTCGCGCCCTGCCTGACGTAGGTGGCTCTGCCGGGGGGACGAGCATCTCCCGGCTGATGTTTTGACTGGAGCTGTTTCTCTTGTGTGGAAACAGCTCCCGTTTGTGTGCTGATTAGGAGGATGTGATTAACCAGGCCAGAGGCATGTCTGGAGGGAGGGCTACATGCCTGCCATGGCGGGTGCGGGAAGGAGATGGAAGGGAGGAGCGGTGGTGTTGGGAGCCAGCTGTGCTCCTGTGTCATCGCCTGAAAGAGAAATGTCTGTCTTCATGAAGAGCGTTATTGCCCGCTAATAAACTATCAAACGAATTCTTAAGAGAGTGTTTAGGATCTGAAAGCCTGTGATAAATCTGGTAGCTTTGTAACTTGCTCAAAACTATGGTGGGCAGCAATGTGATTAAAGCTCTCTGATTAACACACGTACCTCGTTTATAATGAGTAGGATTGGGAGGGCTTGGGAAATCCAGCTGGCATATAACAAGGTTACTCCAACAAATTACTTGGATGTCAATTAGTTTGCTAGGTAAATGTCACCTGGTTTCTCTTTGTTTGCAGTAAACTGGTATCCAATTAGTTCGACGTGGTTATTGCTTGTGACTGACACCAGTGAGGCCGCTACAGCCTCGGGGCAGGCAGTGGGACAGGGCAGCGCTGGCAGGGGCCAGGCTCTACCCCACCGTGGGGCAGCGTCAGGGCCAGGGAAATCCCAGTCCCCTGAGGACACCACCACAGCCTCTCCTGGTGCTCCCGCTGAGCCGAGTCCCGCTCCGTCGCCCGGGGGGGGGCACCGGGGGGCTCGAAGCCCCGTGGTCAGGCTGGGCTGCGAAGCCGTCCCTGCAGCTGGCCGGAGCCTCCTCTCTCCTTCCAACTGGAGGTGGATAAATTTCGTTTTGCTGAAAAGAGCTTCCCTCCACCGTGCCACGTGCCGTTCTCCTGCCTCCTTCCCCGGGATCTGCCAAGCGGCGCTTGGACCGTGCGGCTGCAGCGCCTGGAGCGAGGGAAGCAGCAGAGGATGCAAAAGCTGCTCCCTAAATCGCACAAGCAGTTGGGTAAAAGAGGGCAGAGCTGCAGCGGGAGTGTGGGGGGGACGGTGCCCCCAGTCCAGCCCTTGGGAAGGGCCCTAGATATTGGGGGGGCGATGGCTCTGCGAGGTGGATGGGGCTAAGGAAGGGTCGAGGCTGCAGCACCGGGGCTGAGGACTCGCAGCTGGGGCGGCCAAGCGCCGTGTAGAGGGGCTGTGGGCACGTCTGGCTCCGGAGAGCTCTCCCGCTGCTGGAGAGAGCCCGGAGATGAGCCAGGCAGCCCTGGCCATCCCTGGGGATCTGGCAGCTCAGCGCTCCCGGGGCTGGGTGCGAGCAGGCGGTGCTGTGCCGTGGAGGCTGGTGCTGGGGACTCCTCTCCCAGCCCTGGATGCCTCCACGGAGCTCATGAATATTAACACCACCAACATATGGGTGATTTGGGAGGGAGAAGAAAGGAGCAGAAAGCGTTGCCAATTGCGAAGCACAACCCATCCCAAATCCCACATCGGCGCAAGAAACCAACCCGGTGTCTGGGCATAGGATGGTGCTGGGGGGGCTGGATAGTAAAGGCTGGCCTGAGCTGGCGGCTCTGCTGGGGAGTTGGGGTCCTGCTTCCCTTTTGGGAGGCAATAAATCAGCACAGCTGTGTCCCCTTGGGCGTTTGACCACCCCATCGGGGTACGGGGGTGAGGGGCCGGGTGGGCAGGAGGGTGTGGGGGTGTCTGGGGGCAGGCTGCTGGTCTCCAGCTTCCATAAGCGCCGAGTCCGTGGTGCGATGGAGCCTCGCGTCTCTCCTCCCCCCTCCCTGGCAGGAGGGGGCTTGCAGGGTGATCCCGGCCTTCGCACCCCTGCTTTGGTCTCAGCCAGCCGGGCCGGGGGCGGCCGCTGGCGTGGAGCTGCCCTGCGGCATCTCTGACTCGCATGAGAGCCTCGCCAGGATGATAAATGTTAAAATCTGCTGCAGGCTATCACTGACCCCGTTTCCAGCATCGCCGTGGATCTCGTCATCTGTTGCTTGCAGATGGGCTGACGGGGAGCTAAGTGTGGGAGAGGGTGCATGGGGACCCCCGGGCTGTGCCCCCCCCAGCCCCGGGTGGCGTGGGGACCCGCTCTGCCCTGGGCTGGGTGTGCTGGGGCAGCCCAGGGTGGGCTGCGACCCTGCTGCAGCCCATCCCTCCCTGGGATGAGCCTCCTGTGCCCAGGTTGGGGCAAACGAGATACTCGGGGTCCAGCTCAGCTTCGCTCCCCGCAGATTTCTGCTAAGCAGAAAACAAATGCTAATTACACAGCATAATTAGTGAGGTGCTGCATCTATTTTTAATCAGCTTTGGAAGATAGATTCTTCCTTCTGCTCTGTGCTCACCGGCAGCCTCTCCCACGGCGGAGCGGTGCTTAGTCAGGGACCCTCTGGTGGGAAATCAGTTGCTATTTCCCTCTGCACCCCTGGGAAAGGGCTGGGATCCCTCCTGGGCTCCCCAGCCAGAGGAGCATCCCCCCCCCCAACTCCTTGGTGGAGTCTGAGCTCCTGCTGAGATCCCAGCCCCTCTGTAATCCATCAGGGATGGATGGAAAGGATGGAGGAAATCGGCTCAGCTCTGTCAAGGTGGCGTTCAACAGCAGCTGGGAAAATCACAGGAGGAGGAGCCCAGGAAAAGGTTGTGAAAATATTCTGAGAAGGCAAGATGGGGGGTGGGGGAGCAGCCCAGCTTTCTCAGCAGCTCCGTGCCCCCAGTGTGAGTGGGATGGGGTCTCCCTGCTGCTGGGGGATGCCCGGTGTCAGCCCTGGCTGGGGAAGGGTCGCTTCAGAGAGAGATGTGGGGTGCAAAAAGCAAACTTTGCTCTGAAACATTCAGCAGAGAGATGCAAAGTGCCATTTAAAGTGGACAGATATGTCAGCTGCAGCCCTGGGGGGGGGTCCCAGTCCTGCAGGTTGTGGCACCAGTGAGGTTGTGACACGCGTGGCCAAAAGTGATACGTAAGAGGGGGGATGTTTGCAGGATGCCCTGGAGAGCAGAATTCTCCTCCTGCAGCTGGCAGCAGGGGAGGCAGCAGCTTGGAAAGATCCAGAATTATCAGGATTCTTCCCAAATTGCTTTAAAACTAACCCTTGGGGTGGGATGCAGCGGGGCTGGCAGGGAGCTGCTGCTGTAAAGGATTGATCCTTCCACCGGGCCTGGGGGCTGCCTGCAGCTCATCCCTCTGCAGAGACCCTGTGCCAATATCGTGAGTTAGGGGACAAGGGGACCTAATTGTCTTCAGCCAACGGGACTGAAGGGTAAATACATCATTTAACTAATTGGAGGGCTGCACAGAAACGGGCTGATGGCTGGGAGGTGAATCTAGAGCTCTTTGGGGCCCTGGGGTAGGCGTATGCAGGATTTGGACCACCAGCAATCTGGTAGATCCCTCTTGGATGGGGATGGGGCAGGTTACCCGGTGGGAGCCGTGTGCCTGCGGTGCCACCGGCAGCTGAGCCGGTCCCCGGTACACGAGGTATTCCCGGAGCCCAGGCTGCCGGAGATGATCTGTTTGGTGAGCGGTGCTGGTGTGTGTCCCCGTTCCGATCACCCCGTGCAAACAGCCCTCCCCGACCTCCCCGCTCCGTCCTTGCCCATCCGGCCTCCGCCAGCCACGCGCTCGGACTCGCCGGGGTCGCGGCTGCCTCCCCTCTGCTGCTCGAAAGGATTTCCCTCCCGAGCCGTACGGAGTGCTGCTGCCAGCCCGTTATCCAAGGACAACAGCGCTGCCCTTTCCCGGTGTTTACCCACCGGGCATCTCCCCAGCCCCATCAGCCGGGCTGCGGCGCCCGGCCAGCCCCATCTGCCTCCCAGCAGGACGGAGGCAGCGGGCTCGGGCTCTGGGACCGGGGTGGTCCCAGCTCTCTGCACGTTCCGGCGTGTGGGAACATCGCGATGCTCGTGCAGCAAAACCTCCCGGCGGGGGTGGGTGTGCGTGTGTCCCCCCCCCGGGGTCTGCGCCTGTCACCGCCTCGTCCCTGCCTTGCTGGAGGAGGCTCTGCTGGGCCTTGCAAAGGCGGCAAGTGGCAGCGCCGGGGCTTTTCACTGCTCTTGTGACCGAGGGGGCTCTGGTTTAAGGGGGGTGCTGGTGCGGTGGGAGTGGGTGAGATGCGGAGGGCTGGAGGGCTGGGGGGGCTGGGGGGGGGGAACCGTGCCTTGGAGCTAGCCGGTGCATCCCACCGAAGCGCTCTGGGCTCGCGTGTCCACGGCTGCCGTGGGGTCCAGGGGCTGCAGAGGGGCCGCAGGAGGTCTGCGGGACGCTCTGCCCCTCGCCGAGGCTCCTGAACGCCTCGCGGGTTTGAATAAATCCTGCGGCCGCCAAGAGCCTAATTAAACTGCGGAATCTGGGTTACCAAAGGGAGCCCGTTTTATTGATTCACCCGCTGCGAGCCCCGCTGGACCCCCGGGGAGCAGAGCGAGCTCCCGCTCCTCTTCTCCCTTGCCTCTACTGACCCAGTTTCCTTGCGAGGAGCCTGCGAAGGGGCTGGTGCTCATCCAGGCTGCTGCTCTTAATTTGACCGTGGCTGAGCACGTGAAATGGCGTTTGCTCTCCCAGTGCCATTTGGGCGAAGGCGGCTTCGTACCGGGGAGGGGGTGTCCGTGGGGCCGGGCTGCTGCCCCGCTGGGGCGGCCGTTGCTCAGGGGTGTTCGGGGCGAGATCCCCGCGTGGGTGGTGCCGGCTGTGGCTACGGCAGCGCAGAGACGGGCAGGAGCTCGCAGCCCGGGCGTTCGGAGACCTCGGGGAGGTTTCGCGGCCTGGCCGAGGTGTGCCGTGGCGGGAGCCATGGCTGGCTCGCTCGGGGATCTCGGAGCTGTCGTCTTGGGGGACATTTTTCCTGTTACAGATGCATTACTTCTGCTGTGGGAACAGTCTCTACGCCCGCGGCCCTGGGTGCCCTGTGGCTGCCGGGCCCTGCTCCTGCTCCTGCCCTGCTGCTGCAGGGGACCCTGGGGCAGGGGGGGACCCATGTCTTCCCCCCTCGAGTCGGGAAATCCTCCCAGCCCTGCCCGCTGTCCCGAAGCGCGGCATTTGGCTGCCTGCCTCCCCGCGCTCTTCCTCCTCCCCTGCTTCGCTGTGCCGCCTGCGAGTCGCTCGCTCGGAGCCGCGTCCTTTGGGGAGCCCGGCCTGGCGTTTGGCAGCCCCCCCCTGCAGCGGGGAGCCTCGGCAAGAAGCCGCAGTGGTGCTCGGTGCTGGCTGAGCTCCTCGGCCCCGTGCTGGCTGCTCGGGGTGTCGAGGTGCAGGTTGGAGCTGCTGCCCGAGCCCCCAGCGCGGCAGGGCTCCCTGGCCTTGGGAAGGACGGTGCCAACGCTCCGAACCCCATCCAGGAGCTGTGCTGGGGAGGGGGAGGATGCTTCAGCCTGTACACCCCTCTCCCCCCCTCCATCAACTCCAATTTTTGTGACATGGAGACAAAGAGGGTTTTCTGCAGGCTTGTGCCAACATTTCTATCGCTTCCCCGCCACAGCCCTGCCCAGGCTCAGAGCTGAGCCCCCCCCGCTGCTCCTGGGGGCTCTGCCCGCTGCGCACCCGCTCCCTGCTCCGTGTCTCGTGCATATTTAATCGGGGTCTCATGGAGCCCATGTGCTCCCGGCACGGCCAGGCCTACGGCGTGACGCGCTCGCTACTAATTAATCTAACGGCATGTTATGAAGTACCTAGCGTGCCTCTGGCACTGCATAATAATGATGCTCTGGGATGTTTCTGGACTGGGTGCTGCAGACAGCTTTGCTCGCAGGCGGCTGTTCCCCTCCGGGGTGGGGGGCATGGGGGGTGCGTGCCCCCAGGCCCTCCTGCACAGGGCAGGGGTGCGGGAGAGGCCGTCTCGGGACACGCCGTTTCTCTGGTTTTCACGGGTGTTTTGCGATAAAATACAGCCGATTTGATTTTTCATCTAGCCCATCACCTCCTCTCACCTCTCTCAGCCCTCGGCGGAGCTGGCCTGTGCCCGAGGAGCGGGCAGAAAAGGATGGGCAGCGGGGTGCGAAACACCCACGCGGGAGAGGGGATTCTCTTCCGTGGGAGTCGCCAGCGAGAAGTCGGATCAGAGCTGTAAATTCCAGCTGTATCCTGCCCTTAAGAACTCTCCCTCGCCCCCGCCAGTATTTCTGAGCCATCTCCCGAGTGGTGGGGCCTGTCCTCACGCAGCCCAAGATCTCCATCTGCTCCGCCGCTCTAAAAGCCTCCCGGATTTAGCGCGCTGGTGGGGGGAAGGCTCTCCCTTATCCCTGCGCTTGCAGGGGATGCCGGGCTGGCTGTCGGCAGCCTCGGCCAGGCAGAGCTGGTGCCGGTAAACGGCTTTCAGCCCCGAGCGGCACTTTCGGGTTGCGGGGTGAGGTGTCAGGACTGGGGAGTCTTACTGACGGGCCTGAGCTGCTCCTCTCCTCTCGCAGGACCCCCCCCCCCCCGGGGGGCC
>JAVJGG010000002.1:38059301-38112132 GCA_035590195.1 Aviceda cuculoides | reverse complement strand
CTCACCGTGGTCTTCATCACCAGGGGCTGCAGGGGAATCTCTGCTCCGGCGCCTGGAGCATCTCCTCCCCCTCCTGCCCTGACCTGGGGGGCTGCGGGGCTGGGGCTCTCACATCTTCTCACTCCTCTCTCCAGCTGCAGTTGCTGTTTTGTGGCAACTTTCCCCCCCTCTTCGATCTGTCCTCCCAGAGGCACTACCACCGTCGCTGCTGGGCTCGGCCTTGGCCAGCGGCGGGTCCGACTTGGAGCCGGCTGGCGTTGGCTCTGTCGGACACTGGGGAAGCTTCCAGCAGCTTCTCACAGAAGCCACCCCTGTAGCCCCCCCTGCGACCAAAACCTTGCCACGCAATCCCAATACGTGTATGTGCAGGCTGCGCGCGCCTCCGTGCACACCTTTGGGATGGAGTTGAAGGGAGGATGGATGTACGGCAGGACAAGTCTGGAGGGAGTTAGTTCCAAGCGTATACGAGGCAGATGGACAGTCTGGGCTGGGCAGACTGGTGTGCAAGCGCAGGTATAGATGCAAGCTCTGGGTCAGGGAGCTGGGAGCTCCCAAACAGGGAGAAGCTGGAGCGGAGATGGTGAGGTCTCGGAGAGGCAGAGCTCCCCAGAGGGAGGAATGCTCTGGTCCTTGGTGGTGGGGGAGAGATCTGATTGTCTGTGCCAAAGTCAATTGGTGTTTGTGCTCCTGACGGTTTGGAGTTAAAACGCAGCAAGGTTTTAAAGACAGGATGGGTAAAGATGCTATAATGCAATAGGAATTCATTGCATTTGCCTGCTGTGAGGGCTGACCCCTGCCTAAAGTGTAGCTTTTAGTGGGGGAAAGGGACTCTTAGGACATCGAAGATTCTTTGCTGGCAAGGATGCCATTAGGGCTGGGTATGGTATTGATTCCTTTGCAAGACTTGAGGCTTAAGAAGCTGCAGAGCTAGTAAGTGTAACTGGAATGACATAGAAGCTGCTTCCAGGCAGTAAGTGAAGCTGGAGACATTTTGGCTGGCGTGGGGAGCTGACAGTTCTTGAGCTGAAGATGCAAGGAATGGCAGGAGCCCAGTGGAGGTCTTCCTAGCCAGTCCTGAGCCAGGACCGGGGTGGCAGTGGAAGCCCTGAAGCACCGTATCTTTTAGAGGTGAAAGATGGACTTGCAAAACGCTGGGCTGCTCCATACCCGGAGCGATGCACATTTCCTTTATTATTTGTTACAGCATTTTGCACTGCTAGAATTGCAATGCCATCCAAACTCGGGAACATCAGCATTGCCCTGCTTTACTTGTGCATAATAATAAAAAAAATAATAATGTTGTCAGCATGTGGTCTGTGGGGCTGATTGCCTTATGCTGTTACTTCTTAGGGCTTTTCTGCGTGGGAAATGCAAAATAAATTAAACTGTTAAGCCAGAATAAGCTAGCTATGCGGCATAGCTTCCAAGGACAGAAACCCTTGTCATGGTCTTTGGAAGTGGAGTAAGCTTCTCATTCTCACCACATCCTAACTGTTCAATCAGCAGTTTAATGGGAAATCATTAGTGGACTATAAATTCACACTTTATATTTATGTAGTGCTTATTTTACCATGTAGAAAAGCCTTTACTTTCCAGCTGTATGGATGCTCCCCAGTGTAAACGACAGAAAGGGAAGTTTGTGTATATGTTCGTGTCACTTCCATTAATTATAATAAGACTAGTCACATTATTTCTTAGAAACCTGCTGAATTTCAGCAGCTAACATATCAGCCATGAAACCCACCAAGACTTAGAAAATAGATGTTGATCACTGTGTCACTCTCTATCAGGAATTGGAGTTTGAAATATCCTAGGCATAAGGAAAAGGTTTCCACTGATGTATTTCATGGGAATGGTAAAGAGGCGACTAGAGAAACACGCTGATACCATGGGTATCTTCCTAGGTGTAGGAAGAGATTTTTGGTTTTCTCCATCTAAAACAACGTTAGTGGTTAACACTACAGGGGCCAACCCAGGCTGTATTTTTCCATTCAGGGTTTGTTTTGGTTGGATCCAAGTCTCTTGGTTGTTGCCTCTTTTATTGCACATTGTAAGACCGAACCATAGTGGTTCTGATTCTGAAGCAATCTCTGCGTCATTGCGCAGGGCATTTCCAAAGGCTGCTCCGTGAAATAACTTTCACATTCCCAAGCCCCAAAAGCAGGCGGTAAGAACTTCCTGTAAAATGCTGAATTACTCCTTATTAGCTGGTTCAGCTCTGGTTAAAGGGGATGTCAAGTCCTGCCTGCCCTCCGTGGGAAGGTGCGCTTGGCAAGGTGACTGCAAAAAGATATGCCAGAAACCAGGACATTTGGTCTGAATGCTTTTGTCAGGCTCAGAAGGAGCCAGCAGAGTTCGCTGGCTTCTATTTCTAGTGTATTGGGTGGTTTTGTTGCTGAGTCAGAGCTGATACTGATCTATAATAGCTACAGAGTGTTTAAGGAAACATTTCTGCTCTCAATAATGAGAAAACCAGTGAGTATCTGCTGAGGTGACATCTATCATGTGTTTTTAAACACATATAGCCTGATAACCTAGCAAATTATCCAGATTGCAAAGAGACAAAGGGAGATAATGATAACAAATGAGCTTACGTTTATACAATGCCTTTCATTGAGATGGATAGCAAAGTGGTTTGAGAACTCTATTAACGACTTCTACAAACTATCTAATCTATTGTATCCCCAAATGTATTGAGTGCAGCTTCACTCAGGCTTTATGAGAAAAACATCTCCATTAAGCAACCAATTTTTGTCAGTCTTTGGAGTGGTCATTTAAGCCTCCCCTGTGCAAGCAGGATCACAGAAATCTTTACATTTGTCGGTGACCTAAAGCCACCTTTGGGGTGAAACGCAGGTGTTGCTTCACAGTCTAAATTACTTCTAGCTTCTTTACTACCTTGTATGCAAGGATGTCAAATACACTCATTAACTAAACTCTACAGCTACTGATTTGTCAAGAAACTTGCCCTTTTATAGTTGTTCAGTGCTGGCAAAGAGAAAAGATAGAACTCCCACGTTATCTGCTTTGAACTGCAGCATCACCTCTTCTTTCTCTCTCTCCTTTTTCTTGGTGACAAAGAATGCCCCTGGTGGCAAAGCACTTCTTCCACTGAAAGGGCAAGGAGAGATTTTTGACCTAGTATTTATTCTGGCCTTTTCAACGTGAGAGGAGAAGAAGAATCCCTGTCATGTTCCTAGTACAGTGCTCCTGACTAAGACACAGCTTTGCACCCATTTTATGTCTCCCGTAATTTTCAGGCGGTGTGAGTGTGTTCATAGCAGCACATTGCAACAGCACGAGGGGCCAGGGGCACTTAAGATCAACCGGCACGTCAAGTGCCGAGGCCACGATCCTCAGCCCTCTCTAAGTCCCATCTGCATCTCCTGGAATAAAGTGGCTGCTGGTTTCCTCTGCATCAGCTGCAGGATCCTCAAATGCAGGCGGCACAGGATTTTCAGAGGGACGCTTGTGTCCTTCCTACAGCGTAGAGAGGCGGCTGCTCTGCAGAAAGCGGCCCTGCGTCGAGCAGGGTGCTGTGACTGCATCCGTACGGATGTGCGTTCCCCTCTGGAAGCACGAGTTGGCACAAGACTCGGCAGCCCTGTGGTGGTTTCCTCTGCTTCAGCTTTGAGTCATCCTCTGTCCTCAAGTCTTCCCAAGCCGGTTCTTGTCTGGGCGGGGGAAAGCCTCAGATTTTCTGTTCCCCCTAGACACTGCGCCGGTCCCCGCGCTGCAGGCGAACTGCCTGGAAAGCAGAAGTTGCAGCAGCAGTCAGTTACTCACCAGACGGTATTTCGTAGTAGAGCGCCTTCGGCAGGCGGTCGGACAAGGGCTCTGATAATTCCAACCTGACAGGTTTAATGCCACAACTGCTTCTCCTCGGCAGCGCTGGGGCAGTGCCTGTACGAGCGCGCGTCTCCCCGCCCGCGCGTGTTTAAAGGGAGCGAGTTGGGAAGAGCGCGGCAGTGCTAGGAGTAGGCTCCTCAGTTCTCTTTCTCACAGAGGGAGGTCACTGGGATTCTTCTATGAGATGGCGAGTCAATTTTATGAATCATTTTCTGGCGTGTATTGGATTTGGCACGTAACATCCACCACCCCCTTCTCACCTGCCTCCCGATCCTTTCCTCCCCAGGCTCCAATTCCCGTTTCCAGCCTCAAGTCTTCGATTCACATTTACTGCAAGGAGACAAGCGCGGAAGTCTATGTGCTGTACACACATAAATAATAGAACTGAAATCACACTTAGTTAAAAATAGATATTGTTCCTAATAAATATTTTACCTACTGTCTTTAGGATATAAAGCTCCCCTGCCCGAAGTGTTAAAACAAACCTTGTTGTTAGCCCCTAAATGCTTAAAACAACCTCGGCCATGGCTGTACAAATAATTCTTGGCGGAGAGGCTGTGTATGGGGAAGGTATGTGTTCACATGCATACACATATAGACAAACACCTACTCTTAAAGCCTTAGAAAAGGTAACCCTTTGGCTGAGGGCACAGACCTTTGCATCTGACTTTGAGTCTTTTGGTGACCTGTGAATTTGACTAACGAAAATTAAAGATAAAATCTCTCTTGTTATTTATGAAAAACATTCTTCTTTCCATATTTTTCTTTCTTCCTGCCCCAGAGTGGAATTAGAATTAGCTGGCTGAATAAGGCAAAACAAAGGAGACTGACAGAGACTGAGATAGGAGAAATTTTCATTAAAAAGAGTGACAGGTGGAAGAATTTGTCCAAGTGTGTTTCTGGAAGATAATCCTTCTGCACTTTGGTTTTCAGGACATCAGTTAATGTGCCTTACTTGACATGGTGTTCCCACTCCCTAGATTCTCTAGGAACAAAGATTTTACAATGCCACTTTAATCAAGACCAGATTTGCTAAACCAGGGCTCAGCTTTATAAAAGATAAAACTAGGATTGGAACACAGCGATCTGAAACACAGTGAGCTCCCAACGTGAAGTACAGTAGGGGAAATTCTGCCTACGAGCGTGAGTCTGTGTGTGCGTGGTTTAGGGGGCTGCAAAGCCAGCTAGGCAGTAAGTGCCACGAAGAATTCAAAGGGAGAAATTCAGCCTGCGGGCAGGCAGATGTGGAGTGCAATAAACTAATACAAACCAGCTAAAGTACCTCCAAAGGGAGCAGGAGCTGAAGCTTCTCCCTGCACTTGCAATAAGAGTCTCCTTGGCGTTGAAATGCATAGGAGAATAAATTAACTGGGCATTTGACTGTGGGGCTCCCAGTCTTATTTTCAGAGCACTGATACATAATTGACATTCCAGACTGAATGTAGTCATGTTTTCCTTGTTAGGCAGGCAGAGATGTAGTCGATACAGCCAACCAAGTTTAGGGGACAGCTCACTTCACCCTGTTTTTTCGGATGAATTGCACGGCTGAGCTCTATTGACTGACTTGACTAGATCTTTATCAACTCTAAGAGAAGCCCAGATGCCTTGCTTAGACACAGACACCTACCTGGCTAATGCCTACAATCACGCAACACATGCAGTGACTAGCAAATGTGGTCTAGATGAAATTAGAGCAGTTTGGATGTGTGATACCAGTTATCAAGGACCCACTGTCAACATGGAAGGAGCAGGGTGTTCTAGAGGTCCATCCGGGGCTGGGAGCTGCCTTGGCAACTGCTGCTGCTGACTTGGGCGAGTGATTAGGAAGCATGCTTACTAGATTTTCAGACTAAAGCTGAGTGTGCCTGGAGCATGTCAGAGGACGGGGCTGGAATTAAGAAAGGTTTGGACAAACTGGAGACATCTAAAAAGATTTAGTTTCACTTCAGTATGGAGAAATAAGCTGTTTTCTCTGCCCACTGATGGTAGGAATGAAGTACTTGCTTTAATTTTAAGACAGAAATTAGCTGTCAAGGGTACATTGCCTGGAGAAGTTACACAGCCTCTATCCTTGGAGGTCTTAAGAGTCTGTGGTACTGTAGAAATATGAACTAAACATTATAAATAAATAAATCAGAACACTGAGAAAGCCCACACAAGCCCAGCAGGAGAAGCACATATGTAGCCTAGATTCTATACTCTAGCGATATAGGGCTTGCCATGGCCTGTTGATGTTGAGAAATATTTTGCCTGAGTAAAAGCTGCAGCATTTCCTCTGCCATGAAAGAAACCAGGATCTGACACTGGACTATGGAGTGAAATGAAACAAGTCCAGGGAATGGCATCACTTCTAACAACTAATTTTGATGGAGATATAAATGGAAGATTATTTATGTCTTCCTTTGGTTCTTGCCCTATGGAGACTGAAATAAGGTGAGTTGCTTTGATTAAAGCAGGGAGCTGCAAATTATCAGAGAGCCCATGACCACCACCCTGAAGATTTTCATTATCAGAGAGCAGATGCCATCAGGGCCAAGTGCTTGGCAGTGCTGTTTTTGAACAAATCAATTCATCCGATTTCCATCAAAACTTGCAAAATTAAGATTTCAAATGGAGACTGATCTCCCCTGGCTTGCAGCATGTGTCCTTTAGAAAAGGATATTTGCAAGGCTTGCTCAGAGATCTGATAAAGTGCAGGTAAATTTTCTCATTTGATATTTACTAGCTCTGGTCAGTTCACAAATTCCCAATCACAGACTTGCTAAAACTAAATGTTATGCCCTTTTCATCAAGCATTAAAACATAACATGTATTTAGCATGTAGATGGTGTCATCCTGGCCAGGTCTCAGAAACTGTCAGGAGAGCAGCCCCCCCCCTTTGCTGGGGCTGGGGATGCTCTGCCGTGCCGGTCCCCGTGGTCTGCACTGTGCCCGCTGAGGCTGGGGCAGCACTAAGCGGCTGAGGGGCTGCCTGTGCAGGCGGTATTTCTCGACTGCTGACTCTTACAGTGTTTTATCACTCATAGAAATGGCACAGCAGGCTTAGAAAGGTCGTAAGGAGCCCGTGAGGTCCCCCTGTTTTTCAGGCAGCCAGCCTTTCTGATGTTCCGCTCATCTGGCTCTTCTGCAATGCTCTGACAACGCAACCCAAATGCTCGGCGGTAGCAAGGGCTCCATCCTGAATCACCGCACAATGACTGGAGGAATAGTTGTTGTGAAAACTGCGAGAAGAGCCTGTGTGCGCAGCCCTGTTACCAGCATGGGTACTGGCCTGGGCTTTCTGCTGCAGAGGACAGGGACTGGTCACATACCTGAAGCAGGTGTGTACCTATGAGCATCTGTGCCCACAGACATGCCCAGAAACATGTCTGGTTTTATTCTTCTGTGGAAAGTTGTATACACCTTGATCCAGTACAGCATGAAGGTAAAGGGCTGCTAAGCCCCTCTTGTGTGTAGGGACCTTCCATCAGCCTATTATTCTAAGGCAAGAAAAATTGTAATCTGCCAATTTAATGTTATTCTGCTCAGAATCTGGGGCCAGAGGGTTGACTTTGCAAGGAAATGGGGGGTCCTGATGGCAGCAGCATGCATCACCACGTGCCGCCTTTGGTACAGAGAAGCCAACACCAGAGGAAATCCTGGCCAGCAGTGACAATAAAGGATGCAATTAAACAGGAGAGGGTGGATCCACAACGGGAACAGTGAAGTGGAGAGCCGCAGGTCTAGGCTGAGGTCCTCCCAGCGAGTGCATGTCTGCCATAACGGGAGCACTGCAGGTCAGAGCTGATGCATTCAGAGCTGCGTGGGAACTCTGCTGACAGCCTGCTCTTGCCGTCTGGTTCTCATCCTGACAGCCAAGCCGTCACTTTGGCCCTGCTCCGCGGAGTCTTCCTCCTGCCACCTTCCCCGTCCCCTTCCTCCTAGAGCTCCTACAAGGCGGAACCGAGCAGAGGCGCTGGTGTGGACGGGATGAAAGCCCTGGGAGCACCGAGAGCCTCAGGGGAGCAGGGCAGTGTTTCAGAGAAGTCCCTGAGCAAAAGGGTGCAGAGGGGTTGGGGGAAAGCACAGCCCTTCCAGCACAGGCCACGGACTTCGCCTGGCCGACTGTGAAAACACAGGGTCCTTATCTTAAATAATCACCGTTTTAAAGCTGTGCACATGGGAAGCGAGGCAGATTTGTGCTCTCTGCCTCTGGCAGCTGTGTCCTTCAAAGGTATTTTCGGTGGCAGCTCCCAAGGCCGCACAGCAGCACGTTCCGGTGGGGCAGGCGCCAGCTTCGGCACACGCTCCCTAAAGCTGTTGGGAGCCGGGATTAGCGACCTGCACTGCCCAGCGCGAGGGTCCATCTGTGCAGCCGTGCCACTGGATTAGCTGCCCTGGGTGCTCCAGTGGCTGTAATTTTTTTCAGGTGACGTGTTGGAACTGTTACTCCCATTTTGTGTAGCTGCCATTGGTACGAGGAATTCATTAAAGGTTAGCAGAAACACAGCCATAAGTACTTTCTATGCCATGGCAATTAATTTCAATAACAATCATGTAGTTATGATCAGCCATCAGCATAAAGCACCCGTAAAGCAATGAATCAGCTCAGTCAGTAAATCGAAGGAGCAAAAGCAAATGTTGGCCACCCCAGAGCCTCCAAGAAACATTATTTTCCGATCTATTGTAGAGAAAGGTCTTTGCATTTAACATAGTCTATGACTGTAAACACACTGAAAATATTAATGAAAATTAATATGATTCTATAAATCAAATTATACATGTATTCTTTGATTTCTACTTTTAAATCATTTTTATACACTTAAAGTATTACAAATATGAATGTGGTTGGACTTGATTGCTGCTAAGAGCAAACACTCTGAGGAACTTCATTAGGAGCAATATTTGATATTTATTAACCTTCAGTTTATTTGATAGTGAAGAAATCTGCTGAAATCTGAAAATCTGCTTTTCCTCATATATGGAGTGAACATAAATCAGATGTAATTCTGCTGGAGTCTATTGTCCGGTTTCACCACTTCCCTGCTCTTTTGCCCCAGTAGAAGTGACCACACAACTGAAAGTGAAGCGAGGTCCAAGAACTGGCACCATCGGACTAGTACCTGTGCCTGTGCCGCGGCAGGGCGCATTTGGGGAAACCGGGACACACCAGTGCAAAGCTCGTGCTGCTCAGAGCCGGGAGCTTGACATCACAGATTTATTTTTATCTCTGTTTAAGATGAAGATCATCAGATCTGTAATTGTAGGGCAGGGTGGTCTGGAAGGCTCAGTACGATGTGCAGTCAGTCTTGCGCTGCTTTACATGATGGAAGCCTAAGTCAAGTTGATTTTTTTTTATGCATTCACTTTTCGGTGCCCCAAAGGTAATCCGTGAACTTGTCCCTTCAGCGTTGCAGGAGGAAAAATCCCTGGAGGAAACAAGGACATCGCATCCTACGGCTCCCAGCCAAGAAGCCCGTGGTGGACATGCAGCTTGGCGGGGCAGTTAAAACGAGGAGCAGACGGCATGGATGAAATCTTGTCCTTTTGGTCTCTTGGCGCAGCAGTGCAGGGCCTTCAGCCCCCACCTCAGGACCGACGACCCCGCCGCCCCGGCTCAGCCCCTCGCCCTCCGACCCGAGCAGCCCTCGGGCTGGGTTCCCCGCCCATGCCTGTCCTGCCCTTGAAACGCCTTTTCCCCCCACGCAGCCCCAAACCTGCCCAGTCTATGGTGCCCCCCCCCGGGACGGGCTGCCCACCGCCGACATCTTGAGGCCGCGCACGGCGGAGGAAGGGCCAGACGAGCGGGGGACCTTCGCCCAGCTGGTCCCCGCCTGCCGGGGGAGGGCGGCCTGTTTTAAACCCTGCGGCTCCCGGGGGGGCTCCGGGAAGGCTCCCGGGGGGGCTCGGGAAGGCTCCCGGGGTCGCACGCCCGCGCTAGGCCCGGGAGAGGCCGCGCTGTAACCATGGTAACCGCGGCTGCACCGCGGCGGCCCGGTTTGTCCCACGCGGCGGCCCGTAGCGCGGTGCATTGTGGGCCGGGGAAAGATGGCCGCCTCCTTGATGCGGTGGTGAGAGGAGTCGGGCTCTTCGGCTCCGCAGGACGAGTCTTCCCTTCTCCTCCCGCCTCCCGCCCGCTCCCGCTCCGCAGCTCGCCGATCCTCTCTCGGCCCGCCGGTGTGCGAGGGAGCTGGGAGCCGCGATGGGCCGGGCGCGGCTCCCGCCGCAGAGAGTGCAGGGCCCGCAGGGCTAGAGGCGCCAGTGGAGGCCCGGGGCCCGCTCCCCGCCGGCCCCTCGGCCCCTCCGCCGGGCCGGGAGACGCCGCCTTCCTCGGAGCCCGGACGGGGCTGCTGTCTGCGGGCGGCGGCGGAGGAGGAGGAGAGTCTCCAGGTGGAAGGCGCTGCTCCCCCGGGCTCGTCCTTACCTGCACACCTGGGAGAGGAGCCTCCCTCTGCCCTTGCCCCGTTCTCCCCCCCCGCCAGCCGGCCTCCGCGCCTCCACTTGCCGGAGGGATTCCCTCGGCCCCCGCTGCGTGCTGGGCTGGAGATTGCTGCTCACTTGTTGCCTGGCACTTCCCCTCTGATGGAGCCTGAGATGCTGCAGTCGCCTCTTCTGGGGCTTGGGGAGGAGGATGAGTCTGACCTGACTGACTGGAACTTGCCTCTGGCCTTTATGAAGAAAAGGCATTGCGAGAAGATTGAAGGCTCCAAGTCTTTGGCTCAGAGCTGGAGGATGAAGGACCGGGTAATGCTCCAGGGCAGGATGGGTTTCAGAGGAGGTGTGGGGGGGACAGGTGGTGAAAAGGGAGGAGTAAGTGCTCAGAGGGCTGCTGTACTTCAAGCAGCAGTCTGTTTTCCAATGAAACACTGGGTATTTGATCCAACAGTCTAACTTGCCTTCAGTTTGTGTGTCTGCTGTGTGGTATTATGGGAAGCAAACACTCAGAGTGGTCAGAAGTACTCACTCCGAGTTCACGCTAGTACGCTCTTTGAGTAGCTCCCTCGTTTACAATCTTTAAATGAAATTTGGGTACTTGGTGATTTTCAGGAAAGACAATAAAATTAATGAGGTCTTAAAGAGCTCTCTGGATCAGCAGGTTAATGATGTGAGCACAAGGTGCAATAAACGGAGTCATTACAGTTGTCTAGTGTTGAAGATGCACGGAAGCTTTGTGATTTTGAAGCTTGCCACCAGCATGTTTTGTGGAATAGAAAATTAAGCCATTCTTTGTGTGTGTGGAGACTGAGATTATGTGATTTTGGAGGCCAAGAATAGTTATTAGATGAAGCACACACTGTATTAAAGCGAGGTGCTTCTCTTGTGTTTGAATGTATGTTGCATGTTAAACTGATAAAACCATATGTGTCAAAGAAAGATACCTGCCAGAGGGTCTTGAATGCTGTGTTGCATCCATGTCCCAACTTAAACATTTAAGTTAAAAGCAAACAAACAAAGCACCTAAGAAATATCATGGATCATCAGTTCCACTCATTCTGTTCTTGGAAACTGCTTTAGGTTGCAGGATTCCCTAGGTCTCAAAGTTGTTTCACCCATAACTTTGTGTTTATGAATATGTATGAATTTTTTTGGGTGACCAAATTTCTGTTATGTTTATGATCCCTCTTGTAATACTATGGAATAACTTGGGAACTGCTGTTGAAACTCCATCCTGTAATTTCTTTCCAGAGGCATTATGACCAGGCATGAGGATGCTATGCATGAGCCTAAATGTTCCTTGAGGGGTGTTCACCTGAATGGTTATAGTGCTTAGAAGTTCTGGGGAAGGCTGTGGCTGAACTAGAATCATTTGACTGAGTAGAATCATGTACTGAAAATTTCACTTGGCAGATCGTTAATGGATTGAATTGAGTTTTTTTTGGGGTGTAATTTAAATGAGTCACAGAACACAAAGTTTTGTGGTATGTCTTCTTGAAAGGGTTTTGGCAAAGAAGAGATTTTTCTCTAGTAGACTGTGGAGGTGTGATGAGCTTGCTTGTCTATTTTAGTGATCCCTCTGCCTTCCTGTGAAGCTTCCTGTTCACTTATTTCCTGATCTGCAAAGTTGTCTTTTTCTAAATTGGGAATGACATTGACTGGATCAAGATAACCAATAGGTTGTACAGCATAAGCATGAGTAAAGTGGTAGTAATCAGCTGTCTTCTCCATATTCGTTGTTAAACGTTTCATATGCATGTTACAGCCAGAGTCATTTCAATGAAGACAAGAGCACTGGTTACAGTGATCATCACAGCCCAGTTCCTACCGTCCTTACTCCTATGGAGTTGCAGTTTCTTCTTCTAAGAGTCCTCTATGCTGTGAATTGTGTGCTTTTTGCAAAATAGTGTGCTACTTGCTGTGAATGAGCTTAGTGAAATCAGACCCTGAATCATTCTCCAAGATATTGAGTCTTATTTTTGTAAATGAAGAAAATAAGAGCAAATCTGAAATTTTCTGTTCGGTCCTTCTGTTTTCACTGTCAGCTTGAATCAAATAACTTTTCTTTATATTAGGATTAGTGGTGCTGCTCATATGTAATTTGTATCTGGACAGCTTTATCAGGCATTGTTTGCACAAACTTGCCAATTTGTTGTGTATAATACCTTTTTGCTTAGGAACAGGTTCACAGGAATATATAGAAAGGAGATAAAGACATCTGAAAGAGGAGGAGAAGCTGATTTGAGACTGCACAATCTCATTACTTTTAAATCTTAATAGTTACTTTTCATATCTTGTATTTTATTCAACTTTTTAGCTATCATTGGATGTCTCCTTAGCATTTGATGTGATGTAACAAACTTATCAGAACCAAAAATGGTGAAGAAAGGGGTCTGAGGATGGGGTGTTTAGAATTCTGTATGGAAAATGATGTTTGTTAAATATTTTCCCACAGCTAACTCAAGTTAGGTTAATCCTGTGAAATAGTACATAAAGTCGTATAATGTGGTTTGACCTTGCGTTTTGTGAACAGAAGGTAGAAGACTAGCTTGCTAGTTCATGCTGCTGTTGTTTTCATGCACACCAACTGAAAATAGCAGTTTGAGTGTAACAGGTTTGTCCACCAAACCAAGCATCATAATGAAAATGCAGGAACTTGAGATTTGTGGGGTTTTTATTATGAAGCATTTTGCAGTAATGGTGTGAGGGAAGATATGCAGTGATCTGTCAGCCTTTACTGTCAGGAAGTATAATGACCTTTTTTTTTTTTTTTTTTTTTTTTTTTTTAATGTGCTCTCTGGCACTATAAATTAATTATTCCTCTCATCTTGTTGTTTTAGCTGTCTTCAGAAAGTTTCCTCTCTTTCTTTTTTCTTGCTTTAGATAATTATTCCTCAGTGATCAGAATTTTGTGTTGCAGCCATGCTTGTTTTGGTCAGCATTCAAGGCCTCTGATGTCTGTCTATAGCTGCTAATCAAATTAAAAGCAACACATAGTCATTTCCCTCCAGTCTCAATCTGACTGTGGCTCTGTTGCATTCCCCAATTTATTTTAGCTTCCTTTTCTTGTCTCTTGCCTCCTTTTTCCACAAGCCAGGTCTGATTGACTTGAGATGTGGTCTTATCTTTGAGATGCTATTGAAAGAGATTTTCTTGAGGGCTGGAGGGGATATACCTCTTGGTGTGAGTTGAGAGTGTGGAAAACATTCCATTAATTTGAATTCGATAAATTAACTTGTCAAAGCTTAGGATGTGAACCCTTATCTGTATTTAAACACACCAGCCTATCTCTAAATCAAGAAATTCTCAAAGGTTAACCAAAACAAGTCTCTGTTTGCCTGAGTTGCAGGTAAATCTGTGGCATTTTTTCCCTGTGAATCATGAAGAAACACAGGCAGTGGTGGATTTTGCCCTTATTCATCTTCTTGAGTAGTCCTAGGGAGTGATCCTAGCTTTACTGTAGTTGTAGGAAATGATTCACTAAGATTTAGTATGGAATGACTCTTTTTTTCATCTTGCTTCATTGCTCTAAAAAAAGAGTTTATAAGAACTTGAAGGTTCTTTAGAAGGCAGGACTCTAATAAGAGGAAAGAATCAAATAAGAAAAGTAATGAGTGGTAAATCTAGATAAAATAACTGAACATTCGCTTGCCCCCCCACCCCCTTCATCCAGAAGGACTGCTCTGAAAACATTTAATGCTTCATCTCCTGCTTTCATGGACTACATATGCCATCAAAGTGACACTGCTTTGATCTATTATTTATTTAAAGAATATTTTTAACACAAGAGGGTTGGAATTATGCTTTGTGTATTGAATTAAATCTCACAGCCTCAGTAGCAACCAAATCATGAAACTTGATTTAAATAAAGAGATTTCAAATACACCAGGTTTTACTGATAAGTTGCTACTAAATTCAGAATATTTAAATTAAGATTTGCTGTACTTTAAATATTGATTTCCAAAATAAGCAGACAGCAACAAAGCTGATTGTAATAGTTTTACTAACATTTTTTTTCCTGCTGCCTCATAACTTACTGAGAATTAAATCCTCATTTTATGAGAAGAGGAATACACAATTAGGTTTCTATGGAAATGCAGATTAAAGCAGGACTGCATACAAATGCGCTTGATTCAGGGAAACAGAGTTTACCTGCCTGCATGGTAAATGTTTCATGTGTCAAAGGAAATTAATGAAGAATAGTAGCGTTGGAAGTTTGTGCACATCATTTCAGCTTGAAATAGTTGTTTCAAGCTAAGGAAGCTTCCCAGGCACTCTTGTAATGAATGTGGCTTGGCTACTGGTTGCTCTTAGAGCGCTGGAGGATCATCTCCTTGCTCTCTTCTGAGCCTCGTTTCATGTGTTTTTTGTGAACTGAAACGAGGCAGCAGGAATCTTGTGTGGGGAGGGGGTGGGAGTTCATGTTTTGGCAGCAGCCTTCACTTTAGTTTGACTTATTCCATCTTAAATGTTTGTTTTCTATTTGCTTAGGTATGATCGCAGACTATCAACTGTGTTCATGTTTAGGAAACTGATAACCCAGTAAGCAGTCTGGGAATCTAACCCAAATGATAAGTAGTTTCCGTTCTTCCCCTGCTATGAAGATAAACTCTTAGGAAGACTAGCTTGGAGCACTTTGATGCTGTAGCGTGGTACTGAGAACTGGTAATGGTGTGAATCTCTCTCTGCTAGGTCAGTGGTTGAAATCCATTTTAGTTCAATAGTTACTAAAAGTGGCAATTACTGTCTAGTGAGGTGTGTGAATTGAGTGGTAGCACAGGGCACCTGCTGGTTTACAAATGTCTTTAAAAACAAAACAAAACAGAACCCCCAGCTTTTCCCTGAGCTGAACCCCCTGCTGTAAGTAATGAGCACTGTCATCTATGTTATAGATTTATATCTTCTCTTACCTAGAACAAAGGTCACTTTGAATTAAGATGGTTGTGTATTGATTGGATAGAGTTGGGAAGCTTGTGCTGTATCTACCACTATCTACAAATGTTCTTAATGTCTAAGCAGAGAGGGGACTTTCATTAACAGCTCTGAAGAGTATAACTAGTCACGTATTTTGAAAGAAGATCTTACCTTTATATATCAGTAGGAAACACTGAAATCTTCAACTCAGTCAATCTCTTTCTCATCCTATGAATTTTCTCACTGCAGCTGAGATCTAGACAATGTAAAATGAACACCGTTAGCAAATGGAATGACAGAAAATAACTGTATCTTTGTTTCTGCGTTCAAAAAATGGAGTGAGAGGATACTTATTTATATATAATGTGCTTCATTTTTTGACTCGGAGACTAGGGCAGTCTTGGAGACTGGTGTTGCTGCACTGCTGAGCATATGGTATTTGGAGAGGAGTTAGGCAATTATTGCTACTTAAAATCAAGATATATGTTGTAGTGGCTAGTTACCTTCCTGCCCCCCCAGCATGTTTGTAGAAATTTGAAAGGCCTGTGAAGAGCAGACAATGAAAAAAATATTCACCTTGAAAGATATACATAAGTGCTGGACTATTACTGCAAATAGTATACTTTAATTAAAAATATGTATCGCTATATGAGGCTTTTCCTCTAATTTCTCAAGTGTGGCAAATGTTAATAAACATTGGTAGAACCCTAGTGCAGTGGTAGATCGCCAGATGGTAGCGGGCTGCTTCGCATGAAGCTCTTGTGGCGAAAACTGTGAAACATCTGTTCTGCTGACAACTACCACTTCTTTATTTTGGCATTGTGCATGTTTTGATAGTTGAGAGACTGGAGGTTATGTGAATGTTTTAGAAATGCTTTGTTAATGCTTCCTTGGTTCTTGGATTTCTTTTCTCTGCCTTTATGTAGATGGAGGAATTCAAGGGCACCAGGCTTCTGTGGAGTTTCGTTTTTGTTTGTCTCCATGGGTTATGTAGGTTTTCTGGGAAGTTTGGGGGGTTTGGTTGTGTTTTTCTTTCTGAGATGTTGCTTTAATTGGCTTGCTGCTGTGCTGATCTTCTACCCTTGAACGTTTCCAAAGGTGACTGTTAGCATAGTATGGCCATGGATAACTGAGGGAGTTTATTGATTGTTCTCTGTGTCTCATAGCTTTAACTGGCATTTCCAACTAAACCTGATAAACCCAAGATGTTTGTCTTGCTCTTCTATTCTTCTATAAAGAATGTACTGTAGACTTTCTCAATAAATTATCTAGTGAAGTACTTACCAAAACCTAGATTTGTGTTAACAGCATTCTTTAATACAAAGCAATGATGTGGGATGCGGTAGGTGACAGATGGGCTCAGGGCCTGAAGAGTTCCTTTTTATCTTTTTGTCCCAGTGGTTCTACCAGCGACACCCTGACCAGTATTTTTACTTCTGTATTTGTATTTATTTATTTATTCTTGCTGTGTTGTGGCAGGTTGATCTACAGCTGGAGTACCTTTTGTTGGGTAGGGGCCGAGAGCGGCAATGTAATTCATGCTATACTCTGCAGAACAGAGAAAAGGAGCAGTGCTTCAGAGGTGTGCAAAATAGTCTGTGGTGAAAGTGATGATTTGAGTCATTCCATCCCTGTCTGTGCAGCCTGCCATCTGCATGGAGCTCTGCGCTCATGGCTGTCCCTCTGCTTGACTCCCCTGTAGTCTGACAAAGCCTCAGGAAGGAGCACAGTCTACAGCACGGTTTGCTGTGAGAAGCTTGATTGTCTTCCCTTCAGTGGCTCCTACTTTCCCTCCATGGCATATCAACAGTAAGAAATTTAGAGCCCTTGAAGTGATCAGGTGGTTGAGTCTTATTGGGCAGGGGGACAGTGTTCTGTACCTTATGGCTCTCAACACAACCAAACATCTTCATCTTTATGTTCCTGACTCTTAGTTGAAGTTATGGACTTGATCTTGTCCTTACCATTTTCTCCTACTTGCTCCTGTAAGCTTAGGAAACTTCCTATTTCAAAAAGTTATTTTAATTTAGTGAAGTTGGCTGTAGCTCAGGGATTCCACTTGAACGGGGCAGTGTGATTCCTGATCAAATGTACGTTGTGTAGTGTCTATTATTGACTTGTTAAAGATCTAAAAGTGTCATCTAGGAATAATTTGAAATAATAGTTTGTAAGGAAGATCTGAAGATGTAGTAAGTCAATGCATGGGAAGATGGACACCTTTTTAAAGACAGTGCTAGACAGGAGTGGGAATGTGGTGGAATGATGAAAAGAAGCCTGTGCAGAATGCAAAGCAGATAGAGTTGTGCTGAGGTGAGAAGGAAAGCCGTTGTCACAGATCAAATGAGGAATAACATCTAGAAGATGTCTCTTGTTGATTCTTTTTGCATGTTGTATGAAGAAAGCAAAGATCATAGAAGTAAAATATTTACTTCCTATTATTTTTCATTATTTTAAAGAAATGATTGACAGGGACAAGAAAACACTATTTTGGTCATATGCATCTAAGCAGTGGTTTAAAGGCAGTATTTTGATGCTTTGCTATGACAGAGTGAATCAGCCTACTTGACTTTGTAGTTTTTAATCTTCAGAGCAGTTTCGTCATGCACGATTACCTTTGATCTCTGAGGGTACCTTCAGAAGCTGAGGTTGCCGGGCCATAGCATGTCAATTGATATTATTCCCTATCAGACAGAGAAGATGCACGGTCTTCCCAGAGCAAGTAAATAGAAAGTGTATAGGTATATCTTGGGTATTGATTGACAGTAGTAATTCATTACAAGCCTAAGAAGTGCTTATAAAGTAAGTAGAGCAGCCAGCAGTTAAAAGTCCATTTTATGGGGAGCTGTGTTAGCATTACTGACTGCTCTTGAACTTTGTGTACTAGCTGCATTCACTGGGTAAACGAACATGTTGGACATAATAAACCTCTGAAGAAAATTCATAGTATTAGTGTAGAATACAGAGGTTAGAAAAGGAAAACAAACACTAAGGAGGAGTTGATCTAGGAATCTAGTATGTGCTGTCACAACAAACACAGCAAGAACTGACCTTTTGGGCTACAGATGGCTGAAGACTACCTGCAGAGGTGTTGAATAATTAATGTTAACTTGGAAGTATTTCTTTGCATTCTACTATTTTTATCTCTGTGGAGAAGCACACTGAGATTTTTTTCCATTACAATTTATTTCTTTTAAACTTTATATAAAAAAAAACTTCCTTGAAACTGAAAGCTCTTCCTTTTCAGGTATTTTACATTGCAAATGTTACAGGTGTGCTGAAGAGGACCGGCACATCTCTCTCCTTTTGGTATTTGGCTTGCTAAAGGGAAGATCCATTAAAAAAAAGAGTAACACTTGATTCTCAATCATCCCTCAGTGTGATGCAAAATGAGTGTAGAACGGTACCAAATTAGAGCTTGATGGTATAAGTGACTGCTCAAAGGGCAATGCATCAAACAGATCCCACTTCTGCAGCAAGGATCTGTATTCCTTCTGCCTGTTTGCTGGGTAGAGATAAGTCATGTACATGTGGGATATGTTCTGTGTGAGTCACTCCCTTCAGAAACCTTTCTCTGTTTTTGTGTGCAGTTCTGTGATCAAGTGGACCAGGAAGGTCAAGGTTTTGTCTGCCTGATCAAAATTTTCAGCCTTTTCACCAGCTGATTTCCGAACTGGCATTCTTCAGTGGTGCCTGAGCCCTGGAATGATGCCTGTGCTGTTAGAGAGCATCTGGACAAAGTGTTGCCACTTGCCACCTCTTAGCTGGGAGCCTGAAATGGGAAGGTGCCAGAGAGCTCAGGATGCCCACCTTCTCCCACGGCAGATCTGCCATGAATTCTGTCACCCCCAGAAGAGCCCCGTTCCGCTTAAGCACGCAGCTTGCTGCAAGAGGCCACCTTGTTGTGAGGAAGCCTGCCGGGTGTGGGTGTGATGTATAAAAGCTTCCACGAGGCTTGGGAAAGAGAAAACATGATTTTCTGGGTGTTGCAGAATGATCTGTAACTGAAACTCCAAAGGGAGAACAATGATTCGTGTTGCTAAATATTGCTGTTACTGCTCAGTGTTTAGAGAACTCCTTGCTGAAGTATTTAATGGCATGTCTCTGAAACAGTTAACATTTTAGAGTTATCTGTGGAACATGGCTGGTTTTGCCTTTTGGTTTAGAGGCTTGTACTAAATCCGTGTAAATGTATATAAAGAAAAATGTCCCCAAAAAGTCTTTAGGAAGGGAATGAATTTACTGAACAAGCAGGCAGAACTGAGCCTGCTGGCCAGTGAAGATTCCCCAGTGAGACTGATTTGAGGATTTCTCAGTCTGGAAATCTGTCCCAGTATTTGTATTTAGTGCTGATGAGTTCACCCTCAGCTCTGTAAAATAATGTAGCAACATATATTTTATGTTTAATGCTGACTTAATCTTGTGTTTGTATTAGCTCACAGAAGCAATTTTAACTTATTGGCATAAAACCAGGCAGGTTTATAACGGTTGAGTGTTCATCTGTGTAATGTTTAAACAGAAATTTTTCAGCTTGAAAATTGCAGTGTAGAAATAAAATATTTATGTGTTTGAAAATGTCCATTCTGAAATGTTAGGTGAGGGTCTTACCACAAAATGCAAAATTTTCATAAATTGATGGACCGACTTGTTCTTGGTATTACTTGAACTAGAAGATAAAACAGTTATATGACTCTTCGCGTAGTTGCTAACCTGGTTCTTACTTAGGCTATAACAAATCTTTAGCAACTGATGAAATGGGGTGTCTCAGTTACAGTCTGGGCTGGAATTACTTTCAAGTGTGCTGCAATAGGATAAGTTGGGCTCCTTGTGACGATAAAACTTCAGGTTTTCAGTCAAAACCATTCTTACGAAGATAATGTAATGTTTCTTTTAGCTGAGAATAACTGCAGAAATTGCACTAACTTTGGTTTGAGATACCTGTGGGTGATGTTACTCTCTCTCATCTGCAAATCTGTTTTGTCTCAAAATAAGAGATGAATTAAAAATATTTTACAAGTTCTCCGATCTTTAGTATAATATGTACATTTTAATATCAAATGCTTTAATAAGCATCTTCTCTTCTGAATAGACACAGAACTACCTCTGCTCACTTACTCTCATTTCTGATGGATTTGGGGTTTAAATTCAGTACCATTACATCTCAGGAAGAGCTTTTTGACCAAGTGGATTTTGCAATTTAAATGGTGCAGGTTCTGACCCAAGGTTATTAAATCATTTTAAATTGAATGCAACACAAAGTTGTGAATTGTATCAGTTGGGTTTTTTTTTTAACATACAGACTACACCATGTAGAGAAGAGTCCGCAGTAAGAGCTTCTATGGTTTTGATCTTGAGCCTTTGCTGGGAAAGCATTTTGGATATTAGTTTTCCTAGAAGCTTGCCAAACCTTCTTATGCTTAATTTTTTAATTCTAACAAAAATCCATTGAAATGTATTCTGGTGGATATAGTCTTGAAATCTAGAAAAGAAAATTTCCACTGTCATAATAACAGATGAGAATGTCCTAGTACTTCTTGCATTAAGAAGCTTTAAATATGCTATGAAATTTCTGGTAGTATGTTCCAAAAGAGTTTAGAAATGTGAAAAGCATTATTCGATTTCTTAGGCTCAGGTTTTCTTTTGATCTGTAATGATTCAACATCATAGATGGCTGTTGAGTAGGAGTCGGAGGGGAGTATAAGAGAGCTGTAATTCTTATTGAAGATGTGCTCTTTATTAGCAGAACAAATAGTCGTGAAGTATAATACTTTATGTGCTTTGTGGGGAGGTAGGCAGAGGGGAAATAACCCTATTTGTCTTTGGGATCAGTTAGACTGCTACTTTTCGTTACCGGTTTGCTGTCTGTTTTCAAGGAGAAATGCTTATTTAAAACACCGAACTTGGGAATAGAAAATAAATATCAGCCTGTTCAACATAAGTCACAGATCAGACATTACTAGTAAAATATTGAAAAATAAGTCAGTATTAGACCACAAATGGGAAACAATAAATAAGACAGAAAAGATTGTTTGGCAGGATACTTTCTCTTGGAAGAATGATTTGTGTGTTTCCACTTCTAATAGGTTATTTTGTCCCATAGTTTTCTTTGTTTCCTTCTGGGTTTTTAGTGCCTGTTTGCCAGCGTGTGATTACTTCTGGGGATGTTCGTGCTCTTTAACACCCTGCAGCACCATGTTTTTTCTGAGGCTGTGTGAACTGGCAATGGATGTAGCATACTGAAAAGGTGTCCTGGTGTGCAGGTTAAAGCTCAGTCAGTGCAAGTAGTTCTGTAATGGTCAGATGTTTTTGGGGGTGCTTTTTGGGGTGTTTTTATCCTTTTCCTTCTGTTTTTTTTTTCTTTTTTCCTTTTTCCTGCCAGACCATACTGCTGAGCACTAGTATTCTCAACAAATATGTGTAGTTGGTACATAACACTTCTATGCTGCTTGAAATAGTAAAGTGTTACATATTTAAGATCTTTTGTTAAATAGGGTTAATTTCTTATTTTTGCTTAGTGCAGGGGTGGGTCAAGCCAAAAGTCTCAACAGGAGCTGTGTGCCTATTACTGTTTTAAACATATTCTGTGGGTTTTGGGAAAGGGAAGGCAGGAAAAGATGACACTAAATAATAATCTTGAAAGGTGTTGCTTTCTAAAGGAAGTTATTTCCTTATCTTTTGTTATCCTCTTAAAACGAATAGAAAGGTTTCAAATTGCATGTTGTAATAAGTATTTATTGCAACATCGAAGTAACATGATGTTTTCATCGGTGCAATAGTCAATACTGTACATGAAATAGGTGAGTAGGAAGAAAGCCAAGTGCACTTGCTGAGGAAAAATAAGTCACTGAAGTGTCCCATGCCAGACATCTGCTTTACTGAGTAGAAAGCCTGTCCCTTAGGTTTTAAGACTAAAGGGAACTGTTTTCATCCAATTGCCGCTTAGGTACTGCAGCCTGCATCATGTTGGAGCTAATCTGTTCACAGAGCCCAGTAACGGATGTACTGGTAATGGAAAGTGCACGGAGCTTCCAGGCCATCTCTGATCACTTTTAAAAATCAGTCCGTTTTTATAACATACAAATTTTGTACTGGATGAATTGAAAAATTTTGGAACTATTCATCCTTTTACTAGTGATGGGTATTATTTTTCTACCTTGAAAATCATAGGACCATAGAATCATCTAGGTTGGAAAAGAGCCTCAAGATTGAGTCCAACCGTAAACCTAACACTGCCAAGTCCTCCACTGAACCACGTCCCTGAGCACCACACCTACACATCTTTCAGATACCTCCAGGGATGGTGACTCAACGCTTCCCCGGACAGCCCGTTCCAGCGCTTGATAACCCTTTTGATGGAGAAATTTTTCTTAATATCCAATCTAAACCTCCCTTGGTACAATATGAGGCCCTTTCCTCAGTGTTATCTGTTTCCCGAAAATAACTCCTAGTGTAGTGGTATGCGGTTCTTGGGCTGGGGAAGAAGTCCGGTATCCTTTTGTGTGGGTCGTGGATTCTCTGTGTGTGGTTTGGATTGGGAGGTAAATCAGTCAATACTTGGATATTGAAGTAGCTTTTTTTTAATTGGGTGCACTTCTCGTGAACCATGTGGTGTGTGCCTGTTACATTTGTAAATATATTGGTTTTTTGTTGCAGCTGTTGTAGAATGGTTCTTATTGAAGTCTTTATTGTAGTGAACCACCAGTGAGATCTTTGTGCTGGGTTCTCTAAAACCAGGGCAGCAGTTGCCCTCTGTCCAGATGAAGTCATTTTCTAAACAAAAAAATGAGAGGGAAGGGTAAGATGTGTGTGAACAATGTGAAAATTGTCAACGGTTGCTGGCACAATTTATTTTTGAGGGTAGCAGTTTGGTGTTGATAAAATAAGTGAAGGAAAGAGAGGTGAAAGCCAAAGATAAGGGAAGCAGATAGAGGGGGAGGAGGATGGAAAAGACTTCCAGGGGGAGAGGAGTGAATCAGGTTGGTTGTCAGCACGGAGGTCCGCTCTCCATCGAGAGCCCCCGCCTGTGGTTGCAGGCGTCCAGGTCTCGGAGGTGCTGCCTCGGGGCTCCCCGACTGCTCTCAGCTTTGGAGGACCAAGCTGCATCTTGCAGCTGATCCTCGTTTTGCCAGTAACTATACTTTTACTATGTATTGTTCTTAATTTTGATAAAGTTCTCTTGGTGCACGCGTACTTAGTGCTAAACCTCAGCTCTGGACCTCGTCACCCCGTCTCTGTGCACTCCTTTGGGAACCCTCGTGAAATGCCAGTGAGGGAATCCTCATTCAGACCCTTGTGTTCATCTGTATTCTGGAAAGTGCTGCCTCCTCCTTGTTAACTCATGGGGATGGGTAACTCCTACGTGATCGCAGGGTTTTGCTAGCAAGAACATAGTTTGGGATGAAGGCGTTCACCAGATTTTTTGCTAATTTTTTGCTCGGGTTCCCCATCATAGACATGGGAGTGAGCGGACACTGCAGAATTTCTGTCCTGACGTAGAGCCTGTCCCCCCTTCTTGGTGTGACTAGTGTCTCTCTGCTCCAGTTTCTAGTTTCTTCATAAATTATGCATTTGTGGGGCTCTAGCTTTTTCTGTAAGTGTGAAGTTCGGATTTTTTTTTTTTTCTTTTTGCCTGCGTTCTGAATTGTAATGAGCACCCTGGGGAAGTGGAGATGTGGGTGGCCTCGCTTCAGACAAGCGAGCGAGTGCCGAACACTTGATGGAAGCAGCGTGAGCCACGTTACTTCTTTTGTTTTCCTTCTCTGGTTTAGGTGTTGGGATACGGGAGTTTAGAAAAGAGCATAAAGTAATAATTTTCAAGCAATATTTTTAACTGGCCCTAGTGCTTAGTCACTGGTTGAATGCAGCTTTTCGGTCACAGGCCAGGTGTCAGTGGGTTTGGATTTCCCGTGTTCGTGGTGCCCCTTGTGGCTCCGGCAGCGTGGCTGAACTGGGCTGCCGGGCCGGGCTGCGGGGCTGGCACTGAAGCAGCAGCGATAGCCAAGACCTGGAAGGGGAGCCAAGTGAGGATTTCTCCCAAAATGAGGCTATCCAGGGTAACTAACACGGGAAGAAAACAAAATGAAAAAATGGACTAAACGTTTTGTTATGGTTTGGTTGGTCACGTGGGTGTTTTTCCTTTGTAATGCTTTTAGTTTTAGTATTAGAGAGGACATACTATATTATAATATTGATCAGGGACCCTGAATAGCATATTCTCATGTTTTAATAATGTATTTCAGTTGGACAGTGACTAATTTGAGTAGCAGAAGTCCACTGATATCCATTTCCATGCTCTGTAAAGAAGAATGGGCTCTGGAAATAATAATAAAAATAGTAACATAAAGTCTAAGTACTGTTCTGTTTAAAAAAAAGTTTAATCAGTCATGCCTTGCTTAAAATAGTCCGTGTTAAAGAGCAGATAACAAAGGTTTGTTGAAACCCTTCAAAAGTTAGAGTAGTGGTAAAATTTCAACACAAGTGAAAATTGATTTTGTTCCTATGCTAAGTAAGCATTTTATTGTCTATCTTTGCAGATGAAGACTGTTAGTGTTGCCTTAGTTTTGTGCCTAAATGTCGGTGTGGACCCTCCTGATGTCGTGAAAACTACTCCCTGTGCCCGTCTGGAGTGTTGGATTGGTAAGTCTTGAGAACTTCCAAGCTCCAGCTATCTCTATTAGTCTTATAAATCTGAGTTATGGTATATATAGTAATCTTAAAGTTGTGTGTTTCCTGGACTTAAAACTACGGTGAACAAAAGGAAGTCTGGCATCCGATTTCACTTTGTCTATATGAGTTAATTAAGAGTCCAGCAGTAACTGCTGCCATAGGTCATCTTTCCTGCTTTATTCTAAAATGAGATAGCAGAGAGGAAAAAAAAGCTGTTAATTAGCTACTTAGCTTTCTTTTCATTGTTGTAGATTTATAAATATCTAAGGAAATATCTGAGCAGTTACATCTTTAAAGTACTGTGATCTGCAAAGGTTTAAAATTACCCTACCTCATCCAATACAGAAATAAGTTTCTATAAAATGCATGGACTTTACTGCATGTTGAGGTGACTGCTCTGGGGCTATTTTAATTGGGATCATGAATTCAGAAGACCTGGAATTATTCCCAAGGATGTCTTGCCAGCCGTTCCAACACCTGGGCTTGCTACTTTGATGCAGTGTTGGACTAAATTCCTAGTTTTTTGTTGATAAATTAAAAGTTCCCTTGGTTTTGGAGATCAAGTCTGATTATCAAGATGAAACAAATCTGAAGTAATATTAGAAGGAAATGCCTTGTATAAGAAAGCTTTCTAAGAGAGATTTGTTTTTCATCTAGGAGTTGAAAATGTTCAGTCTTCAGCAAGTAACATGCAGAGCTCTATAATCCTACTGTGGGGCTTATGATAGGCTGCAGAAGCAACTTAATCATTGCACAAACTGAATTTCTTTAAAAAATTTCAGAACATCTCATGTCTAACCTTGCGTTACCTCCTTTATGAATCATAGCATCTCATTTTTTTTAACTTAAAAGTGCTGATGACTTTAAAGCAGTTAAAAAGCCATGAGCATGCACTAACAAATACATCTGTTCAGTGGAGAGAACAGCTCTGATTTCTCATTGATACATGAGTACAGAGCAAAGAGAATGAGGAGCGTTGCAGAGTCATTAAAATAAAGTTATTAGTGACTATCATCAACAAAGAGAATTTTGAATGCAGTTTTTTAATTAAATTTTTCATGTGTATATATACACAAGTACTCATTTCCATTTCTAGCCAACTTTAAATATCTGAAAAAGGTAATTGCAAAAATATCTGCTGGTTTTTTTCTTCTATACAACAGTCTCAAGAGAAGCTAATGGTGTGTATTGTGGAAACATAATGTCTTTGCCAGATGCGCAAGGAAGTGTGGAGATCATTTTGGTGCAATTGCTGCTATTTACAACTGAGCTGAGATCACCAGCTTGTGAACTGGTGACAAATGGCTGCTGCAGTCTCAGACAAAAGCTGCTTGCAGTTCTCGCTGCACCTTCCAGATGCACCCTTGGAACATCTGAAGCGTTTTGTTTTTCTCCAGAATTAAGCCCTAGCTGACACCGGTGCTACGGAGTCAGCCTGGCACGGCTGAAGGCGCAGGGAGCTTCGTGCCGTGGGGATACCGAAGGGATCTTGGCCTGCGGATCTGCAGGCCGTCCTTAGCCTTACGTATGCGCTCGGCAGGGGAGCCCGAAAGCTCACGTAATGACTGTGGTGGCATGAGCTGTATTTAGAAAAATAATTAATTTCCATTGTTTGGCTCTTGGAATGGCACCAGTGTACTTCGTTTTTTGTATGAAGGGTATTGTTAATAATGCTAATTGCTCTGAAGGCACTCCAGAGTCCACAAACTACATTCCTCTGCCGTCAAAGTGCGTGTGAAGTATTTTTAATTTCTTCTTCTGAACTTCGGGTTGGTCCTTTCGAAGGACTCAAAAATCTGGTGGCTTTATGCTATTTCTTCGTTTCCTTTTTTTTTTAATTTGAGCAGTAGCTGATGGCATATTAGCTAACAAAAGATGTTACAAGGCAATATGAATACTTTTGGGGGATTACTGTTGAACATCTCAAGGGTATCAGCTCGCCTTAAATAGCAAGGGGAATGTTGCAGTTCAGAGCAACAAAGACTGGTGCAATATATAGAGATGTTCCTAAAAGGTATGTCAGGGAGTGCTGCAACTGCAGGGTCTGTAGAGGGGAGCGGGTGCTCATTCCGTCCCGGAGACGGCTCTGGCGAGGCGTCTGGAAGGACAGCTGCGGCTCAGCCAAAGGCAGGCGACAGGCTTCTGGAAGTCTGAGCAGACAATTTACTACTCTGTGTTTGTTCTGAAAAAATGCAAACGGTTTGCCCACATTACCTTAAATCTTTCTACAAAAGTATACTAAAATTTAAATAGCATCCTAGCTTTTATTCATTTAAGGAAAATAAGGTGTAAAATCTTGCTTTCATCCTACTTTATTATATTTTGTTTCTAGCAGTACAAGGTAGATATTTGTAAAGATTTTAAAAAAATAACTTGATTGCTTTGGTTAAATGCTTCTAAAATAATTTATATTAAATAGCAAAATATTAGCTTCTAGGTTTTTTTGAAACTTGTTAATAGTGTCAATTATATGGCCATGTTTTTTTAGTAAAGCACATAAGCTGAAATTGTATTGGTATGTATGGATGGTGGCAATTATCTAGTGATAAAATTAACTTCTTAAAAATTACAAATGGCATATAATCTCTGAAGCAGTAAGCAATGGAAGTAAATGAAGCAAGATTTTGCATTCATCAAGAAAAAATGTTTATCATCGAATATTTAACCAATTTAAATTTTTGTCATTATTTACTATAGAAACCTTTTTTCAATATTAAAATAAACAAATGTAATGCCTCTCCTGTCTTTCCAAATAAAATTGTATTTATTACCTTAGCGAGAGAAATCTTCCAGATTTGACAGTCTTTAATAGATTTTAATTTGTACTTGAGAGAAGAATTTGGGGATAATTTTTGGATATTGTGCCCAAGTAAATTCCATGAAGAAAGTAATGTTTATGAATTTGAAACTGAATACATGAAAGGCACCTGCATTAAAATATCATTAAATGATCTTTCCTGCAAGCAGAACACTGGAGAGGGAAAGTGTGGAAAGCTTTTGGCTTCTTTCTTCTGCAAAGGGGGGTGGTGTTTATGCTTTGATGTAGACTTTGATCTCCCGGGTTGTAGATCTGGATTTCACAGAAGCATAATGTGGAGTAGCTAAAGGGTTAAATGCACATAGAATTGGAAATAATTTCTGCCTCATGTTAAGCTGAGTGATTCCGTTGTTGTCAAAAATACTCATTGGTATTATATTTCCTAGATCCTCTGTCAATGGGCCCTCAAAAAGCTCTGGAAACCATTGGTGCAAATTTACAGAAGCAGTATGAAAACTGGCAGCCAAGAGTAAGTATTCCTTGGGCTTCCCCTCTGCAGCTGTAGGTGTGATACTCCTTTGTGATGACATTCAACAGCTGAGAGCCAAGATGTGTGTTTGTTACGTGGCGTGGTGCTCTTGCAGCGTTTGTTGCCTCCTTCATCCATCCGTGTGAATAAATTCTTGTAGGCTGTCAAACTCGATAGCTTTCTAGCTGATGCCCCTCTTGGCTAGCACTTTCTTTGATTACGTCTGGGGTATTTGTTTAAAGTACGAAGTCCTACAGTGATTTTTTAAAATTAGGTTCTGCTGACTTTATTGTATTTTTGAGATGTTCTGAAGTTTTTCATTCTGAGTTTATAGTTTCTTCTGTTATAAAAATGTGTTTGGCCTTGGGTAGTTTAAAACTGCGTCCCAGCACTCATCAGTACTGTTTTTATCTTTTGGAACAGACGAATGTTGTACAGTTAGTAGCTGAGGAAGACTTTTGGCTTTGTTGTAAAACATGATTTCAGAGCTTTGGTAACTGCTAATTCTAACTAAAGTATAATGTGTGTATAGGTTTTTGAAAATGAATGTTTTGAATGGTAGTAACACAGAGCAGGAGTTAAAGAAACATGCAAGCAACTATTTCCTGTTTTGTAACATCTCACTCTTTCACCATTGGGGAAGTGTTTTGCTTCTGGATGTTTCAATGTCCATAGTTTCATGTGTCTCAGTAAATGAACTACAGAAAGATCTAAAGAATGAAATTTGAAGTCTGCAGCGTTTTCCAAATAGATACAAAAACCAAACTGTAGAATTGTCTTCACTGTTAATATTCCCTGGTACGTTCATGTCCTTATCTGTATGCTCGAGGCAGTTGGGGTCAAAATATTCCTCTTCAAAGTACGTGGACTATTGACTACTAAATCATAAATTTATCATTATAAGTGTCATATATAACCCAAACAGAAATAGTAACTTCACTGAATGAACCTGCCTGTAGATTTGCTTTAACTTTTTTTTTTCCTTATGATGTGGCATGCATGCTAACCTGGCCTTCAGTTTTTAGGAAGACATTATTTCTTCTCTTCCTTTTAGATTGTCTTCAGTAATAATAATTATGTGCACTTTTGTCAGCACCAGGACTATGTCTTCTATTTCTAACATTGCTCTCTACCTTATTTAATGTATAAATAATCTACTGAATGTCTCTGTAATGTCTGTTAGTATATAGTTTAAGAGTATGGTCTGCAATTGGAAGAGTTACTGCTACTTCCCTGTCCTCTGTAGAGGACGACTGGTTGAGAAGGCCTTGGTGTTAGCAGTGCCTTTATGTACTTTTAATCAGTCCCTTCTATTTAAACTGTGATGGGTTACATTCATTTACTAGTTTCTTTATAGAATCAATAAAGATAGATTGCCACTGCTGATGTTTTGTTTGGGTCTGGAACCTAGAAGCTGTGAACATCCCTGTTCCTACAGGGAGGTGGAGAACTGCTCCGCACCCCCCAAGTCTTCCATTCCTTCATGAAGGACTGATACCTTCAGATAAAGGACAAGTGGCTCTGAGATTATCTTTGCAGTACAAACAAAATACAAACTTTTCTTTTGCCAGACACCGCTGAGAATATTTTTCACTGAAAAAGGGTTGTTGGCACATTGTGGTGTTAAAGGCTGCTGGCGAAGTAGTTTGTTGTGTACGTTCCAAGTTCCTCTTCTACTTTCTAGTTCAGACTTGATGGAAATAATATTATATTCAGAGCAATTTGAATGTAAATACAGTTTGTACTGGTTCTTTACCTCTTGCCTTTGTGTGATACTTTCCTGCTCCCTTATTCAGGGTTGACTGACTAGAACTGAGTTTATCATTCAGTAAAAGCTGAATGTATTACCTGAAGGAGACTTACTGTTTTTAGTGGTGAAATGTTTACATTACTAAATCTGTGGATAATTGTCTGTGGGTATGCCTTTTTCTGAAGTGTTTTGTAAGTATATTTATATAAGAAGGACTTGTCTTGAAGCATAGAGGTATATATTTAAGACAAGAGAATTTACTCTTGTGTTTTTCCCCTAGGTACATTGACAATTTTTTAAAATCTCTCTCTAGCAGCCAAAGAATTTGGCAGAAAATTCAAATAGTGTCTGAAATCAAATAGAAGAGTAAAACATCTTGATGCAAAGGTGAAAACAACCCTTTTTCTCTGTCGTTTAATAATGGAGTCCATATTACTGGGGAATGAGGGACAGGCATCTAGAAGCAGCAGGTACCCTGTGTGGGCCAACCTCACGCTGCCTTGTAGAGTTTGCACAAAACATGAGGCAATTACTGAGCTCAGATGTTTGTGTGCAAGGTGCCTGGTTCTGAACAGTAAATCACAGCCCTTTGAAACATTGCAAAGCTATACACGTACCATTTTATTGCACTCTACAGGGCTCTTGAGTTTTCTGCAGTAATAAAGAGAAGTTGATGTGCCATCTGCAATAAAACAATAGGAACATTATTGAATTTCCTAGACCTTTCATATAAATACTAATACATCTAGTTTTGTCTATTTCTCAGTGTTTTGGAATGGTTGAAGAATTGATGGAAGGAAGATGATTTGGGGAAAACTAGGCAGTCTGAAAAAAAGACCAAATCATTCAAATCTTCTGAAATAGCCAATATTACTGGGCTGTCAGTGCCAATCCTTACAGTAGGAAATGCCCGTTGTCGATATCTTAACTGTGAATGCACAAATGGTGCTAACTACTGGTAAATGCATCATGTCAGTAATAAAGGCTGTGTGGAAAGTCTTGTGGCATCACTACTAGTGCAGTGCTTGTCTGCTTATAATTTGTAGGATGTTGTTCAAATACACGCCTGTTTTTGCTAAATACAAATAGCTTATATGAAAAAGCCTTAAAAGGGGTAAGCATGAAAATTCTTTGTTTCTGGAAGCTCCCAGGCTTCACAGCTGATGCATATTTCCTTCCAGGTCTTATTGAGCCCCTTTCTAAATAATTTAACAGCTTGCCATTGCTTGAAGTATTTCTTCTGATTAAATTTAAGACTTTGCT
Organism: Aviceda cuculoides; assembly: GCA_035590195.1. Classification (NCBI taxonomy): domain Eukaryota; kingdom Metazoa; phylum Chordata; class Aves; order Accipitriformes; family Accipitridae; genus Aviceda; species Aviceda cuculoides. The sequence goes on along the minus strand of JAVJGG010000002.1, from coordinate 38,080,992 downwards.
TTATTGTTGTGTAGCTACATAAATTTGTGTGCTGCGGGAGTAAAATACGCTTCAGCTGTTGTTTCATCTGCAAAATACTGCAGTTAAACAATATTCAGTCATTTCATTGCAGTTCTCAAATGAAAATTTTACTGGGGGAAGAGAGTCGGAGGTGACAAAGCTGTAGGCTTTATCTGTCTTTGTAAAGAATTTTCTGAACAAGTGAGAGTTCTTGCAATTCAGTGCAAAGGTAATTTAGGTGCTAGTGAAAAGTGGAAAGAAAAAAAAAGAACTCTTCTCTAATAATACCTTCGTCATGGGTTTTGAGTTTCACTGGGCATGGAAGAGGTTAAACTTGAGGGTAATCTGGAAAGCAGGCTCAATTCCAGGGGATAAAAGGGGTTGCTTAAGCAGCTGAGAATGAAAGGAGAAAAAGGTAGTGAAAGTTAAGAGCGCAGGACCCCATAGTGCCCAGCCTGATTGGAGGGGAAAAACCTTCCCTGGGACTGCTCTGCTGGTGTGGGGGGGAATCTGGGGCCTGATGGATTAGCGACTGGCTGGTGGAGCTGAGCAAAACTGGGGCTTGCCAGTTACAGGGCCTAGATTAAAGAGTTTGGCAGGCAGTGTCGGCATAACACCATGAGAAAGGATAGCCTTTAGCTGAGACAGCGCATTATATCACTTTAATTGCCCAGAATAAAATACTTTAAATTTCTATTGGAGATTCTTCACATGCTCTGTATTTAAAATATTTGGATAAGAAATTGATCACATTGAAATGGTATTTCTCTGCTTCTGATCTTCATTTATTACCCTTTGCAGAATACTGCCTGTGTTAGGTGCAACATTGTAGTAAGTGACCAGTGAGAGCACTCCTTGGCTTGTGCTGGCAGTAAGTAGCAAATATCTTCCCTGTTGTTCGGATGCAAATTTAGTTTTCTTGGTAGTGTTGCATGTTACGCCATTCAAAAGGTAGGAACTTTCTTTAGTTTAAAAGTCAAGAGGCTTTGTTTGAAAATAGGTATAAAAGACTGTGAATTCTGAGTGCTGCTGCAGTGAGATGGTTTATAGAGATGCAGTAGCTAGTGAGGGTTTTTATGAGCAGAAACTTAAGTCCCAGTTTACATCCATTTATCAGCAGAGCTTGGGACTTGGGTTCTTTGCTGTAACATTCTGCAGAGCTGGAGCAGAGGGGTTAGTGGAGAGGATGAAGGTGTTATTCAGCTTTCTACTGCTTCTCTGTACAGCATGCTGTTCCTTTTCTTGTGGACTGGTTTGAGAGAGTGTCTTTTCCTGCATTCTCTTGGCTGGAGTTCTCTGAACTGAGCTACAGTACTATGGTATAAAAAGTGCCAGTTACCCTGTGTAAAATGATCATTGTATGCAGTATTGTACGGAATGCTATGAGAAGAGGTTGATCTGTGATTGCTGGCTTCATTCTTAGAAGGATGCCAGACTTTTTTTTTCTCCCCTTTCTCGTAATGGACATCTCATTACTTGGCACCTAGCCTTCCCCAGACAATAAAGTTTCCTTCATTTCCATTACTGTGTATATGCCTTTGAGAATACGGCTCTGTAGCCAAAGGCAGAACTGTAGGTTGAATGATGCACAGTTTACATAATTCAGGATCTGGTATGAGGTAGTCTGGAGCATATGCTTATTAAATTTGCATGAAATTATAGATTTTTTTTTTCTTTTTGTTGGCTATGGCTTTTGACCAGTTTCTTTAACTCTAAACTGACCAGAAAATTCACAGGACTTTTCTTCCTTTCTCTCCTCTCTCGCTCAATAATTGTGTTGCTTCTGTTGTGATTTCTACTAGTCCAAATGAATCCCAGTGGCACTCCTACACCTACACAGGTGCTTTTTGCAGTACTATTCTTTGTTCTCTAACAGAAACTTTCCCAGTCCTGCCAGTGGAAGCTCAAAAACTGCTGTTCATAACTCTTTCTGAGTAGAGGTGAGGTTAAGAAAGCTGTCTCAGAGACACTTAGATTCTTCTACTGCTCACAAAGTGCATTTGTAACACTGGAGGAGCAGGACCTTGTCCCAGTGAAAATTAATGTTTTAAGTTTTTTAAAATCTTCCTCCTTTTCTTGAGAGTTTGTGCCATGTGGTGGTCTTCGCACAGCTAGCTGTGAGACCACTGAAAAACAGATATTTGTGACTCCTTTTAGTGTGTTTTAGTAAGGATTCCTTTTTTTTTTTTTTTTTTTTTTTTTTAAATTGTACTTCTGCAGCGCACAGGAGCCCTGGTTGCGGAGGAGAGTTCAGCTGAGCCAGGTGTACAGATGACACGGAAACTGCTGCTGCACGGCTCGCACTCTGAAATAAGACTGAGGCAAACAAATGGGAGAGTACAAAGAGGCAGTAAAACAGTAGCAGTCAATGTGATAGGGTCTTAGCATAACAGAAGCCTGACTCTAAACGTGCTGGTAAATGTTACAGCATGGTACAGTATAGAAATAAGAAGCAAGTGGTTGTGGGGGAGTTTTGAAAGTGCAGTCACCAGGTGGAAGAGAATATACTGAGAGCAGTAGGTTGGGAACAGACCAGAGTATAGGGTTGTCAGTAAATTTGGTTTACTTACAAAATAAGGTTTGGAAGGTGAAAAGGAGCAATAGTAGAGCTGGAGGAGAAGATATCTAGAGAGTAATTGCAAGCAGCATGTTCTTCGAGCTGAAACAATATGTAATTGGCGTGTTCACTAGATCCATCAAAGAACCTTGACAGTCTTGCTGCCAAGCAAAGCCAAGAACTGGAGTGGAACTGTTACCCTTTAAGCTGGACTGTTAGAGAAAATAAAGCTTTAGTTAAGGTACACAAGAGTTGAGGACCATGATTGGGGTTAGAATAAAAGGAAAGTTGCGTTCTCTGCGGTATTTAAGGTGGACTTTGGTCTGGTATCTTATTTTGATGTGTACGGAGGTTTCAGGGGAGGGGAAAATTGCTCTGGAGACCCTTGTAGCAATTTGAATATTTGCTGTTCATTGAAGCCAGTTGCAGGGGTACAGTGTTCAAGTGTCAGTTTTACAAGCCATCCTGCCACTGAAGGGAGCGGGCATTGGGCCCTGGTCTTCGAGAGATTTGGAAGCGAGCCAGTGAAGGTGCAGAGGTGCGAAGCACTCTGAGCTGTTCTGAGATCCTACAAAACTGTTTTAGTGGGCTCTTGCTTTTATATGGAGACCTTTACTTCAAGTTGAAAGTCAATTCTTCTATGGAATTTGGGATTTTTTACATCCTCTGATAAGTAACTTAATGGCGTGTGAGAGGTTTGTACCCCTCTAAGATTTAACCACACCAAGGTCTGTAAATTGTCATTTGTGCGACGTCTGTTTCCCCCACTCCCCCTCCTGTCCCTTCAGGCCAGTAGCTCTAGGGCTTTTGTACTTCCCTTGCCATAACCAACACCAGCAACGCTAAAGAGCTTTAAACATTACATCCCAAAGAATTTTCTTCCCCTTACACCCACTTGCCTAAATAAAACAAAGTCAATTACAGTATTGATTTTTCTAATTCAAGTGCTACATTGTTGCCTCCACTTCCTCCTTTTTTACTAAGACAGTCATCTTCACTATTTTGATTATCTAATGGGATTAGTTGTATTTCATTATAGCTCCACCTGAATGGACATCCCTGGAGTGAAGAAGAACTATGAGCTATGAAGGGTGATGAAAATCCCAGATAGGGGAAGGAGTGGAGAAATCTAGAAGGCAAGATTAAATAAACTTTTAGAAAGCCTTTGGGAAGCGTGGCTTGAAAGCAAATATTGGTATTTGCCTGCATCTGTAGCATCCCTAGTCATTGAGGATGCTGTGTCAATGACGGTGTGGACACTGTCACACAGCAGTTTTGCTTCTGTTCCTTATGCAGTTCTCTTTTTGATGCTCCGTTACTTACATTAGTGTCACTTATTAAGAGACAGACAGTAAGATAACTGAAGTCATTAGTCTGGCAGGTATAGGCATGTTTTAGGTCTTTCCAGCTCATTTAATTTATGTGGTTGTACCCATTTTTTCACTCAGCTCAAGGAGGTGACATAGTCAAGGAGGAGTGACTGCAGCAATCTTTTATTGAAGTAGGCCTAAGGGAACTGAGAAACATGGTACTAATCCCAGATAGGCATGCCTGTTCCTTTTATGTGTGGCATTAATAGAAATAGTTAGTTAATTGAACTATAGCTATGTATTATGTTTTCCCCCGAGGTGTTGGTGCCAGGTTGAGACTCCCAGCAATGTGTATGTGTCCCGTTGTGCTTAACTATGCAGGTTTTTAAATAAAGGGCTTTCCTATTTTTTTTCTAATCCAATATCATACGTTGTGTGATGCTTCTTGCAGCTCGCGTCCACCAGTGAGTGATGCTCTCTGAGGAGACATCTCATACAATACAGATAGATTATATTTTTTGTGGCAAGCCTTCAAGGAAACAGTGATGCTTTTCTGATCAAACAAGGCTGCTTCTTTCTCTCTTCTAGTCTGCTTCCCAACAGTTTTCTCTTAATTTCAGAGGAAGTACAGCCAAGATACTTGAAACAGATAATTTAAAGCCTCTACCTTTTTGTGCATGTTTTCTGTTGTTGATGCTGTTGTTTCCCTCATTAGATATCTCTGGGCTTTGATACGGTTTCTGAGGTTTCATTCCTTACATTGCTTCCTTCTGCCTAATTAATTGGTAAGTTGCCTGCTGCACATCAAAGGTTGAGCATTTCCTAAAGAGTAACTAGTTAAGCATGAAAACTGATTGAACACATGACCTAATTATTGGTGTCTCTGTGAGTCATACTTTTCCTTTATTTCTGTAGGGTTTTTGTTTTAAATCAACAGCAAATACTAATTGCTCCTGCAAGAAGAAATACTGTAGAATTCCAAAGGGGAAAATGTAAAATGGAAAAACTTGTACTTGGTCGCTCCCTACTCTGCAGCTATAAGAACCTGTAACAAAAAAATGAAGAGGAAAAAAAAAAAAGACATTGTGACCTTGTTTAACAAAACCAGGTTTTTCCTAAGAGGACTATATTTGTTGTTTTTTATTTCCCAACAGCCTCTTGAATCTAGCAGCTATTTCAGGCTCTGCAAAATTTTGCTGTATCAATCCTTTACTGTCTTGTTAAAGATCAACTATCTTCAGTATAAACCAGTGTTTTTTTCCAAAAAATAAGGTCTGCCATAGGAGAGGGGTCAACAAGCATAATTGCCAAAACCAGTTGTTCACATTCTCATTCTATCTGAAAAATTGTCGTGGTACCATTCAGAGTTTGACCGTTAGCCATGTGCTGTTTTCGCAAAATATCCCTCTAGAAGAACTGGTAGTTTAGCCAGAAAAGCACAGATTGTAAGTATGGTAAATGATGAAAGCCACTTTTTTATGTCTTGAAAATATAAAGAAAATGAGGGCAAATTAAGCAGTATCTGACTTGTAGCTTTGGTAGTTCTCCGAGTGGTCTGCAACCCAACCACCCACTCATCCGTGGCGAAGCTTGGCAGGGGACAACACAAGACCAGGGTCTCAGTTTAAACCATCAGCGAAGACGCCTTGTGTTGAAGCTACTCTTTTGGGCTGAAAAATCTGAACTGGGCCACCTATTTTCTTCTGCAGTTGGGGCACTAAGCATCAGGAGGAAGTCACGATGAGCGACTGGAGATTTTAGCATCTTAAACCACTGCACAGGTTCCCTGGAGTTTTGTAGCCTGAATTGTAGCAGCGTATCTGTAGGCACTGCTGATGTGACTGCTTCCGGATGGGAGTAGCTGTACCACCTGTACATAAAAAAATCTCCTATAGCAATGATAACTAAAGGATTTGGGAGTAAGCTGTACAAGTGGAAAGCTCCCTACTGCAATTCTGGGACTCAGTCTAGGTAGAATGCATGTTTTAATTCTTTTGATAGTGAGGGAAAAAAAAAATGATAAATCTTGAACACACTACTGAAAATAAAGTGGAAACTTGAAATTGCAGCAGTAATGTACTTAATATGATTTCTCTGAGATTCTTGTGGAGAAACAAGGCACAAAAAGGAAAAAATGGTTGCAGGCATGAACTGATGTGAAGAGGCATGTTCAGAAGCTGTAAAGACAAGGAAGTGGCATTAAGCTTTGTGAACTGAACTGTTCATGCATTGCAGATCAGCAGTGATCTGGCATTCTGGAATTAAGTCAGCAAACTTGCAAAATCAGTTTAGTGGGAAAATCCTCTGGGTCTTGCCGTCTTGCTGAAAGCCTCGAACACTGCAGGCAGGAGTGACCTTGAATGAAGGAGATGGGGCAAAGGGGAAGCTATCGCTGAGGTCTACAAAGATAAGCCTGAACCACAATGAAAAGGACATCTAACTTGTAAACAAACAAAATTCCTTCCCATTTTATTTGAAAAGTGATGCAGTAATGTGACTGTTCAGGTTAGCGTATCTCTCTGAAAAGTGGCAGTCTTCAAAATCACGAAACTGCTCGCTGCTGGAGGATGATGCCTGCCTCCGTTGTGCTCCCTCTGGGAAGCAGACCTGCACCGCTGCAGGACAGAGGCTCCGGGACATCCCATCGCTATTTCTGCACCTTCTAAACAGCTCCCCTGGAAAATGCGAAGAGTGACCTGGTAAAATCTCCCAGATGCACACCGAGTAAGGCCTGCTTGGCAGGGAAGGTGCTAAGGGCCTAAGGCCACCAAGAACAAGATTCTTATTTTGCCTACTGCCTTCCCCTCCCTTACACGCTTTGTCATATGCAGAAGCAGTGGGCGCTCCTCGCCAAGGTGGAACTCCCCGAGACTGCCTCTGAAATGCTTTTCCTTTGCTTTATCACCCAGCATCTGAACTCCTATTAATTTTGAAATCCTCTATTTGAATGCAATCATTCAGTGACTGTGCTTTCTCTTGCTTTGCTTTCTGTAGTATTCTGAAATTAAGATCCATCCACATGTTTTATACTGCCTCTCTGTTTTGTTTCGTATTTTGTCATCAAAATGAGGCCAGCGTTGGCAGACAAGCAAGATTTGTGTATTCTAGGGTATTTTCATATGACCATTGTACTCTTAATGTCATTTGTCCTAAGATGTGAAGAAAGAACTGATATTAGAAAGGCTTCTTGAAAGAGATAAGCAGCTCTGCCTGCTCAAATCTGATTAACGTTTTTCTGTAATTACCACCCAGCCTCTGTGTGACCTATTTAAAAATACCTTGTCTTTGTGTTCCATGGAGAGTAGTGAATCACTGGCGATTAGAGACAGGGAGGAACCTTCTGCAGATCCACTTGCATCCACCCTGGTGCTCTTTACCTAGTAAATACCACTAGGGATCCACTGGACAAGGATTCAGTCATTGCAAACTTGGACGTGCAAATGATACTGTATTAGACAACCGAAGCTTCTTTCTGAATAGGCAGCAGAGTTTTGTGCAAAACTTAGAGCACTAAAAAAGAAAACTACTTACATTTTTATTTATAATCCTGCTCATCTCTAAGGCAGAATGAGAAAAGTCTGAAATACTTTGGTTTTAACTCCTTTCATATGGATGTTAACAAAGTGTAAACGTCTCAATGATTGTTTTTCCTTCTCCTGACTCATTAAGCTGTTTGTTAATCTGAATATTGCTTCATTAAACAATCACTTTGTAATCACAGAAAAACCCAAAATTGCTAAATAATTATTTAGTATTGAGAAGATTAACTTCTCCTAGCATGAGTACAGGATAGCAGTTCCTCCTGTTGAGTACGGTGCACTTTAACCAGAAAATAAAGACAACCAGTCTGAGGATTCACTTATGCACCAGATTGTGGTCCTGCAGCCTAAACTGGGCTCTGAGTAATATCTAAGTTTCTATTGAAGAAACAATAAGATGCAGAGCCTGAAACTTTAAAGAGCTCTTAAAATAGAGATTATAAAGAAGGAATAGTACTAAAATGACACTGTTGCTTAGGAGTTACGTTATTTGACTAAGTAGGTTTTAAAGAGGTGTCCTGGCGTGTACTTAAAATCCTGTTAGAGCATTTTGTGATGTGATCCATCAAACTGTCATCAGTCTGAGGATGGAAATCTGGCATATGAGAAGCACATTTAAGTTCTTTTACAATTCTCTTTGTTTAAAAATAAACAATTATTTATGCAGCCATCTCGAAACATTTATTTTATTTGAACAGATAGGGAGGGATTCTTGCCATACAGGGTAGGCTGGTGGGTAGAATTTCTATAAATCTTGGAGCAAACTCGTAGTGTGTAGCAGCTTGTGATTGCTGAGGAAGAAACACACCTGTCTCCTGAATCTATTGTAGCAGATATTCAAGGTTAGTAGTCTTGATTTTTGTCTTCCCTGTCAACATCAGTTCTCATGAACAGACTGCTCAAAGGTATTTTTTTGGAAGTATTGTTGAATACTGAATCCACACAATGAGGATTAGGTACTTTAGAATTCATTTCACATTGGACTTAAAAGCAAGGTCAAAGACTCTGCAGAGGAAAGGTAAAGTCACTGCACTGCTGACTACAGTCGAGCGAATAAATGTTCCACCCTTATAGCTTAGCTCTAGTAATGCATTTTGTCCTAGACATCTAGCAAATTAAGCTGTTTAAGTCTTGGGCTGCTTGTGAGTATATTAGCATGCAGGAGATTGAGATGGATCTTTAAAATGCAACCAAATATCTACAGAGGACTTGCCTAAGACTTGCAAGTCTTCCTTGTGGCTGAATTTAGCATTTAAACTTAAGTATCTGTAAGTTATAATACGTCTTCACTGTAACTAATATTTTCCAAGTTAGCAATAACTAATAATTTTATCAGAAACATTTTTCATGGCCTGCATTAACCAGGTTAAGCTGTTGCTTTTGACATCAATTTGGGATTTCCAGCATACTCCCTTGAACTTAAATATGCAGGTTTTTATTATCTTTGCTTAATCCTCATGAATTTACATCAGGGTAATGTCATGTGCCCACAACCTAAGATTAAAACACCTAAAAGCTGGTTTAAAAAAAAAAAAAAAAGCCTGGAGTCTGTGGATATGGTTCAGAATAATTTGTATTTGCATGCATCTAACCCAAGAGTTATTGTGGTCATATCAGCTTGGGCTTACAGGCAATTGAATTTATGATTGATTGATAGTAGGTATAAATTGAAATCACTTCTTACATTGCTGAATTGATCTCTGAAGTTATCACATAACATGCTCTTGCAGCTGTTTACTTCTCTGCTACCTGTGTTTTGCAGTCTGATGACCTGGTGCAGCAAAATCCTGCTCTGGCACTCATGTTTGCAAGCATAAGGAAATGAACAGCAAAGTTGCATCAGTGCAAATGTTGTGAAATTCAGAAAATCCGCTGTGAGACTGCAGGCTTCCTGCCAAGTTCTGTGCTAGACAGAGTTTGCCAGGTACTTTAGGACAAACTTGTCATACTACTATCCTTTCCAGGCTTGACAGCAAACTGGGAGTGACTACAAGGTCGTGTGCTGCCTGTAAAAGATTGCTGTCTTACTAAGATTTTGCTGCTATTTTCTTTGTCTGGGGTGGATGTGGAAAACAGCTGCGCAAGTTAGAGTACATTGCTTTTGGATAAAATGTCAGATATCCTCTAGAGAAAAGGATCCAGATTTATTACAAGACATACTTTTTATCGATGTAGTAAGAGTTATTTTAAACAAATGCTTGTAATGGGGTGGTGCAGAACATGTTGCTATATGAATTACAAAGATCGAATATATTTTTGACTGATTTTCTGACGAAGCCAGGCTTTTAAAACCATGCAGCGTGTGGTTGCATCTTGCATCCATCGTACATCCCAGCAACCTTAACACATCGCCTGCTATTTTTAAAAGGGTCGACAGTTCAGAATTTAAACTGGTCCTGAACATTTTGTGAAAATAGCTGGATGGAGGTAGGGGACAGACTGCATATTGTTACTCTCCTGGGCAGCTAAGGAACCGGCCGCAGTCTGAGCCCAACTCTTACCAGACATTAACAGCTACGTATGGAGAGAAAACGCCATTAACACCCCAACCTTCAGAAAGAGATTGCATCTGATCAGGCGACAGAAAATCCAAAAATGAGCAGCAAAGTTGCAGAAAAATTGGCCTGATTCTACTGCTCATGAAAGAATTCTTTTCTGTGTAGATTGTTCATTTATTGTGATATTGCACAAAAATAAAGGTGGTCTTGTACAGTTCTAAATTTGTCTATTCTTTGATGTGTTTCCAAAGCCAGTGTAAATTCGGGATCCTAAATCTTTCTTTGATGTGAGAAAAAAGATGTGTTTTAGTAAGTATTAAAATTAAATCACGGTAAATCACAGGATTGATATATTAATAGTGGTTTTGAATGAACCAAAGAACAAAGTATATTTGCTATGAATGAGATATGGTTTTTCACTAAAACAGCTTCAACATCAGAAGACTTGGAAGTAGGCCCACTTAGTGTCATATATAGAAAAAGAAAGTGTGGGTATAACAACGTTGTGAAAAGTCCATAGTAGTGAAGTTAACTGAAAAGAATTTAGCGGGTAGTAAAGCAACTGGTAGTGAAAGTTATTAGGAACAGGAACTGTTAGTGTGTTTTGGAAAAATTTGTGGAAGAAGTGGCTTAGAGAGAATTGCTTGAGATGCAGACCCTCAGAGGTCCGTGCAGAAGCGCAGTCTCCGAGGAGAGGTTTATCCCTTAGATTAGTTCTAGCACTGTCCCTGCCAAGACTATAGTGAGTGGGCAAGGATGAATAATGAAGTGGTGATTAAAAACTGTCTGGGAGGTAACTGGGCTGTACTGGAGAAGAGGAGCAGCAGAGCTGTCCTGGTTCTAACTCAGGACGCTGGCTGGTTCCCTGGCCAGCTGCAGATGCGTAAGAACATTTCACACCAGGGACCTGAGCGTGTGTCTTACTCGTGATGGCTTTCTGAGCTGGAGGTGGAGTCTTGGTATTTTACTGTCCTGCATATATTGTTCTTCTAGGAGTTTATGAAAGCTGAAAAGTTTAAAATAGTTCAAAGAAGTGATTGAATGGTGGTGTCTTGTGGCAAGGACATGCTTGTGTCTACAATGTTTAGTTGTGTATCTCTGTTCTTTTGCTCTGAATGTGTCAATGGATATTTTCATTTTAGTTTACCTAGTTCTAGTGTTGGAAGACATAATGGCTAGCCAAGAGAAAATGAATAAAGCATGACTGGTTCGCATTTTACAGACCACTGTTACATACAGCTTCTGTATCACTTCTCCTGGCAGATGAATCCTAGGCCATTTAATCACTCCTCATGTGAAAGCTGTTGCATACCTAAAAACCCCCAAACCAGACCATCTTCAAGATACAGGTGTTTGCTGGATCTCTACAGTGGCATAGTGGTTTGGGGACTTCTTTCTTGCTTTCCTGACAATTTCGAACTCTGTACTTGCTTTTATGATTTCTGGTGGGCTGATGTTTATACAGAACAGCTCCTTATACTCCCAAGATCTTGTTTCTGAGTGCTAGTATGTAATTCAAGGCTAATTGTTCTCTGTGTAAAATCAGAATGGTGTTTCTTCTTGCATAACTTTTTACACGCGTCCATATTGGATATCCTCTTCTGTATTGCTGCTGAAACACTCCCTATTGCAGGGTTTGCCTGCAGTAATTCTGAATAACCCTTTGTCATCAACAGACTCTCATATTTCTGCTCACTTTCTTTTCAGTAGTATTTATTAATATGTTGGATGATTTAGTCTACAAAACTGCTCCCCTTGGAGCTTCACAGTGACTTCCCTCCATGGACAAAATTAATGATTCTCCCCCCACCCACCTGTTTTATAAGCAAGTCTTATATATGGATTTTCTTCCAAATCTCATGTTAAGATCTCGCTAAATGTCTTCTTGGAATCAAAATGGGTTTAAATCAAAAAGATACTTTCTCTATTCTCTGTGCTCTTTGATTTCTTTAAAAAACTCTAGAAGATAAGAGTTTGATTAAAAAAAAAAAAGGCTTCTCATTATAGATGCTAAATGGACTCTTCCCTGAGGTGCTTATTCATGTTTCTGTTTGTTTATTATTATTCTTACCAATGCGCTCAGCACACATGTCAGACTGCTCTGGATTTCCTCTGGATTCACTTAAAAGAGTATGTCATGCTTACTGCTTTCACATTTCACATACCCAGGCAGTTTTAAACTGAGGTTACCCTCCACAATTTAAGTTCAGTAGTTTAATACCTGAGTTAATTTAGTTTACACTTTTTGTTCCGTAACTCCTGGAGGTGTGATGGGGGGTGGAAAGTCTGGTAATCTCATTGCTTGTATGTGATTGCAGTTAATGATGGCCATGTCGGCTCTGTAGCTGCGCGCTGCCTGCGTCCAGCAAGTTAAACCTTAAGCATGTGCTTCCCAAAGCTTGTAACTCCTGATCACTCGGAGTAACTCAGGCTGTGCATTAGCTTCCTCCAGGTATTTCTACTATTCCCTGTGTATCTTGTAATTTCTTTTTAATTCTCCAGAACCCACCTTACAGATACAATTAAAGACTTTCTGTTGGTAGTTGAAATATTGATCTGAATGTTGATTCACCTGAAGTGTTTTTAATACCGAAAATCAAAATGGCAGTAAGTCTTAAATCTTACTTACGTTTTGTGATAGAATAACTTTTATTTGAAAACCTTCCTGAGCAGAAGAAAACTCTCAGGCTCGGAGAAACACCACCCACCCCTCAACCAAAAAAACCCCCAAAGCATAGCGATGCCTTGCAGTCACAGCTAGTGTACAATTCTTACTCTGTGTTTCTCAAACTTGGGTTGTAGTAAACCAGAGAAAATCTTTAGCTCAGGCTTGGCTGGGCTTAAATGCTTTTTATTTTATTTTTTTTCCAACTCAACAGAGGAAGTCAGAAGGGTGTTTAGAAAACTGTGAATCCCAGTATTTGCTAGATGTACTGTGTACTATTTCCTCATAGAAATTAACTTACAATTCATAAACATGTGCAAATATAAAAATATTTTTTTGTGGACTGTATTCATCACAGTTTTCTTACTTGAAGCAAGATATTACCCAGTGCAAGATAATAGTGCTGGGTCATACAGCCCTTGCACACAATTACATGGGATTCTGTTGGAGATTACTTGTGCTTTATCTGATCTTTGGGTAACTACCTGAATTCTGTGCATATATGAGCATGTCTGCATGTTCCCACTAATTTTGGAGCTATAGGTTTTTTTCTTCTTTCTGCTCAACATCAAGAAGTTCCCTAACAAAAGGACTGGAGGTGATTGCAAAGAATTTCTGAATATTCAGAGAAGAAATCTAATGTGGTCTTTAGAGAAATGGAAGCAAGGGTGAATTTGAGCATCCAGTCAAGAATAATAAAATTCAAGTTCAAGTCCTTATAAGGACAAGAAAGATGGCACAAATCACTGAGCTTCCTTTCTACTGCATTAGAATATGATTTAAACGTTTTGAGAAGCTTACTGAAATATTTTGACTCTATTTTTTATTTTCCTGCATGTCATTACAAGATGATTTCATAGAATGCTTTAAAAATACATAAATAAAGCTATGGTAACACTGTTCTCTTCTAATTTATCTAAGCTATTCCTATTGTATTTTAATTTCTTAATGTGCAAGTATAAATGCTGCTGTTCCCCTGCTGCTGCTTTACTAAGTGAGGATTAATGTTTGAGGAATGTTTTAAAACAGAACAGAAGCTTATCTGTGTGGTGTATACTTAAAATGCTCTGTCTTAATTTTGCGCCATTATCAGTAATAGCTATTTTAGTCTTCTCTTTTTCCTAAACTTTTGTTCTTAATAATTAAAAAAAAATTAGTTGAAATCAGTTAAGCCAGGATTTTCCAGAACTTTGTGGCCTCAGCGAGTGGAGATCTGAAAGAGAATTCCTTGCCATGCAAAACCAAATCAAATGCACACTTATCTTTCCGAGCTGCCTGAGAGACAACTGGGAACCGCAGCAGGTCGTGGTTTGGGAATTCAGCGTTGGCTGTAACCTGGCTGGCCAGGTCCCGTCTCCTCGGCAGGATTTAGATATACGCAGAAGTTATTATCTCTATTTCTGTCAGTGCCACTGTGGGTAATTTTTCTTTCGGCTTATCGGCTATAAATTTATGCCGTCCTTATGAAGAGTTTTTTGTTTAAAGTCTTTTAATAAGCCCTCAGAAAGGCTGATAGTACCAAAATGTTCCCACCCCATCGCTGTAAAAATGCAGTGCTCTGTAAGAGTTGGGCTCCCGTTGGCTTTTTTCGAGGGTTCTGTTGAGCCAGTTTGTTATCCTGTGCTATTAAGGGGATAGTTACCACTTTGTGATGCTACTGACGTAGTGAGTAAAACCTAGAGCAACGCTGAAAGATCAGAATTGCTTTTTCCTGTACCATAATTCAGAATCAGACTTTAATATGCTGGTCACTCAGTTAAAAAGGACTTATTTCAGTTTTTCCGACCACAGCTATTTTATTCTATGCTGAAAGTCACAGTGTGAGAGAGCACAAAGGTTTTCATTGTGTGGTTTAACTCATATATCTCAGCCAGTGCTGAGCATCATGTGAAAACTCTGCAAGTGTGCATTGTTGCTCCTTATTTCATCATTATTATCTAATAAAAATGTAGAAAAGAAAGCAATGGGACCTAGATGATGTTTTGATTTCGTCAAAAGTTAAATTGTAGCAGCTGGAATAATAATGCTACGTTGAGGTAGTCTCCGTGGTGAATAGCTCTAGAATAGTAAACAAGAGAAGATACTCCTCATCTCTCCACTTTGTTGCTTTTGTAATGGAGATGCAGCTTGGCAGAGTTTCTACGCGAGGATGAAAATGAAGCCAGAAGCACATGTGTGTAGGTGTGGTATAGGTTTAAATTTCTCCAGTGATCTTCAGAGTTTTCACCATAATTCTTTCTCCTGTACATGCACCCATACTTCATTTTGGGCCTTCTAATTTTCTGAATGGTTATGTTGCTCAAATTTTCTATTTAAATGTGTTAAGCTAAGTAAAATAACTGTAACACCAGTATTTGAATGAATGATTGTTTTGCTTGGGAAGACTAGAGCCATCATTTTAGTAATGTTCTTCTTCATTGTTTTGTACGCTTTCGGTGTGTTAAGTAGTTAAAAAAAAAAAGTAAAACATCAATGATGTTGCTTTGCTGTGTGGCACAACGTGGTCGTCCAGTTGTATGGCTGTGAAACTGTTTGACATATATATGCCTATTTTATACATCTAAGCCAGGGTTTGTTCCAGACATTCGGAGGAACATGTTGCATCAAACTGGCAGTTGCCCTATAAAAGATGGAATCTGAATTAATTCAATTTTATCTTTTTCACTTTAAGGAAAACTAAATCCAGGATTTTTAGTGTTCATCATTAATAAGTCTTCAAACATCTGAGCAACATCTCTGGCTGCAGGATTTTTTTTATTCTTTGGATATAAGATACTGGTCTGAATTCTCTTACCGTGAAAATGATTGTTAACATGCTGTTACCCGTAACTGCTGCCGCGCTGCCGTATACCGCAGAGCGGCCCTCCAGCGTGCTGGTGTTGCTGGTAGAAGACGTGGCTGTCGGATTTAACTGCGGGATGGTTTGTGCAGTTGCAGTCCTGGGAACTTGCTGGGATTCTCGTGTGGAATGGAGAGGAGGCGGTCAGGAATGCGGAGCCTAGAGTGGTGTCTCACCCCGCAGCACCCTACCCTGAGCTGGGGGAGTTCTTTCGTCTGTTGTAGAACTACTCTGTTTCTGAAGTTACTGTGCTGCTTCGTTAGAATGGAGCAGGAAGAAGCAGTGCGGATTTGCCCCCTTCCAGGACCATTAGCATGCCTTTGAGTAAGTGGTCTCAAACTTTTAACCTTTAACAGTCAGTTTGAGAAAGCTGACTACGCAAGTTCTGTAACAATTTTCCTGTCATCTCAGAACCTGCTATTAGGTCTCCTCTTCCCCTTTTTTTCCCGGTGTTCTGCTCCCTCTGTCCTCACAAACCATGCTGGCCGAACTGGCCAGTGGGGCACCAGCAGCAGCTCTGAGCAGCGACCGTGATGCCTTGGGCGGTAGCAGAGGGGTTTGTGTGCTGGGCTGGCGGCTCCGCTACGCGCACAGCCCGGAGAGCTAGTAGGAAACCTGCACATCCGTGGCCCTTGGAACTGCTGGTTTCCTTACCTGTGGTTTTCAGTAACTTATTTCTTTGTAAGGCTTTTTATATTTCTGTTTTTCAAATTCGGGCATTGTTCCAAAAAACACTCTCTTGGAATAATTAGATTGCTTTGATTCCTTTTAATTAAATCGTGTTAAGTAGGCTGTCTGTGTGCATGACAAAGTCTCAGGTTTAATGTATTTTCTGCATTTGGAAACTGGGATTCAAATCTGATCCAAGTCACAGTGCAGCAGCTGCACGACATCCTGTGATGTCCCATTTACGTAGAAGTTCACCTTGAACAGTAGAGTTGCTTTGAAGAATTAAGCAGAAAAAGATTATAAATCATTCTAAGGAAGAATTAGGCTATGTTAGGAAAAAATGTTTATAACGACAAGGGAAATGCAGCACTTGCTGCCTTGCAAGGCTTTTGGGCATCTGCTGTAGGAAGGCTTTAACACGGGTTAGATGACCGATTGTCAGGAAGGATGCAAATGTAATTGATTCTGCATCAGGATAACTGGGATGGGACTAGATTACTTCATGAAATCCAACCCCGCCTTGCTTTCTGAGATTCTACAGGACTAGGCAATGAGATGGCAGGGTGCAGAATAGGAAACTCTCAGTTCATTTTATTGTACGTATTTGGCATGTAAACCGACGATTCTATAGTGAACTTTAAAAGCTCAAATGCTACAACTATATTGATTCTGTTTTATTTATTTTACCTGTAGCAGTAACTCTGAAACTGTGTTTTTCTTGCTTTGTGTGCGCTGCTTTGCATGTGGGATTCTTTCCACCCAACAGCTGTTTTAAAAATGAATCTTCAGCAAAACAAAGCAAAAGCTGTAAATTTAAAAATTTATATTTAAAAATACTTCATTGTAGATCCTGGGTAGGATCATGCATGTGACTTCTGTAAGGAGGTGTGAAAGACAGTTTCAGTATAAAATATTGAATGTTGGAGTAATTTCTTCTGTTGATAAATTGGGAACACGTCTTCAGATGATAAATGGAGCAGTAGCACCAGTGAGTCTCTCAAGAAGAGCAGAGCTGTCTTAGCAGACCCATTCCTGTTTTGGGGAATCTTTTACCTGACAGCGTGTCTGACGGTAAGGGTGATTTTGATCTCTCTGAGGAGAGATGGGAACAAGAGGAGGGCAGCTATGAACAGAAACAGGGCGGTGATTTCATGGAGGCTTCCTTGGTCCTTGCACGGTGAACCTGAAGGTGTCCACACCGTTCACCTTCTTACCCCCAGCTGCTTCTCTCCGACGTTGTTTCTCGGTGGTGCCCTGGGACCCTACCCCGGTCCTGCAGAGCTTAATCCGCAAAATGCGAAGGGGCTTCCATCCTGCCTAACCAAGCTATGTCGGAGAATTTCTTAACTTTTAAGTGTGAGCCTCTGACCTTGTGCCTTTTCTCCACTGGGCCCAGCACAGTTTTACCCTCCTCTCTGTCATGACAGCTGTGCACACCAGTTAATGTCTCTCTCTAGCGGCTGGGGAGATCACTGGAATAGCTGTGTTCTTCACCCAGACTCACCAGCAGCATCACACCTCAGCGGTATGACGTTACTAGGGGAAGCCATTTGGGGATCACGTGTCAGCATGAGTTGTAAAAAATGAAGTATGAATGTATTTTTATGGAAGTTAGGCCCATCAGGTTTAGTAAGGTATCTTAGGGATAAAAGGTGAGTGACTTTAGGCTTTTGTTATGCTGAATGAAAAGAGGGCGATATTATAACTTGTAAATAGCAAAGGTTACGAATGCCAACAGATAAATTTTTCATGTAGTTCATAGCTGCTGTGCTAGGTGTTGCTATTTTGGCATTGAATCACAGTCACACTGTGGTCTAAGTCTCGTGGAGTTTTTCTGGAACCAAGACTGAGGTCTTAGGCTGCAGGAAAAGGAAGGATCAAGACTTGAATTTTGTAACTTTGATGGGAAAATAGCTTTATCCTTGTATTTTCTTGAGGGGGAAAAGAAAAATCGATCTCCCTGATGAAAATGCCATAGTGCTCCAGCATGCATCGGTCACCCTGCTGGGCTGAGGAGTGCCAATGATGATGGAAACCTGGTCTGGCTTCCAAAACTTTTTTTTTTTTTTTTTCCCCTCCATTGCCCATTAATGGTTAAGCAACATCAGCAACTTAAATCACTTATTCTCAAATTGTCACTTTTAGCACTCTGCATTTCATCCTTTTTATAGGACCTAATCCTGAGGTGAGTTTCCTGAACTCAGCATCTGGCAGGGTTGAGCACACCGGAGTTTGGAATGCGGTTAATGAGTCAGGTTCTGGTTTCTGAAATGACAGCAAAAGCACTTTGTCACGAAATCATTGAGCTTCTGCAGCCCCTGCTCTTTTGAGCATAGCTTGGTGATATCTGGGGAAAGGGGCCTGAAAAACTGACTGTTCCTTATTGTTTGATTTATGTTTTGTCCCCATTCAAAGTAAAAGAAAAAGCTGTAATTAGGTGAAGTTTCCAAAGCAAAGCCATTAATTTAAGCACAAAATCCACAGAACTGTGGGAATTACTTTATGCAGCCGATTCACACTGACATTTCCCAGTGGGATAGAAGTTGATGAACACAGTGAATTGGTTTTTCCCCTCCAGACAGACTCGTCTTGGAGAGGTTACTGCTGTCACCTGCTAATCAGTAAACACGTGGGTGTTTTATTTATCCTTTGAAAGAACTAAATCCCTCATGAAAAAAAAAATGGGACAATGCTTGTACTTTATTGCTGCTGCTTTTTGTGTTTTGTGGTTGAGCCCTGGTGTCCCAGTGCAGCCCCTCCAGCGAGGCTGGGGGAGCAGCTGACTGGGTATTCAGCTGTAACTCTGCTTTATTTGCCCACTGACACTTTTCCTCCAGTGCTTTCCCAGACCTGCTAATTATACTGGTAGTGTCAGCCCTGCACTGCTGGCTCACTTGGACCTTGCTCGCTTGTCCTGATGAAAATGACACGGAGCTGGTGTAGATCCTAACGACAGTTTTCAAAGCAGATATAGCCAGAATGTTGCTTTTGTCTTGAATAAGGAAATGATACGGCTTTGGTAGATCACATCTTTCGAGAATCCTTGTATTCTCTCTTAAAGATGATTGCTTTGATTTTGTAGTGATAGGAAATTTGGAAATAATTTGGAAAGTAGTTCTGAGAGAGTGTGTCAATAGACAATTGGCATGACTACTGTAGAGCAAAACCATCTCGCTTTAAATTTCAGCATTAAGCATGGTTAATGTTAATGTCCACAGCAAAAACATCTAGCTAATGCACTCGGTATTTAGCCCCAAAGTGTTCGCTCTTCCTGTTTTGGGTGCCAGAACTCCCTTTCCATTGAAACTCCACCTATTTCTTGCAACTTCGTCAGTACAATGTTTTGTCAACCCAGAAGTTTGTGGCATGCTGAAAATTGAAATGTTTTAAAAATTAACATGAACACTGTATTTTTAAACAAGTATACAGGAAAAAGGTTGGATAAACCAGTTAGTGTTTCATAGAAATGTGGCGATATTACATAAACAAGCAAAACTTTTAATTTTGCCTGCTTGAGTAGAATAATGAGGATAGTCTAGATCAGGCTGCCACAAAGTTATTGCTTTTGACAGGAGCTGTTCAGTGAGACACTGAAGTGATCAGAAAATCAAATTCACGCCAGAAAGCCAGCTGACATCACCGTCAGCAATTTCATGCTTGTCCATCACGGTGCTCTGGTTGGGCTCTTTGACAGCTCTAATGCTGTGATTGCAACATCAGCTGGGAGCGACAGATACAGCTGGGCATCATCTGCAGAGGAATCGAAGTCTAGATTGTCTTGTCGGATAATTGCGTCAGGAAGCAAAGACTCCGTGCCAAACGCCAGAAAATATCTGTCATCAACGCGTAAGAGAAGGCAGGGAAGGCCAGCGAGGTCTTCAGATGCAGTAACAGTCTGGAACTGGTCAATAGCTCATAAAAACAAGGGGAGAACAAGACATAAAGCCTTCTCGTTTGCCTTTGCGATTTCCACAAAAGTTGCTGAGGTTAAGCCCAGCAGATCTTCGAGGGTTCCGACTGGGCTCTCTGTTACCTTTTGCACTGGCTGCTGCTTGAAGGCATCTGTGTGGAAGTGGAAGGGAAGGAATATAGCACGTTGCCAGGGAAGACAAATGAATAGTGACAGAAGGAAATATAGGAGCGTGACAAAAGGAAATTATTCGTCAAAAGGGTAGTGATGCTAAAATGCAAAATGGTCATATGAGAACTAAAACTGTGTTTAAAAAATGCTGCTTCGTACTGTGAAGGGAAAGGTGAAATTGTTGAATGGGTGAATCCTCCTGGACTGCAGCTCGTCTGGGTGTCAGCTGTGTTAAATGTGGTGGGATGCTGTAGAGCCGGTCATTGGTGATGTGCTGTCTGGTGCTGGGTAAGAGTGGCAGCCCATGGGTTAGCAAGGTTTTTATGCTGTTTCTCTATGTTCTTCTCAAAGAACTTCGGTTTCTGTAGTTCCGTTCTGGAAGGAGACCGTATTTGTTTTTAACAGTTATTAAAAATAGCACCTTGTCCCACAGAGCGTCACATAAACCAGTAAGGTCCTTACTGGTCCTCCCCACAACTAATGTTCCGTACACCAATCAGATGAACGAGCTCTGAACATTTCTCATAATTACTGTACTTATTCTCCTGGTATTTTTTGCATACCAATGAAAAAAGACTTGAAGATATTTTTTAGGGGAAAAAAAAGAAAAAAAAAAAAAGACACCACCTGGTCTAGTTTGTTACTCAGATACCTGTTTCTTGTATGTGCATGAACGATGCGCTCATGCCTGGAAGTCCTGAGCTGACAGGTAGGACTAAGACTGTCTGCTTATTTACAGGCTCCCTCCTCTCCTTTTCATTCTCCTCAGCCTCGTGTTTCTCAATGCGCAAATGATATGTTTACAGTTTGGATCTTTAGATCTACAGGCTTGAGTTTTAGAGTGTGAATTCACCTCCATTAATTGCGAGCTGTATTTAATATTTATGCTAAAAGGACGTGAGGAGTGTTTGAATGAGCATGTTTTCCTTTGGAAAAAAAGGAGCTGAAAAATTACTAACCACTCTGGTTATAGTGTCTTGTAAAGATGCCAGCAGGCAGAATGTGATTTAAGGTGCACATTTGTGCAAATCAGCGCCTTCATAACAACACTGAAAGGAGAGAGAAAGAGGTGCGGGGGGATCCGTGTTAAGATTAATACAGCCTCTTCTCTTTACTTAGTGCGGAAGTTCCCCAAAAGGATGAGTGGTTTAGATCACCGGTTCTTTCTTAATATTTTTTTCTCCTTTTGCTTGCTTTTCTTTGTTGTTGTAATCATGTAAATGGTGCCATTCGTTGTGTCTATCTTGCCTATTGGCTTGAGATGCTGAATATTAATTGAGCAGCATGATTTCTGTTTTTCAAGCTGCATAGATAAGAAAACCATTTTTATGTTGAAGAGCTTCATCCTCTTTTACTGTGATATTTTAAGACTTTCTTATCTTTGCCTATCATAGATGAAACCCCAAACTTCTGAGACCTTGATTGGGTTTATAAACAGGCTTTCAATAGCAGATTTTTATAAAGGTATGCAGACAGTTGTCCTACTCTTAAACTTGGTTCTTTATTTCAATACATTGGCTTTAATTTTTTTAA
>JAVJGG010000002.1:37939846-38059291 GCA_035590195.1 Aviceda cuculoides | reverse complement strand
AGAGAGGAAGAAACAGGCTTTTGTCTTTCAAAGGACATTTGAAAGACTTTTTGTTATTATTTGGCCTTGCTTCAAAAAAATGCACTTTTGAGTATGACAAACTAGCTACTACATAGGCATCTTGAGCTTAGCTGAGTAAAAATGTTTTTGAAGTATTGAGGTTTTTTTAACAGTTTTTTTTCTCAAACATAGAAGTGTGCTCTGATTTAAATGCTTGTAGAGCTGTATAGGTCGGAACGATAATGTGGTGTCCGCAACCAAAGTTGTGATGATATTGAATATAAAATTTTTCCAAAAGCAAGGGTCAGTTGCCAAGGGTTCTTGATCAGTTTTCCCTCTTTTTACCCAGCTGTGTGAATATAAAATTTCTGGGACTTTTGTGCACTTTTATCTTGAGAATGGTGTCTTAAAGTATAAGCTGTTCAAGGTGAGGTTATGAAACATAGTTATATTCATAACACTTCTTTAGGGAGAGGAGTGCAATACAGTCTCGTGTAACCTAGTGCCTGATCTTAACCGCTAATAGTTAATAAGTTAATTTAAAAGTATGTTAGTGTTACGCTAGATTGCTTTGATTTTTTTCCTGTTTTTATCTATCACTGAATGTTGAATAAAATTGTCATGTAGTTACTGATTGCACATTTAGTAACTTTTCTGTAATTCTGTAGGTTTCTGTAGTCTCTTCTAGTATCTGCTGGTAACCAGTCTGCTTTTAAAACTGCTGCCCTTTTAGTCAGCAGCATTCTCTACACCTCTTACATGCAAAGAGCAGACAATGGCTGTTGACCCATAGTCATGTTTATGGCCTGACGGAACCAGTAGTGGTGATGGGCTGCTGGGATGGAGAGATCTGCAAGTTCAAAGCAGACTCGTTACTGAAAATGAGTATGCCCATAGTGTACGTAGTACAGCTGCAAGAAGTTGGCCATGTTTCTTTTTGAAGACACTTTTTGCCATAAAATTTGTCACTGTGTCTGCTGTTGGTCCATCTAGAAAAGGCAAGACTCTGTCTAGGTTTAACATATTTGCAGAGGTGTTGGCCAGGTTTCTTTTATATCTGTCTTAGTAATAAAAGAGGAACTAAAAAAGGGGAATAAAAGTTGGGGCTTAGGAATAGGATGAGGTTGCTGCTTTTCTTATTCCATTCGATTATTCTTATTCCATTCTATTCTATTCTTAGTCCATGAAGAATAGCTATCTGAACTTCTCCTCTACCCTTCAGTCTGGTATTTTCGTTCCTTTTAAGGCTCTAAGCAAGAGCTGGGTCCCTTTTCCATATGGGAGGGAAGGAACATTTCAGAATGGATTTGAGGTTTACAGAATATCTAATTTATACAATTTTCTGTCTTTAAGAGGGAATTTTTTTTCAGTTGGAGATGAACAGGGTATGAATTTGATGATTAAGAGAATTGTGCAGGGTTATTTTTGAGGCTGGCTAATGTTGAAAACAGAGTTGGCCTTCCTGAAGGCTTTTTGAAAACCTGTGTTGTTACTACATGTGTGTGTGCGATCCCACACACCAGTAGCAGACATATTTTGTTTATTCAGCTCTACAGTAAATGTTTTGTGTTTTCTTTTTCCAAGTAACCAATTTATATACATGCTTCTGTCTTAACTAGGTACCTGCATCTTACATAGATTTGGTTTTACATTTAAAATTATTATCTTACATTTTATGTTACTAGGCCAGGTACAAGCAGAGTCTTGATCCTACGGTGGATGAAGTTAAGAAACTGTGTACATCTCTGCGTCGAAACGCCAAGGAAGAGCGGGTACTTTTCCACTACAATGGACATGGTGTCCCCAGGCCAACAGTAAATGGGGAGATCTGGGTCTTCAATAAGGTGCGTCTTTGTGAAACAGTGCTGAACAGCTGCATTTTTTTTACTGTTGTGTAAATTATTGAAGTGTTCTGTTAGAGAACAGCTGGATTTTCAGGGTTTAAAACGTGTTCACAGGTATTTGTTTGGTTCCCTGCTGACAGCTGTTTGCTTTCTTCATGTTCTTGCACTTCTGTGGGACCAAACAGGTTGTCCCTCACCTCCCAGTGGGACAGGAGGGTCTGCTCTCAGATGCACTAAAGCTCGTTTGCAAAACACTGAAAACCCAGCTACTTCCTTGCTTCATCTGCTTTTCAGAGGTAGCACCCCAGCTCTGTCATGTCTGGGCAAACAGTGGGGCTCCTCGATGGACTTGGCTTTGCTGCATTACATCACTGACTGATGATTAAGTTCTTACCATGAAGTTTATGCTTGAAATGTCTACTAACTCTGAACAGCCATTGTTCAAACTACCTAGAGATACTGCACGAGGACAATAAACCATATGGCTAGCTCTGCTTCCAGAGCACAGAGTACTGAAAAGCCCCCCACGTACAATATAAGAGATATCTTGGTTTTTTAAAGAATTTGTTACTCCTGCTTAGCCATGGTTTGTAGCCATGGTTTGTACAGCTGTGTAGATCACATGCAACACCCTTCAAGTGATTCCAAGTGTGACCTAAATGTACTTCGCTTTCCCTTTAGTTAAGCTATTTAGTTTCCATTAAGGGTAACTGATTTAGAATGGAGTCTTAGGAAAATGTAGCTGAAAAGTACATTCAGCTGACATAGGACTTGCATTCATTATTATAGATATGCTCCTATTTTATTTAGGGAGCTTACTGAGCTTCTTTTCTCATATTTCACGTGTATTATTTTTATAGTTGAGTGACCATTCACTGGTAATTTGAAAGAACAGGGTAGAAGGGAAGGGGAGAAAGTGCAAGAGGGCATCACTTTATTCTGGTGCATCTATTTGGAGACTTGATTAATATTCAGACCAATAAACAATTGGTCTGAATACTAATTAATTTTGGAGCTGAATTTGGTGTTTAAGAACAAATAGGAGTGACCTTCTTCTTACTTAACAGCCAGTGGGTAATAAATAAGCCAGAAAGAACGTTGGGTGGAATGTGTTACACATGAAAGAAGAGGAAATTACTGCTCAACGAAGTTGTGTGTTGTGCCAAATGCTTTATTAAGAGCTTACTGGGTATTTGCCAGTTTGCCTGCAGTATCAGCTGGGATAGTGTGGTGTGGATACCACTCGTGATTAGGAGCTGAGTTCTCTGTGATTTATCTTACAGGCGGTGAAAAAAAATCTGATTGTCGTAGAGCTTGGTGGGGAGAGTTGAAGTTTAGTATTTTTCGCAGCATGTTACCAAATATTGGCTTTTTGGGGGACAGAACAAGTCAGGAGTGGAACTTCTCTTTTAAGCAAAGGATTAAATTTAAGGAAATACTGCAGGGTGTGTGTGTGGAAATCAGCAGTGTTTAGAAGTCAGTCTTAAAGAATTCAGTCTCAGATCTAAGCAGAGGGCCTAATAAGGCTCAGTATTATAGCCCTCTTGAATTGAAATAGTAGAGGTACTGAAATTTGACTGTGCTGACATTTTAAAATTACATTTTAAATGCTCATGCATGCACTTGAAGAGCATGAAGGCCGAGCTGAAAGGGACCTTGAGATCATCCCAGTGAGGGGCCAAGTGAAACATGCCTTGCTGGTGGATGTGGTGTGTTACAGGCAGACCTGCGTCTGTCGAAGCAAATAAAATTTTTTTTGGATTACACTGACTTCCCGTGGGTTGAGCATCTTTCTCCTGTTCCCCAGAGCGTGTGGTCCTGGTGAGACTCGTTAGTCTGTTAACGAGGCTTTGGGGCAGGGGCTGCAGGAGAGTAGAGGGCAGCGGGGCAAATAGGAGGTGCGACATCTGTTTTAATTCAAGGAGAGGAGACAACAATGGGATTTCAAGAGTCTGTCCGAACGTTTCAATATGCTTTTGCTCTCAGTCTGTAGATGCTCATTTTTCCTTTCTTTTTTTTTTTTTTTCCTCCCATAAAACTGGTGTGCAGCCGTTCCGGGGCCGACGACGTACGCTGGCAGGGAGGACGGCTCCCGCTGCCCCGGAGCAGCCAGCCCTCCTTCCCTGCGCTCCCGGAGCAGCCAGCCCTCCTTCCCTGCGCTCCCGGAGCAGCCAGCCCTCCTTCCCTGCGCTCCCGCAGCCCTGCGGGCAGCGCGAGTTGGCGGAGCCGCGCGGGTGTGCGACCTTGTGCCTCAGGGCTGCCAGAGCTTTCTGGGACGTCCAGGCTAGCAGAGCCAGTGCCTCTTCTTTTCTGCTGGTTTACTGTGAGGGAAGAAGTAAAAGCTTTGCAGTGCTGTTGGTAGCTACTGGAAACTTAGAGGACCTCGGTACCTGTTCAGTTTTTTCTTTTTCACCCAAGTCCCCTGTAACAACTAGCCATCTTTGGAAATCTGCTTTTGCTGTCACAACGCTTGGGTTTGTTTATTACTCATGTTTTGTGAGAGGCTACGGCTTTCAGCTCTTACTAAAGTTTATGGTGCCAGGAATGTCATGGTGGTGTTGGAATACCCCAAGTAATTCTGTGTTTGGGGTTGGAGGCGGTGTGCTGCGGCTAGGGGAAAAGGACATGGCTGCTCGTAAGCATCTCTCCTGTAGCACCACAGATTATTTCAATCTCCCAACATGTGCCAGCAAGCTATCAGAGACAGCAAACAGATGTAGTGGTGCAGGAGCACTTTGTAATGCTGCTGGAGAAAGTTCACAAAGTGTTAGATCTTCATTAATATCTTGCCCTTAGTTTCTCAAGAGTTGGTATTTCAAAATTAATGTAGACCTCTGCCCTTGCACAGTTGGTGCTCTGTCTAAACTGATGTTTTAAAATGGTAATATAAGGAGAATGCTTCTCTTACATGCTTTATTATCTATTCCTCTGAAAAACTGTCTGCTTATGTAGCGGATTGAATTAGTTGACCAAGGGCCTGGCAGATGGACTGACGTGTTCTGGAAGGTGTCCCAGGAACACCCGGCTGGGTACCCTGCTCCGGCTCTGCCGTTTCTCTGGCGGTGGGTGAGCTGCCAGAGCTTATTGGCAGATCGTCCCCCTGCCCCGCTGGAGGGAGACACGTGTGGCTGATCTCTGTGCACTGCAGGAAGCCTTCCTTGCATGGCAGCAGTGTATTCGGGAGAGATTAAGCATGGTATATTCTGATATGTAGATTAAAAAAGATAAAACCTTCAGGAAGGATCGTGTGGCCTGATTCACTTCAGCTGCACTTCTCCGTCACTTTGTTCAGTTGGCAGCATTCAAATGCTACCAGGGAGGTGTGTGGAAGAGGAAGGAGTATGGGACGATTGGGATAAGGCACTTGAAGAGCTAGTAGCTAAACTAACTTCGTCTTTAAAAACCAAACTTGCCTTCTCTCCTACAGACAGGTTTTCCTCGAGTTTAATTTTTTTCATAGATTTTGACAAGTTGTGCTTGCTGTAGTATAAATACCTCTGGTTACCTTCACCTTTCAGGGTTCACCTATGAAGCAAGCCTTTCCTTTTGATATTTAATCTAGCCTGGCAGATGAAGAGGAGAGTAGTAAATAATCTGATACTCATGTGCATTCATTTTATTAGAATTTAAACCTGACCTTCTATATGTGCTTTGTAGAAAAGCAGGCGGTACCGAGGAGTGTGTCTGCATTGCCTTGCAGCAGGGAGCGCGAGTGTGGGAAGGCGCCTGCTCCTCTGCCCCGCGCCCTTCCTCTGCCCCCCGAACACATGCTTCAAAATTACTTCAGCTCCGTAACTTCGTGGGGTCGGAGACAGCGTTCGGGGAAGCAGAAAGTATTTTTCAGTTGTAATTTTTTTTTTTCCTAGCTTTTAATCACAGCTGTTCAGCAAATGCGGTGCTACGCCAAGGCAGCACGTGAAGGCGTTTATAGTGCTTTAGTTTGTTAATTCTTGGTTGGCAGCTTGACAAACAAAATGTTCCCGAACTCTTTTGGTTAGAGAGATAATAAGACATATAGAAAGAACTGGGGATGGATTCCTGTAAGTTCATTGCCACACAGTTCGTTTCCTGAGATTTCTGGGGGATTCTGCAAAGTTCAGAAATCCCAGGACAGAAGCTGAACACAGCAACCTTCTGAGGAAGCTTTAGCTTTAGAGAAATCTCTTCAGAGAATACTCTTCAAGCATTATTTCATCTTTGATAGGAAATGGAAAGAGAAATTGTGCCATGCTTGGACAGGAATGATTATTTTGAAAATGTCCTTTTCCTTGGTCTGTTATGTCTTACTGGTGTACAAAAAGATGTGAAATGTGTGCATTATCAGAAGCAAATTCAGCTGCTAATGTGAGAATATGCAACACAAAATGTGCATCATCATTATGTTGCTGTTAAGTCCTTTGGAAAGTATTTACATACCCCTCGTCCCATCCACAGCTCTGCTGGAACAGCCTCTGTTTGACCAAATAAGGGCCAGAAGCTGCAGTCCTCCTCCGTGCTGTAGCAGATTGCCATGGCTTCTCGTTTTCACTGGCTGCTCTTGCAGACTGGCGTTACAAGCCAGTACTTAATTATGGAGGTGTACGTTATTTTGCTGTAGGCTCCCTGCTCTGGCTCTCTGTACAGTGTTGGCATACAAAGGAAGGGTTAAGACAGTCCTTGTAAACCAGTTAATTTGGCATTGTCTGGTGTTTTGCCAGATTTTGAAGATGCAATAACATGCTTTTCATATATTTATTGTGAGTGCTGTTGTATTAATAAGGAGCAGTGTGCTTTTCCTAGTTCTGCTTGCCACTATTTTCTGAGACAATCCCAATGTGATTTCAAAACGGTAAAAATCAACCCCCCTGCCCCGACTTCAAACATGTTTATTCTGAAGTTCTGGGGAACTTATCTGCAAAATCTGAAGAATGTTTGGGTTTTTTTGTTTTTTGTTTTTTGTTTTTTTTTCATATTTTTGAGTTGTTTGTTAAGCATTTGCTTGTGAAATCTGTTCAAAATCAGTTTCTAGTTTAGTTTTTTGTTGTGTCATTCCTTTAAACAATCACAGAGGGATGGTGGGAGCTGTGTTAACAGAGCAGAAACTTTCTTGCTGAAAACCAAAGTCAGTACTGAGAACAAAACATACGGACAGGCCCAGCATGGCAGAGACAAGATGAGCAAGCATCAAAAGATCACCCTGAGCAACCGTGCTAGAAAACTATTATTTAACACTCCTTTTTTCTTCAAACTATCTCATTTACATATCATTAGCAAATTTGATAAGTTATATGTGACCCCACAGTAAAGTTGGAACGTAAAATTCTTCTGGCTGGAAATATCACAATATTAATCAGAGCTATAATCCAGTCTTAACTGTAGCAACATGCATTATAAATACAAAGTTAAAACAGTGGATGCCCGTAAAATCTGTTTGATTACATGTGTCAGAGCAGGTTGTTTGGGTTTTTGGGGGTTTTTTTTGTAACTTACTATGTATTGCAATGTGCTTAAACTGAGTGATGTCCTTAACAAAGGTCTGGGCCAAGGATGAGTTGTTCATGTATCATTCTACGCTGCAACAATTTGCAAAGCTCCTAACTCCCTAAAACTTTGGCTTTTATAAACAATTTTTCCTATTAATTTTAATGAAATAACCAAAACTTTTAAATATGGGCAAAACTAGATTTTGAAATGACTTACTCTTTCATACCTTATCTAACATATGGTTTATGATCACTTCTGTCTTTATATATGTTGATATGTGTCCTTGAAAATTTGATTTTTGTAAAAGTTTACTGGTTTTATTACAGCTATTTTAAGTCTCTGGAATTTAAATGGGAGTTATGATCCCATCCATCATTCTGCTGATGTTAATAGGAACATCACAGCTTTTACTGTAGGTTTTGGGCAGAGTTCAGTGCTGTACGAACATGAACAGGTTGCCCTCTGGCTGCGGATGGGAAGGATTATGCAGTCAGCCACTGTATATTTGCTAGTGACTCTTTGCAGGCTTAAATGACAGAAATGTGCTTTGGTTTATATTTTCAGTTCTGCCACTTAGTTTAGGGTGTGGCCCTTCATAGCTAATATTAATGTCTGATATTTTATCCTCCTTGTATTTTAAGAAGCTCTTGCCTTCAATTATTTAGGGGCCTTAAGATGGAAGACAAAGAAGAAAAATACTTCATATTTACAGAAACTGAATTGTTGGGAGTTCACTTTGTTGAAGGCAGGCTTTGTTGGTTTTAATTTTACTGGATAATTCTGGAAGTTGCACAGAAGTTAAAGGCTGTAATAAAATTATGAAGCATCTCGTTAAACTAAGATGGCATAGCTGCTGATGGGCTACGGAGTCTTAATTATCAGTCTTGATTTATTGATGAAGTTTTCAGTTTAAGATGTTTGATGTTAAATTAGAGACAGCTGGTTTACATTCTTTATCAGTGTTGCAGAAATTCGAGATAAAGTTGGACTGTTAAATGCTGGTTGGAGCTGTTAGCGCATATAAAAGCACTCTTTGCTGAGTTTTAGAATTTGAGTTTAGAGTTGAGCATTTCAAACAATACCACAATAAAATCTACTTGTCGTTTTCGTTGGAATTGGGTTCATAGTCCTCATTATTAGTAGATGTTGATTGGTATTTGTACTGATTAATATGCCCAACATTCAATGTAGGTTATATTTTGTTATTTCAGAATTGGAATTCTTTTGTGTGTATTTTATCATCTCACCAATGCACATTTTGTTGCTTCTCTGTCTCTTTGTAACTTGAGTGTTTTGTTTTTTTTCTTCTTATAGAACTATACTCAGTATATTCCTCTATCCATATACGACCTGCAAACTTGGATGGGCAGTCCTTCCATTTTCGTCTATGATTGCTCTAATGCTGGCCTTATTGTCAAGTCATTCAAACAATTTGCACTACAGAGGGAGCAAGAGTTGGAGGTGAGACCAGTCTGTTGCAAAGGTTTTGTTTGTGTTTGTGCCGCAGGGTTAAGTTTAAGCTTGCTTTGCTATATACAGCTGAAAAATGTGTTTAAAACTATGTTGGAAGGCAAATTAATTTGCAGATAATTTTGCCACTCCAATCTTTCTGGTTCAGTTTGCTATCCTATTAAACTTGGAACAATTTTTAATACAAGCACTAATTAAATGGTAATGTTAATAGAATCAATTTGTGCCCTAATGGTCTTTTCTGATAAGATAAATGCTGAGGTGAACTAGACATATTTATTTTAGTTGCAAAAGTCTGGTATCTGGGTATGTATTTGGATGCAGTTAGAGTTTTGTGCTGTTGAAGTGAATGTGAAACAAAAGAAAAGAAACGATGCACAGAGGGATTGTCACTGGTGGTTTCAGTTTTGCAGAGTGCTTAAGTTGAATGTGTTTCTAATGAAAAGCTGTCCTTCGTTGCAAATGTAATTACTAATAAATTTATTGAAGTAAATCTGAAATGCAAAGCGGAAGGTAAGAAGTCAGGATTCTTTGTGCAGCAGCTTGGGATGGCAAGACTCCCCACAGCCAGAAATTCTTGCTAGCTTTAGCTTACAGAGAAGGTATATTTTTTAAAGGTTAACTTTTTTTACTCTCACAGTTCTAAGACACTATTTAAAAAAAAAAAAATCAAGGAAGGAATATTAATTAATTAGGCAACTGACTGTCACAAATACAACCTTCAAGCAGGTCTTAACAGTATCCCTGGCTACAATTCCTTTCTTCTAAATTCCAGGTTTTGGAGATGCTGTTGTGGTGACTCTTTTGGCAGGTGGAAGTTCCATTCTACTGACAGAAAACAGTCTTAACAGCTTGAGATATATAGATCGTTTCACTATTCCTTCTCTTCAGCCTGTGATAATGCCATTTTTTGTAAAGATAAGAAACTTCCCAAAGTCTGTGGCTCGGGAAGAACATGAAACTGCAAGACACAGATCAATAGTATTGGTAATAGATGCTTTTTGAAGGTTACCATCTTTTTAAGTCAAGGAAAATGTCTGGTGGTCGTGTTCTGTTCTCCTTTTGCAAGTTTTCCTATCAACCTGCGACTTTCATTGTGATATTTTTTGGAGCCTTTCTCTTTTGTTTGTACAAAGCACCCTTCTGGATTTTTGTTTCATTTTCTCATTCTGTTCCTAAGCGGGTTAAAAATGGGCCCAACTTTACCTTCCCTTTCCCTGCTTTCTTCATGAATTTCCTTTTTTCCTTGGCTCTTGCTGAGCTCTAGAATGACTTTGAAGCTGGTTTGGAAGGCAGGCAGCTGTGGGTGTCTGTTGGTTTCTGCTGTGAGACAGAGAAATTGCTTAGGTGAAGCTTGGGCTGGAAGAGTTCCTCTCTGCAAGTCAGACAAACCAGACTGTCTGCAGGCAGGGAGGGTTGGTTCCAGAGAGAAAGATAAGCATAAGTAACCATGTCAGTCTGTATTTCAACGAAAATACTAAATTCCATTTGTTCTGGTTTTTTATTTTGTGAAATATGCGAGGTTACATGAGAAAACTGCTTTAGTATTTCTTCTCTTTGCAACACAGGATAAAACTGCCAGTTAATTTGATTACGAAAATACTTTCGGGCTTATATGTCAGCTTCCCATTCTGTATCTTTAGTTTTCATTAGCTACTGATCACTTACTGAGATAACTGCTTATTATTAATAGAAAGTGGAAGAGCTGGTAACAGAGATAGAAAAGTGCTTACAGTGTTATACAAAGTATGGGTGAGAATTCATTCACATAACTATAAATTATTGAATTGTTCAAATTCATGAGAGGTGAAGTAAAGCTGGAACTGGTACTGAAGAGGGGCTGCTGGAGTGATCAAGATGACTTGGACCACCTTACTGAAAGGGTATTAGAGGAGTTTGCCGCTCTCTTAATCTGACAGAGTGAAGGCTGAGGGAAGCCAAGGCTGTTTGTTTTATTTTTTGGGGGATCTCTTTTTTTTTTTTTGATAGCACGGAGCACTGGCCAAGTGCCATCAGATTATACATGGTTCCACCAGAAACGTAAAAATTAATTACAACGTATTTATAGGTAAGTTTGCAACCCCATTATACTGTGTTTTCATTGTTCATGGAATATAAAGGCTGGTATACTCTTTCTTAATGGAAAATCTAAATCTTGTTCAGCCTCCAAAGAGAGGGAAGCACAGAAAGAAATGATAACTTGGGAGTGATAGAAAAGCAGTTAACACTTCTCTAAGGTACCTGAGAAAAGATAATATTGTAGCACTGCATGGTACGTTGTCTTCTTAAGAGAGCTGCCTCCAAAACAGCACTTGAATAGTAAATACTTTTTTTTTTTTTTTTCCTTTGTTAGTAAATAAAGTATGGCTAGTATGTGTGAGTGAAGAGCTGTGTAGATAGAAAGAAGTATATAAGTTTCAGTAAGAAGATGACTTTGTTTACCAGAGGCAGGAATTTGTCATATCTTATCCTGGTGGACAGATTGCAATTGGAAATTATTTTTTATCTTTGGCAAGACTGCTTGTCTGAGGGAGGTGGGGGTGAAGGCAGATCTAGCTCTGAAGATGGCTGAGCCAGTTCAGCCGTAACTGGTTTATGGTGGGATGGGGAATGGGTAGATATGGAGATAATTTTGTCATTTGATTATAGCTTTGTATTGTGTGATTACAGGGCAGCAATTAAGCTAATAAGGTCTACCAATCCCCATAATTCTTAATATGTTACAGTGTTTGCAAACTTTTAAGTTAAATGCTGTCGATGTGAGGACTGGTGGTTTCCCTGGACTGTGGTAAACTTGACTATTTCAGAGAAACACCTGTGAATTGTTTTAATTGTCAGCTGGATGGGAAGTTAAGGATTTGGTTTAATACGTAGCTAAACAAAAGTACGTATTTTGCAGATAAGAAACATCCCTTTAGCAGCACGGTGCGGATATGACGTGGCGTAGTATTAAGCGTGGTAAATTAGTTTAGAAGTTCATTTTTCCAGTTGATCCTGCCCTTACTTGTTTTGGCTTTGTCCCGATACTTGTAATAGAAGGCTGCCGTTGTCCTTTCCCAAAAGACACTTTTCAGGCCTGGAAGCGGACCCCAGCTTTTAGAAACTGGAATTCCTGGTCGCTGTCCCGTTCGGCGTCGCCGAGCAGGACCGCGGCGAGGGCGGCGTGAGTCCCGGTGGCGGCAGAGGGTGCCGAGGGCGCCTGGCCGGCACGCGGCCGCTGCCAGGAGCCGGCAGGCGAAACGACGTCGCGTTCCGCGGGGCCGAACCGGCAGCAACCTGCTGAAAATTAAAACCAGCTCCGCTCTGCCGGCCCCGGAGCTCTGCCGCGACGGCGCTGGAGTCGGGGCGCTGGGCGCGCTCGGTCCTCTCACTAGCTGGCTCGGATGCTTCCGTCAGTGTACGTAAATACACCGCAGTTCTGGAGGGTTAAGCAGGCGTTTTAAGCGTGCTGTGCTAACAGTGATAAAAGAGGAGGCTGGCTGTTTCTGCTTAATTTTCTGTGTAATTGTCACATTGAGTTTCCTCTGACTCTTTCACACAGCAAAGGTCTGCTCTCTTAAGGCCACGTCTGAGGTGCACAGAAGTGAAGGCTGAAATGTCTCCTGGGTGTGTGCTTTGCTGCACGAGAGACAATTTTTGATTTGCAGCTTTATTGTTTGAATTTTTCAACAACCTTCCTTACAGCTGCATGCTAGCTTGTTTTGTTCTTTGGGTAGGAATTCGGCGTTGCGGTGGGAGCGCCTGTTCGTTTTTCCCTCCAGCAGGGTATATGACTAACGAGTCCTAATTGGAGCTGAGGAACTCAGTTTTTATTTTTCCATCTTCAACATTAATTCTCAAAAAATTAGCTTACCGACAGCACAGCAGAATGTTATCTGGCGTTGTGTCTAGGGGGAGAGTTTTTCTAATCCACCATCTGCTGGGAGAGAGGAACATCTCCTTTTCTGTAGTTGCATTAATGCCTTCCAGGGGGGAAGAGGATTCTTGCAGCAGGAGTTGTGGGAAGGCGGCAGGTCCGGTCAGTGCTTGAAAGTGCCCTGAGACAGAATCCAGGAGGCCAGTTCCTCTCAGGTTTACCTTGAAGAAGTCTGTTAATTCGAAAAAAGGCTTGGTTTTCCATCAAGTGCTTGTTTCTCAGTCTAATTATATAGGTACATAAATGTTTTCAGTAACAGTGGTTTAAAATACATATATTGTTTCCCTTTTTGTTAATTACCAGCAGTGATACTTGCAAATCCATTAGCTCTTCCTCCAGATAGACAGAGCGCTTGCAAGTAGCAAACCGGAGTGCTCCTTGGCTTGGGCAGCTATAATTTGTTTTCAGATTACCACCATCTTACAGGAATGATAGCATATTTCAGTATAATTGGTAAATTAATATTACAAGTATTATTTTGTCTGAAAGGCTGTGGATTGTCAGTTGCCCTGAAATAACAGTAAGTAACACAATAAGTACTCTGTTGATAGTAAGGAATTTTTACTTACAAAGCTTACACAGGAAAATATGCATCCCTTTGCTTTGAGGCTGTGTTTCTGCTGAAAAGTTGCGAGTTACGGCCTGCTGCAAGGTCTAGATCTGGTTGATTGTTTACAGAAAGCAATTAAAGATTGTAGATAAATGCATACTGATAATTCTGATAACTTTTCATATATAGTAGCTTTACATAGTTTATTTACTGTTCTTACAGTTGTGAATGAGTACATTTTTGCCAGTTTGGTTTTTAATCTTTCTTTAACCTTCTACTTACTCCATATCTTGCCCTAATAAAAAGTTACATTTATGAGGGAACCAAGCAGTCTAGAAAGTCTGACTTCAGTGGATGTTCTAAGAATGCAAAAATAGATGTTCATAGTAGACTTTATTCAACCATCTTTTTTTTTCTTTCTTTCTTTCTTTTACTTGTAAAAGAATGTTTTGCTACATCATTATCCCTAGAAGTCTGGCAAGATCTGTAATTACTAGCTGGTATTATATGTTCATATTATGGTTGTTAGTAGTTCATCTCCTAATGGACAAATATTTTCACTGCATGTGTCACAGCTTCTTTAGTTCGTTTTACTGGGTGGAAGCCAAGAGTGGAGCAGGTCTTGGAGTGTGAGCTCCTTCCCCATCGGAACTGAGGGGCACTACCAGACCATGACAAATGTCAAGTCATCAGTGTTTCACACTGCTCAGGAAGCAGAAAATCCATCTAAATGTACTTCCCACCTACGGAGCCCATTTATGAGGATGCCCAGAGGGCAAGTCTTTCTTCAGCAAATGAATAGCCATAGCTAAGCAGTTTGACTGCATTATATTTATAAATCTGCAAAGAGCTAATGCTTTTCCACACTGTCTCTCATGCCTTTCTCCTCAAATAAAAGGACTTTTCAGTATTTTAATTACCTTTTTTTTGGTTGTTTTTAGCATACAGCTTAAGTTTTATTGAGAGGAAATGTCAGTAGAGGACAAGTGATGACTTGAGGGTAGCTTCATTTCCACCCAAGGTATGGCACGAATCTTTGCTGAGAGCAGCACAACTCAACTGAGAGCAAGGACAGGTCTTAGCTCATTTGGACAACTTGGGAAAGCCAAAGTGTGTCACTGCTGCCTCTGGGATTAGAATGGAAAAAAAATATTTAAAGAATCAAAAAGCTTAATAGGTTGCAGAATTTGTGAAATAGCATCTGAAACTTGTCTGTAGCTTATGAGGTTGCTTTGCTAGACAAGAGGTATATGACTGTGCCAGGCTCTGGGTGTGTCACACAAGTATTCTGTTCCCCATTGACCCTGCTGAGACACCAAATGGATTTCCTCTTCAGATAGACAGAATTTTTCGTGTGTTAAGATGGTAAAGAATAAGTTTATTAGTCAACTGTATCACCTTACTCAGTTGGCAAAAAAAAAGAAACTGGCTGAAGAGTTGGTATTTGAAAGAACATACTTCTGTTAACTTTGATAACACAACATATAGATCACTTCGATGGGTCTTTTCTTTCTAATTGTTACATGAAAGGGCAATGAAGACACGGCACGCATTACATTTCTTTCTGCTATTCCTTTAAGAATCTTTGAGTACCATGGATCAAAATTATGGTTTTTGTTCTGTGAACTATTAGTCTCAAAAATCATACTCTTAATCAAAATTTTAATTAGGAGAATCATTGTGGTTTTGAAAAATGGGAATACTGATATATATGGTATTTCTACTTTATGGACTGATGTTTGCACAGATTAATCGATTGCCATAGTGCAGGTCAGAATTTTAGAAACTCGACTCTTTCGCAGCAGACTTGACTCTTAAAAAAACCCACTGAATATGCCCATGTAAGTGTCTGCTCTGTTTCCCATTCTTTCTTGCCTTTTGAAAATTGATCTACAGCATGTGGAGTGAAAGAGTTGAATAACATTTATGCAAAGCTGCTTCTTGTCTGCAGATGCACAGATGCCATCGGACCAATGCATTCCAGCAGTCCGTGGCTAGCATGAAATCTGCACTAACGTGTGTCCCAGTTCTGAATATTTTAAACAGGTGATTAAGCCCAATTAAATATAAACTAATTGAATCTTGGAAAATGATGTCTTGTTAGAACAGTTCTAGATCTTGAGATGCAAAGACCTTACCTTAGAATTATTTTTCAGTGTAATATTCACTGCTTAGAGCAGAAATTACCATGTTTTTTCCATCCAGAGAAATATGTATAAGGACCTTGAACCCTTTTAAGTAAAGCATTGATTAAAACTTGTATCTGCTGATATGTTAATATTTGCATTGCAGAAGGCAGCGCACATTTCTTTTTCTCTTTTATCTGGAAGATAGCCTCTCTACTTACATACAGTAATCTTCTCTCTTCCTTTTCCCAGCCTGACCTTTTTGCTCTAGTGAAGTAGAAAGATGTATGGGGAGAAACGCAGGGAGTTTGGTATTCTTCTGGCTTACCAGCAACGGTGGTCTCTGTACTCCCTGGCAGGAAATGCTGCCTAGTACAGCCAGATGAATTGCACTTTTCCTTTTGAAGCTATCCTGCCATCTGCGGTGGATGGTTATGAGCCACAGGAAGGATGTTTTTTGCTTATATGTAAAAGAGAGAATAAATAGCCCAACTTGCTTCTGCAGTGCTTGATTCCAAGCTGGCAGATGTGAACTGAAGACTCTGAAGTGGTGATCACAGTTCGGTCTGTTGCAAGTTGCCGGTTCGGGTGGGTGGTATCGTATGGTAAATGCACTTAAATGCTGTTAATTGTGTGTGAATTAAAACTATGGCTGGTGCTATGATGTCGTAAATTTCTCCGAATCCAGAGATCCATTGAAATTTGACAGCTGTCCGTTGGTTATTTTCAAAATGGTACAGAAATCGACTTCCCTGAATTCGCCACCTGAGTAATGTCCTTGATCTCTCCAGGTGGCTGCAATTAACCCAAACCATCCCCTTGCTCAAATGCCTTTGCCGCCATCGATGAAGAACTGCATACAGCTGGCAGCCTGTGAAGCCAATGAATTGCTGCCCATGATCCCTGATCTGCCAGCTGACCTTTTCACGTCATGCCTTACGACGCCGATCAAAATTGCTCTGAGATGGTGAGTATCTTCCCCATTAAGGCAAGTGCACAATTTGTGTAGCTTCTCTGTTGAAATGATAGATTTGTTAATCCAAGTGCTTCTCCAACCTAAAGTTTCTCTGCAGTATTGAATTCCTGGGTTTGAACTATGCATTTGGGACAGCGTTTTATTAATCAGAACTAGAAAGGTGAAAATATTGTTATCTTCTACTTAATACATTTTAGATTCCAGCTCAATATCTAGGTTTGCTCAGATTAAGGGATTTACTGTTCTGGGAATTAAATATCTGCCTCTTCAGAGAGCAGAAATACTACGTAGTGCAATACAACTTTTTGTAAATTGTCCTTTGTACAAATCATATTCCAAATATTGCGGTTGCTGTAAATAATACAGTTGCATTAAATAATGCTGTAGTGAAAGAAATTGAGCGATAAACCAAAGAAAGATGTTATGGAATGACATACCAAGTTAATTAGGCAGAAAGTTACAAAAGACTGCTACAAATAGCAGGAGCTTTCGAAGAGCAATATTTTTACTCCACACCAGAGAAGATCACGACCAGTTGTGGTGCCAGCTGGGGACGTGGTGGGAGGAATCCGGCATGTGCGCCCAGGTAGTACGTAGCTCTGTTGATTCATTCCCATCGGCGTGCTTCGCTTGATCCTCTCAAGGTCACGTGCAGGCCGGAATGGAAAACTCCAGGTCACTCGCTAGACCGGGTTAGAACAGGCGAAAGCCTATAGGCATTGCAGACAACGGAAAGCAATTGAGCCGCCACAGCTTCAAGAGTTATTAGCTGTCTTTCGGAGATACTCGTAGTAACTTACAATTCTTATACTCTTTCTGACTTTAATAAGCAACGAACTATGTGACTTAATTTGACCAGGTTCTCGTTTAGGTATGTAGTGCCTTTGACTGATAACCTTTTGCTCCTGTCGGGGACAGCACAAGGTCTATTTAATTTTTTGTCCTGTTTTTGATTTTGTGAGCTCACAGGGTATTTTCTTCCAGAAGAGAGTCACAGCTTGTAAACACTGGCAGAAGTCTTGGATAATTTTGAAAAGCTTCAAAGAGCTTCAGTGACATTAGGAATATTTTCAAGGGAAGGTTTTGAGAGAGCTAGGGAGAAAATGGTTTTTCTGACGCGGGTGTCATGGACCAGGAGTCTGAAGTAATGGGAGACTAGCCTAGGGTTTCAGCCAAGGAACGGCAAACCTCTAAATAGGTGAGGCAGGTGTGTGCTCCTCTCATAGCTTTAAAAGCCTTTTCATCTTACTTTTCTTTCTTCTGTTGTAAAAACAAAACATTACGTTGTTTTCCTAAGATACCAGTCTGGTTGCTAGACTAACCACTCATCAAAACTCACAAGTGAGCACTTGCAGGTGCGCAACAGGATCAAGCCGGCTGATTAACCAGAGACGTTTGATCTCGTCTAATCCCGAGAGAATGATGTGCCTCTCTTCTGGGACAGGCGAATGGAAAGAGGAGGTTAACTTCCAGTCTACCCGGTACGGCGACAGCCTTCCTTGGCGAAGTGGCGGCGCTGCCAGGGAGCTCTGCGGCTTGCTCCTCCTGCTGCTGGCGTGCTGCTGGTAGGCCAGCTCTGAACTCCGCCTGCCGCGGGAAGAGGCTCAAGCTGCCTGTAAATCCTTGTCCTTTAAAAGCTGAAGGAAGTTACTATGCGGCAAAATTCCTCTAGGGGAACTCTGAGAAATACTGTGTTTTATACCCACGAAAATATGGTTGCGGGGAACTACTTTTATCACATGGCTGCTAATCAGATCACTGCTATGCAAATGTGAAGAAGTTTAGATTTCTGCTGGTTTTATCTGTGGAGAAAGATTTTGAAATTTAACTGAATGTTCCAACTGATTAGCTCAAGGCTAGCAGCAGGTGACAATGAATGCGATTCGGTAAACACAAATGATGTGGGTTTTTTAAAATTACTTGTTGAATAGAGTCCACAACCAATGACTAAAAGGTGGCACAGGGTTCAGCAAATGGAGGTTTAAGTTTGGGTTCAGGGAGAATGTTTTCGCCGAAACACCATGTTAATGTGGAGACAAGAGTGGAACAGTTGCTTTTCAGGATGGATACGCTGAGGCTTGCAGTTATTCTGAATAACTCGTTATTGTGCGTGTGTGTTAAATCAATACCATGCAGACACAGTGACACCACTTAATTTGTGCTGTTTTCACTAATTCATTAAATCTCTGTGAGAATCCCTAGCATGGGCTTTGATGCCTACTGAAGGTTAACCGGTTTATAGCAAACCCAAGCTTTGTAAGTGAAGTGAAAACTATCGGAATTGGGACTTCAGGGTTCTTTTTCCCTTGCAATTTCTGGAACCATACTTTACAGTTTGTGCCCTATTTAAATTGAAAATACTGAGTGTCCGTGAGAGGTTTTTTGGGGGTTTGGTGGTGTTTGTGGTGTGGTGGTTTTTTGTTTGGTGTTCATTTGTTTATTTTAGGAAGTCCCTTCCAAACATTTATACTGCTTTATACAACAGTGTTTAATGCACAGTTTATATAAACTGAGAAAGGGTTTTTTTGGATATTATGATCTGTTCAGGAATTTTCTGTTACTTCATCTCCATGGGAACGTGGCTGAGGGGGTGATCAGGGCAGGTTCTCAAGCAGAGCTACACCTGGCATAAGTATGAGATTCTCAGAGTTGTGTCTCCTTTGTGTTTGATAAGACATGTTGTGTTTGTAAGAAATGCAGCTCAGGGGAAGGGTTTAAAACTATTAACCTCAGCTCTTCTTGGGGTTGATGCTGGTAGATGCCATGAGAACTCCTGGACAAGTAAAGCATTTCCTACAACATCTACTCCAATGATTACGTGTGTTGCTTATTGCACACAAAAGAATTTATCCTCTATTATCTGGTGAAAATTATTCTCCTTTCATATTCCCTATTGATTGGCATTATTATGGTTGTGTTTTTATCCATGCAAGTCCTGTAAATAATAAGCACTTGCTTGCAGAGCATTGTTATCAGCTCCTGTTAAACATAATACATGCGAAGGCAGACTCAGCTCCTGCATCCCAGCTGTTTGATGCAAACCGTATGTTGGTGTCTTAAAGCAGGCAGTCAACCAAAAATGAAGATGTAAACCTTTGTCATTAAAACTTCACTTTTACTTCGGTCTAGCCCTTTTAGTAAAGCTGATCCAGAACCCTGCAGAATTGCTTTGAAATAATGCATTTTTGCAATTCTGGACTGACAGGCTAATGAGGTTTCATATACTGAATTTGTGGGCAAATAAAAGTTTGATGAATAAATTTCTATACATCCCATTTTGTGCTCTGTATTTTAAGTAAACAACTGATGGACAAAATCACTTATCAAATGGGCTTGCAGCTGCATCCACTTCAGTCTGATTTCAGCGGAAGAAAAATTGATGCTGATAGGAGAAACACAGGTCAGTTGTGCCCTTCTGAGTGTGGTGCATGAAACTCTTAATGACAGTCTGACAATTCCAGGAATCCAGTGTATGAATTCAGTTCTGGCTAACTTGATACTGATTATCTTCATGTGTACTGACTGTTGGGAGCTGACGTATTCCAAATATATATTGTATATGTGTATTCCAAATATATGGAACCATATACAGCTATATGTGAGGCGAGCTTAGAGATAAGCTGTATGGACTGTTAATCTTGAGTGATGTGCACTAATCGGGAAGTAGACACAGCTATTGCGGAAAGAGGCAGCAGTTAGTGCGTGTTTGGTGCACTGTTGCGCAGATCTGTCTCTGATGGTGTCTAAAGCAAAAAGCAACTATATTGGAAGTTGTGATCAGCAGTGCGTCACATGCTTAAATTATCATCAGTCCTTTAAGACACGAACAAGCTGCAATTATATGTTCAGGATTTTACACATCAGGGAGAAGGCTGTGCTTGTCTAAATTGTCTTAAGGACCCTAAGGCTTCGAACCATGAAGTCCCACTCAGAGTAATAGGGCTCCTGAAAAGTGCTGGAAACCCCCCAAATCAAAAAGAAACAAAAAGTTTGGGAACTGCTCAGGCTCAGGAATTTTGGATAT
Organism: Aviceda cuculoides; assembly: GCA_035590195.1. Lineage (NCBI taxonomy): Eukaryota > Metazoa > Chordata > Aves > Accipitriformes > Accipitridae > Aviceda > Aviceda cuculoides. Next base: position 38,038,922 of record JAVJGG010000002.1, on the reverse strand, counting down.
GCAGTTTGTACGCTGGAATGCTAATACAGCAAGCTTCTAAGTGCATGGAAAAAAGAACCTGACCTGTGACAGCTGATTCTCTGTTGGGTCAATTAAAACAGTAATGGCTTAATGTGTTTTTTTTCTAAGGTATTTATTTTGCATTTCTGCTTGAGATTTTGGGGGGTTAACTAAGCCAGTCCTCTGTCCCAAATTTATTTAGAGAAACTAAATTGAGTTTCAGAATATTCCTGTGATGACTGAGCAGAACCTGATGGAGCATTGTTATGCGTATTCCTGGTTTTCTTCTTTATTGCCTAGCAATTATTGGTATGTTTACGTGCAGGTCTAGCGTATTTTGCCTGATGTTTGTGATGATGACACCAACCATCACTTGAGACCTCACATTTAGAGCCTTGGAGTGATGAAAGGGGGTTGCAGATAGAGGATGAGGAACATTTTGTTTACGGGTACATTTTCTTGGCAATCAGTGGTTGTTAGAGAGGAAATGCAGATAGCCTGCTACTGGTTAAATGGGGTTTTAATGAATTAATCTCTTTCAGAATATTCAGGGCAATGGTGGGGGCTTCTACTCTAACAGGCCCAGTATATGCACAAGCAGTGAGTGCTTGCTGCTTTACTCCCATTCTGGTGAATATCAAACAGGTCCATGGTCAGGGCAGAAAGGATGATTTTTAACTAGTCAAATGTAATCTGGTTTTATTTTGTCATCTTTGAGGAGCCACGAGCTCAAATGAAATAACTGAAATCTGAGCTTATTTATTTACGTTGCCCACAGTGCAGTACTAGCAGGTGCCTAAGGAAGTGTGAAATGACAGCTGCAGAATGTGTTTAGATGTGAAAATACCTGTTTATAGCTGACCCTCAAAGGTGTGCCAGTCCTGCTCTGGTAGCAGTTGTAGGAAACGCTTGGTACACAGGCATTTCTCCTGTTGTGTCCTGAATGTCTGCATGCGGGGCAAGCTTTCTGCTTCTAATCCAACAAGCTGTAATCAAAAGCCTTGCGCTTAGGAAAAATCCTTGCAAAAAGGAGGCTAATGTATTTGTTTGCCTTCTGGCAAATGGGCTCTGCCACCAGGCCAGACCCTGCTCGTCAATTCTCAGACTCTTGCCGCCTGGCCTGGAGGAGGCTGGCTGTGCTGAGCAGGGTTAGGATGCTCAGCCTTTTTCCTTTTTTTTTTTTTTTCTTTTTGTGTGTGTGTGTGTCTTGCAACAGTGTGCAGCGCTGCCCTGTTAATCTGCGAGCCTGTAAAATATTGCTGAGTGAGCGAGGTTAGGTCAAATCATGGCTTGGATGAGAGGCTTCTGCAGTAAATACAAAATACTGCGTGACATGGTGATAGGTGGAACTCTTCATTCTTTATAGAGAGTAAATGTGTAACGGTACAAAGTTGTGCTGGCTCTGTTATGGTCCTCTTTCGGATATGTCGTAATGTAGAGGCATTGAGCAGAGGAGTTGGAAAGTCTTTTGGCATCCTTAGTCTGTAGGGAGACTCCAGCCCGATTCCAGTGACCCAATTCTGCCGTGCTGAACTCTGCCTGCAGGTTTTGTTTGAGAGGGGTATTTACCTGCGTGGTTCTGTAAAGCACTGTTGTAAGATTTTTATATTTTAGCAGATTGTATAGGGCTTTCATAGATAGCTTTATGCCTTTTTTTTTATGACGGATGGCGCGCACATCAGAACAGCAGCCTGGAGACCACTTAGCTTTTCAGAGCCCGTCCCTGTTCTTGGCAGTAATGGATGTCCTGCAGGCAGGGGATGCCGCAAGAAAACTGGAGGATCCTCAAGACTTCAAAACTGGGCTCTGCACGTCTTGTCTTTTAAAGTAGTAATTGTTTTCTGCTTTTCCTGGGGAAGAAGAGCCTTTTGGATGTGGATATCGTGGCTCCTGCTGCAGCAGCTCCAGCCGCTGCTGGATGTGGGCGGTGGGTTTCCCGGGCAGCCGAGCCCTCCCGGTCCCGCGCTGCCCCCAGCTTTCTGTCGCTGTGCCGGCTGAAGCGTAGGGGTTAAATACCAGCTTACGTTCCACCCATGGGTAAATTCTTCGTGAAGTACTGGGAAAATGGTCTGGGAAGGCAGTGATATCACTGAGGAAGTCATTTCTCAGGTTGAATTTGCTGGTTTTTCTTCCCACATCTATTGTTTCCCACTTCTGCCCTCAGGGCTGCAAAGCGTGTCCCCCAGAGTTTTGGAGGTGGGAGACAAGTGCTTGGAAACCGGGCTGGCAGTCATCTTGTCTTCCCACGCCCGCTTGGGTTTAGTGACTCTTGGGATTTTCTAGGCACAGCGAGTGGTCGTGCTGACAGGACTCTGCATTTTCCAGGGCCGGCATTCCTGAAGTGGTGGTATTTGCAATGCTGAGGAAATGGAGTCAGCATTTTTTTTAATTAAATAACGGAGGTGTTTGAACTTGATGAATCCCTCTCGTTCCCTCCCTTTCTCACTTTCCTGCCTGCAGTGCCGGATCTCTTCAGGGAAACCCAGCCAACGCTAATCATTATTCCAGAAGCATAAACCTCCTCGGCTCTCGTGTCGTCTTGCTCCTCCCGAGAGACTGTGCTGGATGACTGCGAGCCCTTTTCCCCACCACTGTGTGTTGGAAAACTTGTCACCGTGACAGTTACAATACCCCAGTTTTGACACCTGACGATGGAAATCGCCGCATAATCATGAGTGTGACAAATATTGAGGGCCTTGTTTGATTCTTATTATGCTGCGGCAAAGTTTTCTGCCCAAACACCATTTTAAAAGCAGAAGCACTGTAATAAAGAAACCTCCTTCCATATTCTTTCCATAGAACCTTGTCATTAAATATTCAATTAGTATGTTTTATTTTTATTCTCTTCTCCGCAGGTTCTGTATGCAGAAGAGTGTCAGACTGGTGCCAGGAGTCACACTGGATTTAATAGAGAAGTAAGCCAAATTTTATGATTCGCCCCCGTTGCTCTTCATTTCCTCATTATTTCTAGCATTTCTCTTGTTTGTCTGCGAGGAAATTTCTTTGGAAAGCTTCTCGCAGAGTCTGCACCTACAGTATTTGTCATTTCTTGCCTTCCTATGTGTTGCTGAAATAAGCAGCGGCCACGAAAGCGAGCAGCCGCTCGGGCAGCGGCCCCAGCCGGGAGCTGTGGCTGCACGGGGGCTTTGGGAAGCTCGGCGAGTTGGGAGTCCCGTGGCTCTCGCCGCTGGCGCTCTCCTTGTGGGCTAGCCAGAGAAATGGCAACTGCGGGCACAGGTTGTGGCCACCGCGTTCCTGGAACTCCAGCACTGAAAAGCCGCAGGCGCGGCTGGTTTTGGTGTGGGTTTGACCGGGGGAGCGCTGGCAGAGGAGGCGTGCTGGCGGCTCTGCCGGCTGTGCCCCCACGCCACCGAAACCAGCTAATGAACAGAAGAACACTCAACCGAAAATACTGTTTGTCATTTCGTCACCATGCTGTCCTTCTGTTCTTTCTTCGATAGTGGGGTTATGTTTCAGACTTAACACCACTGAAACGTGTTATAGTCCTTTTATCCAAGCAATATTCGAGCATAGTTACTGGTTGTCAGGCAGCTGAGGCAAACTGATTAATCTAGACAACTAGTCTTCAAATTCTACTTCAGTTTGTACAAAAAAGGTGAACTTTGAAATAATAGTAATTGTCCACTGTAGTCTTTGCTGGGTTTTAAGATTTTTTTTTTGTTTTTTTTTTTTGTTTGTTTTTTTTGTTTGTTTTTTTAAGGGAAGCATATTCTTAAAGACAGGGTCTTTAGATGCTTGCAGCCACTAGATGCAGGAGTTCTGTGCTCCCTGCAGATTGTTTTTGAATGCTCTGTTCTTGGAGCACTGATATGCACACATAAACTGTCTGGGAGTGATTAATTAAAGATCATTCATTCAATTTCTGAGAAACTTTGACTCTAGAAATACTGTTGTTGAGATTAATTAGAACTCTTCTGACACGTGGATGTCCAGAGTCCAGTGATCATCTTTTGTCTAAGATGAAAACTGTAGAATTGCAGGGCATCCTGAATGGGGTTAGGAGAACAGGAATCTGGATAATAAGCGTGAATTCTTAGTGGAAATATTTTGTCATACTTCCTTGTTTTTTAATAAGCTTCTGCATGGTGTAGCGAAGTGCAGCAATCGTTCATTGCTCAAGCTGCCAATAGCAAATTATCTGTTATAGCAGAAGCAATGAGGATAAGATTGCATCAGCTAAAATTTCTTGTTCAGTTTTTGCTTTAGTAAATCATTCCATGTTAACTTGCATGTTTTACATTCAGATGAGGTTAGAAATGCTTCTCAATGCTGCTAGCTCTTCCACAATATGCATTTTAGAATAGTCAAGCTCATCAGTAGTATTTAGGTATTTAATCATGCTAATTTTTTACGTGAAAATTTGATTATCCTATCTCATCTCAGTTGGGGAAGCTAAGCAATGATTCTTGTAAAGCTGTATTTCAGAGGCACTAATCTTACCAAAACAAAACTAATTTTTCAGTTTACAACTAAGATAACGGAGACAGGACCCCATCTATCAAAGGAAGTGTTAGAGCGGTTTGCAGAGATGCATCAGTCTAGGAAAGGTCCACCACTGCAAATTGTTTTCTCTGAAAGCTGTTGTGGTAGGTTTCGTTTTTCTTTTGATTTTAAGGAGACGAGAAGCAGGAAGGAAATCTACCCCAGGGTTAACCTTGCTTTGCCTGTGTACTCAAAGGTGTGCTTACAGGGTTTTTTGGTGTGAGAAGGATAAATGGTCCCGAAGTTAAAAGCTATATAGTGGTAGAAAGGTACGTAGTTCCCTGACTTGTTTAAATGGGCAGCGTGGGGGAATGTTGTTTTGGTCATCTCTGGCTGTTGGACAGCAAAGGTAAGCAGTTCTTCCTGAACGGACGGGCTCATCATCAGCATGGACTGGGGTCACCTCAGGCCACTGGATAAATGTGTTCCAGAACAATGACTATATTATGTTAATTGCAATTAACATATTGCTACAAGAGTGTATCTAATCAAAGAACATATGGCAAGGGTCAATGAAGGTCTTGAGCCAGGTAGCTCAAGAATCTGCTTCACTGAATGCTTGGATGTGCTGCTGAGGGTTAAATACTCTTTAAATAATGGTTTACTGGCAAAAAAAATTAAATTATTAATTATTCTTGATTCTTGTTGGTTAATACCACAGCACACATGCATTCTTTAAAGGCTGTCTTCATGGAAACCATGCCAGAAGTAGGTTCCTGTGGATATCAAATATTTAAACCTCATCGTCTTAATCTGCTACATACATTAATTATAGAAAACACATGTTTTTTATTACAGTCTTGAGATACACCTAGAATACTTCCTGGATTGTCTGTGTGTATATTTTAATTTATAATTTAGCTGTCTTAAAAAGGGAGAAAGAGTTTATATTGCAATTAAGCTGCAGACTTTGAGACTAAATTAGGCTGCACCTTCTTTGAAAGGGCTCAGATTTCTAATTATCTGGGCTAAACCAGTGTCCTGATGAATAAACGTGTGGTGTATCCCAATGTGCACTTATATTACAGATCTTCTGAGATTAAGCCAAAATAATCCCTAGTTTAGAAATAAAGGTCTTTGCTGGAGCCAGGCAGTAAAACGTAAAGAGAAATGGAAGGAAGATGGTGTTGGTGAAGCACTGGGGACTTGGAAACCTCTGACTGCCACTTGGTAAGACTCTGCAGTGGCACCGGCGGTGTCAGATAGTCCTGCTGCCTCGCTTGGTCTCCTCTGCGTGATCACAAGCCATCCCGTCATCTGTGCTGGCACCACTTGTGTGGCTGCCGAGTGAAATGAACTGGGGCTTTGTTCTGCTTTTTAAAAATTTTGGAAAAAAATCCTGAGGAACGGTTTAAGTTCGTGTAGGACGGGGATACAAAGCTGGATGCCAAGAATCGGGGATGTACGAGAATGCTTTGATCTATATGGCTGCATTAAGGTCCCTCTTCTGGAATCCCATTCTCAGGGGAGCGAGAATGGTGTATTGCCTTCCTGGGATCTTTTTCCTGGGTCCATTTTGCAGAAGAAGAGAATTCTCTAAGCAAAAATCCCGGTGACCCGAGAGCTGTTCGTGCTTCTGGTGGGGCCACTTAGGACACAGTCTTTTCAAATGACCAGGTGAGTGTGGTACCACAGTTTACTTTCACAACTGGCCAGGAGCCTAGTCCCTTGCTGTCGGGGTTTTGTGGCAGAGGACCTTTTCTGAACGTCGGCTCTGCGTCACGTAGGCAGGAGCAGTGTGGGAGAAATTCGTCTTGCTGCAGCGTGTGCTGTTGCTGTTCTGAGAGGAGAGCCCATCTCTAAGCTGTCATTCACCAGCACAAAATCCATTTATAAAAATCACTAGGAATAACAAATTTGAGACTAAAATAAATTTTTGTTTCCACTTTAAGTATTGTTGAATGTCACAGACTGGGAATTATTAATGTTTTAATGTCTATTGATTATTGATGAGTAATGGTTCAGTAGAAGCTACTTTAAAGATGAACTAGGAAAAATAAAATCCCAAGATATCACATGGCAAAAGTAATGTAATTGGAGAAAATGTAGAAATTATGCTGTGATATAACAAATACCTTTGGTGCATGCTCTCAGAGCTTAGCTAATCAGTAGCCTTCAGGATGGTAAATTGGAGGGCAGGTGAAAGAGGACAGCTGGTTAGTATCATAATTTTTTTTTTTTTTTCCCTCCAGGTGGTCCCAGTAGCAAATATCACCTACTCCAGTCCTTTTCAGTAAATTTGCCTCTGCCAGGCTGGTGTACTGCATGTTGTGGCTGGAGGGGTCTGGGATAACATTGCCTGGGACCAGACCGGAGTGACCCAGAGCAGCAGGTTGGGCTGAGCGTGCTGGGTAAACGGGGGAACGCGCAGAGAGACCTGGTCCCAGCTGCCCGGTCACGGCTGGGGGTTAAAGGAGTATTGCTTCAGCGCTTTCCCCTCCAAGTTTAGCGTGAACAGCCGCTTTTTGCTAACTTCCTGAAGTTGAGCACCTCGGTCTCGGAAAAGTTTGGTGTGTGGAGAGTCACTGGGAAATGGTGGGTTGTTTGAAAAAGTCAGAAGGACAGAAATTGCCAAAGTGTGGTAACAATCTCACTGACTGTACGTGTGTTTGAACAAACAAAACTGTTGCTGTGTATGTGTAAATGAGGCCAAGTGCTAAACTGAAATTGTATTTCCAAGATACAATATTGCCTTCTAAAATACACTGCCTACCCAGTGCGAGGAAATACTGCCAGAGCTGCCGGTATTGAGGCTTGGCAGAAATCGGCAAGATTCATAACTAGATGGAGAAAGGCATTTGATTAAAAGAAAAAAGTTGTGTTATTTTCAGCAGGACCAGACACGGACAAACACTGCTGCCTCTTGGGCAAGTGACTAAGAGGCAGCTGAAGGCAGAATGATGGTTCTGATGTTGGCAGGACCGTGGTCTCTCTGTAGCAGGTCTGTGTCATCGCGGCTGCCACAAGTTAAGATGTCTTTGCAGATATTTAATTAACCATGTGCTAGGCCAAATTCTGAAATACTGCACCTTGTGGGTTTTTTTTATATTCATTATTTTATTCATAGTGGGAAAACTATAATTCTTACTGTGCCTTTAGACCTAGATTAGGCAGCTTTCAGCCCCTTTATTTTCTTCTAGAAAATTCAGCAGAAGACGTTAGAGCATATTTCAGAATATAAGTGGTGTTTTAGTATTATTAGCCACAGTATAACAGGGATACTGTGTCACGATACCTGTTGGTAGTATATCGCTCATTAGTACTTGAGTTGAGGAAAACCTTTGCTTTTGAAGGTATTATTCTGAAAAGTTTTGCTTCTGTAATAAATCTGGTTTTATTGAAATGGAGTATTTAATTTTACTGCCATTGTTACAGGGTATCAGTCTCTAGTGTAGGCAAAGCCTATTGTAAATACAAAGTGAAGATCATACTCGAAAGGATGGTTTTCATGGCAACACTTCTTTCATATCTTTATACAGAGAGATGACAGGATTGAACACTAGTGTACAAAGCTTTACAGTGCTCTCGAACAAATAATTTAAGAACCTCAAACGTTTTGTGTCTCTCATGTAGTTTGCCAAGGTTTCAGGAGCCCAGTCACGACACGCCTGTGTCATTCCTGTTCTCTTGTGATGAGGACACGGTGGCTTTGGGCACGTTAACTATGTTGATCCTATCTAAGCAGCTCTTGCCAGTTCAAGAGATTTCCACAGCATATATCCTGCCTGAATTACTGTTTTACCATTTGCTGTGGTATATGCTCTCCCTTTTTTTCCTGGAAGAGTGAAAAGTGAAATATACTTACGTTATTTTCTTTCCCCAAACTAAAATTATTGCGAATGTTTGCAGGTATGCATCAGTACCAAAGCATCTTCTTTTCTGAAGTATGATATTGTGTTTCACAGTGTTATATATCTTATATTCCAAAAGTAGAGATAATGATGGAGCCCATCTGAAGGGAAAACCTGGCATCCTTTGAAGTAAATGCTTCCCCTGTAATTAAAGTGATTCATGGGATTTTGCTAAATTTCTGACAAGGACATTGATGGTTACACCGAGCACGAGCTCTTTAGTGACCCTGACATTTTGTAGTCCTCACTTTTCACAATAGACTGCCGTGATTTAGGCCTCTGTAAAGGCGTCTGTCGGGAAGTTGATGGAAGAAGCAATTGAGAGTCCAGAGATGTTAAATTGCAGCGAGCAGCTGAGACAGCCTGCCCTTTTTTCCTTTTCTTCCCCTTCCTCAAAAATAGTTTTTACAGATGAGGTCTGCTTTGTCCTTACTGTCAAAGACTCTTGGTGATTGTCAAAGCATAATGTGAAGGACATCGGGAGCCGCGATACCAAGATGACAGCAATATTCCTTGTGGGGAAAAACAGTCAGGAGCCTTGCGACGTTCTGGTTATGTAGATGCATGCCCAAATAGAAATTAAAAGGAGCTTTAGTTTATAGCCACAGGATGGATTTGAAAGTGCACATTGTGCAAGGGAAATGTACTCACCCGAAAATACTTTATCTGAAAAATGACATTAAGTAAATTTGTGTAGTGGAACTCTACAAAAATAACAAAAGTAAAGTGACCTCTACTTCTTTAAGAGAGGTATAGATGATGTTTAACAACAAAAAAAGTGTAACTTATTATTTCAATTAAATCTTTATAACTGAGTGAAGCAACAAATAGGAGATTGCTGCGTGTGTCTCTTGTGACTTTCTAGCATATGGTGTGTTGGTTATTTTAATGTGGTGCTGTGCTGCAGCTCTCCTAACTGGGATGGGAGGTCGGAACCTTTGAGTTGTAGAGCACGGAGATGGAATTTGTCTGACATGTTTAAGTGATGGTCGGCTGATTCGCTGTCCCTATCATCACAGTGTATTTGAATGCAATCTGAGAGTTAAGAATCATTCTTCTCTTGCCTTTGGAAGCTTAAACTTTAATTCTCAAAGATGATTAAGATCTACTGTCATTGAGTACTACTGTGTTAAAAATCCCTTCCTTGGATCACTCAGCTTGTCACTTGAGTATTACAAACTGTCCTCCACTTTCTGGGATGAGGGTTTGAGTAGTCCCATTTAGGAACAGAAAATATGTTATGTTTATTTTCATCTGCCGATTTATAGTGCTGACTGTTCCAAGTTTAATTGATTCCTGTGTGCAGCATAGAGAGCAGCCCTGCTGCCAATTTCCTTCTAATGGCTGCTTTCTAGTGCCAGTTCGAAATCTGAAAGCTCTGGTAGGGTTTTGTGCAGTTATGGAAATGTATTGCCTTTCATGCTTGTGCCATTCCCCACGTTCTCTCTGCCCTCACCATTAACACCTAATGCAAAGGTTTTCAAAGCAGTGAACAGCATTAATCTTCACAATGCTGGAGCTAGGTACAAAATTAGTATCTTCCTGACTATATATGAGGGCAGAAAGAAAATGAACTCGCCTGACGCCACATACGATGTGAGAATGACATCCTATTAATTTCTGCTTCTTGAGTGCAGTCCCCCATCGGTAGTTGTATTTTCTATGAATTTTGCAGCCAGTCTTAGAAAGGACAATCATATTGTGGAAAAAATACCAAATGCATTTTAAAATCCAAAATAAAATCTATACTATACTAACGAGTAGTTATTTTAAATCTTTAAACACAAAAATAAGCAGCATACCTTGTTCCCCAAGAAAGTAGATATTCAAGTCACAAGGAATTTCTCAGGTTGGGCTGCTAGCAGCAACTTTGGATTTCAGCCTGTCATTCCTGCTTAATACCATCAGTAAGATATGTATCAACTCACAATCTGTGTTTAATAAAAGAGAATTTAGTATGAACTTTGTGCAGAACTCTCCATCTGCTGTAAAGATTCAAACTCTCTACTGTGAAACACCCTATTCCTATTTCCACTGAAAACCGGCTTGAAAGTGGCCATCAGATGGTTTAAACCCAGCATTTGGCTTGTTAGGGAATCTCAGCAAGGATCACTTTGGTTTCTAATTACTAACATTCTGACTTAGGAAATGCTGCTATTTTGCTGCAGAGGGTGTTCTGCAATGCAAATATTTATGTCAAATCCTCACAAGAGCAGTTGTGTGGCCTTGTGTTCGCTCTGCTTGCTCTGGGGGATCAGTTAACAAACAGCTTCAGAGATGTATATTTTTCCTTTAATATCAAGACAGACAGGAATTTTTTATAAGATGTTAATTTCTAGCTGTTTTAGAAACTGTATTTATACAGTTGAAATGAGTATGCTTCATCTGAACCTGCATTGGAAATAATACTGCTATACATATCAGAAGAATAAGTTGCCGTGGAGGAAGCGCTTGCTTCATGTAGTTTGTCTTGATACTTTTAATATTTGGAAACTTGTTACAGAAGGAAAACTAGGGTGCGTTAGGATTAAATCCGTAGGATGTCTTACCAGGTTAGGGTGCATGTTTCTGAAACTTCCCCATCCTATTTCTGATACTTTCTCAAGAGGAAAAAAGCTGTGCTTGAGAGTGCCACGTTGTGTTTGTGTATTTGAGTGTGTGGGTATTAATAAGACAGCGAGGACCGAGTCTGTTGGTCTTGGTTGGGTCGTGGGGTTTGGTTTTTTTTTTTCTTTTTTTGGTCTTGTTTTTGTGAGAAGCAAATAAGCATTAGAAAGCGTATTTAGGAAAGCTGATCAGTGTGGAGGCAGAAGCTGAGAGATATTGAAGAACAGTTTGCAGCCACTTTTCTTTCTTTAAGTAGCGTTGCGCGTATGTTGACTTTGAGTCACGTTAGACTGTCTGTCATTTGATCTCTTAAATCACAGAGATTGTGTGTTGGTCCTGTGGTTCCTTTGGAGCTCATGTTGTATTACAGATGAACAAATACAGTACGAGATCTTTGTTCAGTTCCTGGATGAAATAAATTTCAGTGACTTTTTTCAGCCTACAAAAGGAAGATCCTAATCAGCCAAGATCCTGGACCCTGGAACAGCAAAATTCCTGGTGAAACATTGCTGTTCCATCTTCACCGAATGTGCTTTGGCCAGTCTGTTCTTGCTGGTGTATTGATGCTTCGAATAATAAATGTTAAGCCCAAGGGAGACCGTTAGTTTCTCCTCTGACCTGCATAGCTCAGGCTACAGAATTTCACTAGGTTACTCCGCAGAAGAGTCAGGTAACTCGTGCTCCTCTGAAGTGTGCGTGCCTTGAACCTTGGAAAGATGAAGATTGAATTGCTTCCCTTTCCTTTAATGGACAAGTGCTCTTCTTTCTTTCTCCACTTGTGTAAAGTATTTGTTGGCACCAAGATTCTTCTCTCTAGTAGGTGTTTATCCACAACGTTCAAGTTGTTCCTTGGTAGTGTAGGTAGAATGACCTCCTTAAATTTCTCACTCTATGACATTCATTCACTATCTTTTTTTTTTTTTTTTTAAAGCTTTTTCTGCCTCTTCTATATTCTGTATGTCCTGTTTTTAAGCAGTTTAAATGAATGCCAAAATGTGAATACTAGGCAAAACATTCTAGTATCATTCTCAGTGACAGAAGGCAAAAATCACCTCTCCGTCCACTGCTCGCTCCCCTGGACACGACAGGCTGCTGTGCTACTTGTGATAAGGATCCTGCTCGACTGCCTGTGGTTACCATCCCTAAATACATAGGGTTTTCCTGGGTAAACTGGTGTTTCTTTGGAGTGGGCTGAGTTTTGTTTTGGTTTGAGGGGTTTTGTTGTTGTTTTCTTTTTTGTTTGTTTGTGGGTTGTTTTTTTTTTTTACTACTTGAGTCTTAATGTAACATGGAAATTTTACAGCAAAGAGTTGCTTTTTATTTATGGATATCACTGTTAAAACCATAGTGGGCATACCGCTGTAAAACTTTAGAATCCAAGATTTAAGGGACCTGTGTACTGACGCCAGTGATTTTTCAAAGAGAGGTTAACAACTCAGGTTTTCTCAGAATCTTCTATTAAATGCAAGTCATTTTACAGCCAAAATACACACACATAGTTATAGAAGGGCCTTCACGGTGACAAACCAAACTGTGACTTCAGACCCCACTCCTTGTGTTTACTATAATAACCCTCTGGCTTGAAGGGAGTGCACTTAAAAGCATTTATTTATTAAATGCTCATGTAACATGCAGCTGGATTGTCCCAGCAGAATCACTAATTGGCCCTCTGCTTTTGCTTTCTTTGAGGAAGGGGATGTCTGTGTGAATATTTCAGCTTTTTGCATGATTTGGGTTATTTTCTCCTATCTAAAATATAATCTTAAAAAACCCCAAACAACCCGACCCTTTGCTCACTTCCACTGCATATCCTACATACGAGCAGGGACCAGAGTAGGTTGCTATTTGCAAAGCTGCCATCCCCGATATTGATTAGTGCCACTCTTTTCTACTTTAAGGTATTTAATAAAATTAGCAGTCGGACTCCTCAGCATTTTTGGTACCTTCCTACGCCACAAATAGACTCCTGGTCTGCATTGCTGATGCGATGTTGGTATGCTGCGGGTGGAACCTGTATTCCCAGTGGCGGGCGCTGCGGATAGACCGCGGCTGCTCCGAAGCCCGGGCGAGGCGAGTCCTCGCACGTAGCCAGCGGGGGCGAGCGGTACCGTTCAGCAGCTTTTGGCTTGTTCGTTAGAAGGCGCTTTTCAAAGTGATCTTTTTCACTCTGGTTTTAATAGTGCCCGATTTATACAAATTAGAAAGACTGTGTCTTTTGCTGTTGAGTTTCTGTGGGGCAGTATGTTAAATCTTAGGTGAGGTTAAGGAACCGACATGCAAGTTACTGATTTCCATGGATGCCTGTGTGTTCATTGGAAGGTTCTTAACTGCAGAAAACACCTCCTGTTTGAACGAAAAGCTGCTGGTTATGCTCAATAACTTCTTTAGTAAGATATTGTATTTGCACCTGCATGCAGTAATGATGGGAATGCCACACATCTGTAGACGGCCCAGGACTAAATTCATGAATTCAAGTTTTCAGAGAACCTACTAGGTGAAAAACCGTGTGTCTTTGTAAGAAATAGCAAACGTGCCCCTTGGAAACGAGCGGCCGCACCATCTGTAGCAGGCACATGCGTGTTCTGATCTTGACTTAAGAGATAGTCTAGCTGGAACGACAGGGTGAATCTTACTGGGTCGCATTTCTTGGTGAGCTGGCAGTACTTTGCAGCAGCGGGGAGCTGTGACATACGTGCGTTACTGTCAGACGACTTTTAACAAAAGGACTCTTTTCTAACTGTTCTGAGATTTCTGACTGTTTAAAAAATAGTAAATTTTTTTTTCTGGAATGTGATCGCTCAAAAGTTCTTACAAAGGGACATTATGGATTGTGAGCATACAGTTTGTAGTACAAATTGTATTTATTATTAAATATTTCAGCAAGAAGTGAATAATGGATAAAATGAAGGAGAGTGGCACTTGTGAAGAAAAGGCATTTCCATTGCGTCTCGGAAATCAACATAATCTCTGTGATATATTCCCAGATGTTTTCCTTTAGCTCAGTTATCTATAAACAATTCCTTGTTTATCATCCTTTATCTGGCAATCAATCTCGCAAGCAAGTTCAAATGTAACAGACTTCGGATAAGGGAAGTTTGTCTAGCAACATTAATACTTGGCTAAGAATTAAGGTTCTGGAAATACTGTCTTTTGTGAGCCTTGATTGAGCTTTAGAGGTGTGCATGTGTATGTATCTCAAAAAATATGTTTTTTAATGGGAAACATACTTGGGTTTTTTTCCCCACTTGTAGGATTCCTGGAAGACTGAATGACAGGAGAACTCCCCTGGGAGAGCTAAATTGGATCTTCACCGCTATCACGGACACCATTGCATGGAATGTCTTGCCTAGAGGTAAGACTTGGGCAGGTGAATCAAGTTCTCATCCCAAGTGAGCATTGCTTATTCAAAGTAGAAGGATGAAGACTGAAATAAGGAGAAAATTAAAGCCTGATACTGAAAGAACAGATCAGACTGGATCTTAAGGCTAGTTAAATTTTTTCTAATTCGCTCTTTTTACCAGAAGCATTTCAGCAACCTGATTATTAGGAACCAGAAAGGGTTTTTTCTACTGCTAACGTGAATGCTTTAGCTTTAATAATTTTCATTCTTAATCTCTTTGTAAAAAGCAATCTATTTTCTTCTGGCCTTTGTTAGTATCATAAATAAAGGGTTTTCTCCTCTTTGCTGGTAAGGCAGTCTGCGTTTCCCATGAGTAACTTCATCCCATTTCTATACCCCTGTTCTGCTTTGAATTTGTAGTTTTGGAGCATAGGGGGCCAAATTTTTAAACAGTTTTCCAACAACACTCTTTGTAATGCTCAGTACAGCATAAATTCTTCTTTACCTCTACAGAAGATAGCACATTTGCTATCTTTTAGGATTTGTTTTGGCTTCTCATGAGCACATCAAGCTGTCAGTTAACAGGTGTATAGTTCTTGATTGAACAGTACACAGGGGTCCTTTTCTCCCTCAGTAATTTCCAAAAACTTAGTCAGGCTGAGTTTAAGTGAAACACCAAAAGGAGAACCCTATCCAGAAAAGGCAAAAAAGAACCTGAGGTAGAAAGTGTTCAATTCTGTTAACGTAAAATGGAGAGTAACTGCAATGCTTTCAGGGAACTCAGAGGGCAGGATTTCCTTTTAATAGTTGTCATATCACTGCAAAACTGTTGTAGATTCCTTGTTACTGGAATAAAATATTAACACGTTTTTATGTTTTAAAGGATTTTTGCATCTTACCTAAGGTACTTAAATTACAAAGATACGCATTTAGTAATTCATGCAATCTCTTGGCAGATCTTTTCCAGAAGCTCTTCAGGCAAGACCTGCTTGTGGCCAGTTTATTTCGTAACTTTCTCTTGGCAGAAAGAATTATGAGATCTTACAACTGTACCCCTGTCAGCAGCCCTCGTCTACCTCCAACGTACATGCATGCGATGTGGTAAGTCTTAGCCGACAGGTCACCCTCACTGCAGAGGCTCCGTGCTGATGTCTTAAGGAGATTTCAGGCACTGTAGTCGTGAAAGATTGTTACTACTTAAACCTACACAGTGCTTTACTGATTAAGTCAGTGGATGAAAAATGAAACAGCATGTGGCAGCGTAATACCCATCTCCAAATCTATTTCTTCTCTGTGCACACATACTTGTAACGTGTCGTGGTTTAACCCCAGCTGGCAACTAAACCAGGACGTTGTCTAATACAGAAGCTGCAGTTCAGCCATGTAATCTTTCACTCCAAATAGAAAAGATAATGGGCATCTGCTACCTTCATTTTCACAAAGTAAAGCTAGTCACCTGTGATTGTGACGGGTGGGGAGAGCTGAGGGCCTGAGGGAAAAATTCTTAACTTGCATTGTTGAAGTAGAAGAAGTTTTTTGCTGCAGATTTCACCTATTTTTACTGTTGCTTTTAAGATGATTAATGGAAATGGAGGTGGCACAGTTATCAAAAAGCTCTTAAATGTGGTTTTGAGTATCAAACAAATGTCCCATGAATAATAATAAAAAAAATAATAATAACAGTAATAACAAAAATGCTTGCTTTCATTTTTTTTATTCAGTATGATTAAGAATAGAACAGTACAAAATTTGGCTAAGTACAAACTGGTACAGTCAAGCTAACGTAGTTCCTGTAGGAGAAAATGATAGCTGGGTAACTTGCTAAAAGGCTAATAAAATGACAGGTAAAGGTAGCTGAGTGGGCTTAATTTGCCTGCATTTTCAAAATCCTTTTGATACGCTTCCTCCATAAAGTTGTGGAGGAAAATAAATGTAGAGGAGGTATGAAGTGATGATGATCAGTGTAAAACTGATAGCAGCATCAGTGAGTTCAAATTATAGGGCATGGTTTCTCTAAGAAACAGAGGGAAGCTAACAACAGGGAGCCCCAAGAGCGTTTGCAGGTGCAAGCAGCCATTGAGGAGGCATTTGCTGGTAATACAAAGTTGTTTTAATTGTTGAAAACCATGGAGGCAGCAGGGGAGACTTTGGATGGGATTATTAGCAACTGGGCAGCCTCATGTTTTAAGTGTACTGTGTGTACATGGCAGACAATGTTCTTCCGTGCTTTGGATTAGCAACTTTTAAGGAAAATTGTTTCAGTCATTTGTAAATATGGTGGGTTGTTTTGTCATTGTGTCACGTGAGGGACTGGGACATTTGTAAGTGAAGAGTAGAAAAAACCACCAGAGTTCCCATGGCGTCTTTCAGATGATGTTGCCACTAGATGTGGCAGAGCTTGAGCCACAGAACTGTGTGTTTCCAGTTACAGTAGAGTGGAACACGTTTTTGCAGAAATTTTGAAATTAAAACAGTAAATTTCTTGAGTTATTTATAGCTTGCTTATCACCAGCATATTAAAAACCTATATTTCCAGTTCCTTGGGGGAATATAATTCATTCTTATTGCCAGTGTATTAAAAGCCTATATTTCTGGTTTCCTATGGGAGCATGACTTGACTTGGAGGTGATGTTGCCATCCACGTGCTGAACCACAGGAATGAAATGAGGAAGACCTGCATCCCATTCTGTATCTCTCATAGACCCGTGTGGTAGCATGATGGATTCTAGAAACGCATTCTTTTCTTTGCTTGTATTGTAGTTCTCCTGGTGCAAAAAGGTGCTGTAAATACCTTTGTAAAGGCCCTCAACCATACCACAGGATAATGGCATTGGTGCTGTTTTTTAGGATTTACCAGAAGAAGAAATTCCTTAAGAAGAGTCACACAGAGGGCTTTTTTCCTTGTGAATCCCAGACACTAGCAAAGTAGACAGCAAGTGAGCAGAGAATCCCTTGACACACTTTATTCAGTGTCCTCCAAAAAATGTGCAGTTTGAAGCAAATCTAGCAAAGGGGAAAATTCCACTTTTGTCAGAGTTGGCTCAGTTCATAATAATGAACTTTTAGTAAGGACAGATTTAGAAACTAATTTAGGGCTTGCTTAAGTATTTTCCAAAAATAATTATCTGCACTTATCTATCACCTTTCATTCAAGAATTTTCTAATGGATCCCTGATCCAAAACCTCCAAACCCATTTTACTGTTTAGATAAACTAGGTAATGTGACTGGAGGGCAGGAGAGCTGGCCAAAGGAGTGTTGAAAAGAATGGAAACTTCAAACAGTGTGATTTGATGACCACGTGGAATCTACATCTGCGTCATTATGTGGTGGATGATGCAGCGAGGTTTTGCCGATTGCTGTGTTAGTGAGACTTTTCACAGATTTTTCAGACCCAGCATGTCAGGCGGTGTTTTGGGGAGCGGGTCCTGGCTGCTGCGTTGCCAGCAATGGTTTGGTCTGCAAGCGGTGGGCAAGGACCTCCAGGGTTCTCTCCTACAGGGTTGTAAATGGGCAGTGAATGCAGATGGTGGCTCTGGTGTATATCGGCCGGTGCTCCTCAAGGATCCGACGTCAGACTTTAAGGGACTTCCCTGCCCCTTGTCCTCTTCCTCCCCTCTTTGTACTTTTTGGCCTTCATTTATTTGGGTTGTTTCAGGGCCTCGTACCTTTCATTGTCATCCCGTGTGCACCGGGTATGTGTTCCTCGCTCAGGTTTTGGTTTATTGCTTGCAGCCTAAGTGGTGGCGTGGCGGTTTAGCTTCTCCAGTACGTACATACGTATGTTCTTCTCTCTTCCATTATCCTCTGGATGCTCGTTTGGCTTCCCGGACTTTGCTCCTCCATTGACAAAGGTACTGTAAGATTACCATGTTTCTCTGCTGTTACAGACACAAGCCATTCTGCACGTTCACAGCTGGGATAGTGACTAAAAATGGGATCTACATCCAGACGTAATTCCTATCCCAGCAGACGGCTGACTGGAGAAGCAAACTACTGTTGTATGTTAGTACTTTTTTTTTTTTTTTTTGCACCATCTTTTGCAGAAAAGGCATAAGTAAATGTCAGTGTTTCACCGACTACAGCATCATAAGCACAATCTCTTCCGAACTTTGCATACGCTGCCTGGATCTCCCTCCTCATCACAGCAGCAGCCACGAATTTGCACTCACGGTGCTCTGCACTGGCCTTGCGACTCTTACTGGGAACATCTCGCAGTCAGCGAGAGGGAGAAGAGCAGAAAGAGCTCGTGCCTCGCTGATGCGGATGGGCTTCCGAGGTAGAGCACGACATTCCCGCTTTGCCCTGTGCTGTCCGCAGCTGGGCGACAGAGCCGTCGGTCCCGACGGGACGCCAGGGAAGAGCCGAGCGAGGCCGGTGGCGTGCAGCTGGCTGCGAGCGTGCCGGGGGGTGGGCAGGCACTGCCAGACGTGCCTTACGCTTGACTTAAGCGTCGGTTTGCCTCGTGAATAACTACGACTGCCCCTTTTCAGACATAAAATCTGAGCCATTTGCTCTTTATCTTTTTGCTTACCTCTGTCTCTGCTTGTTAATTTTCCCTAAGTGACACTCAAATGTCTCGTGACTTGAGGATGTGGCACGGTTGTAATAGAAGCACTGAGGTTGCTGGAGATAGGAACTTCTGTTCCTTTTGGTTTAGTCCTTTTGAAAACAGCTTTTTAAAATTTTGACCTATAAAAATGTTGTTCTAGTCAATTCATTTGGGAGACCACTGTTACCTCTTCTGTTAATTATCTTTTTTACCCGAACAACTGAGGAAGAGCGAAAACTTTTTTTTTTTTTTTTTTTTTTTTTTGAGGGAAGATGTGACCCACAAGCTGTCAATCTTTTTATTTCACCAAGAAGGGCACCATAATTAGGAATCAGGAGAGCTGATCTCTGTGACCTTGCCCTGTTTGGTAGGCTCTGACATATTACTTCATTCCTTCGTGGTGTTCTTACTTTTATTGGCTTTCTCTGTTTTACCTGCTTAGGCGTAAACCCTTCTGGGCACAGGCTGTTTGTTTGTATTTGTATGGTGCCTCGCACCGTAGGTTCTTGGCTGCTGCAGGCACTACTATAATACAAGTATTAATATTAATATATATTGATTGACTGGCTGTGCTATTCAACTTCAAGAGTTGTTCCGTCTATTGTGCAGTAAGAATAGGAGGCCTTGATGCTCTGTCAGCATCTTGATCTCTGTTGTGATGGATTATGGTTTATACATTACTGCTGTTGCCAGCAAGTTATATTCACAGCCTTTGAAGAGACCTAATAATGTGTTTGGAAATATTTCCTAATGTCGGTCGTATATTAAAAACGAAGTGCCTTAATTATGCTTTGGAAGAGCTATGATTTGTCCATAATAGAAATATTGCAATAGTGTGTACACCAACCATGAAATTCTAGTCGAAAGTAAGTCATAACATACTGCAAATAAAATAATCTTGGAATTCTAGCTGAAAAGAAAACCATGATATAGCAACCCAATTACAGGTAAGAGAGGAGCTGGAGTCTTTGAACACTGTGGGAGTGTTGCAGAATGGATGCAGGTCTGCTCGCCGATTTCTCAAAGACATGAGTCTCATTTAGCGCACAGAAAGACTTAGTATCTCAGCAAGAAGAAAGTGATTGTTTGAAAGAGTATTTGGAACTGTTTGACATTTGAAGGATTAGATTAATTCAGATTATACTCTTGATTTAACCAGATTTCTTTTTGTGTGTCTGTGTGTTAGTCTTAACATCTCCAAGACCCATTAATGGACTACAAATAGTTTAATGGAGAGAAATGTAGGACAAAAATAGCAAAGCATGTGCTTTAAGTTGTGGCTAGAGCAGGGGAATGCATTGTTAGAAGAAAGAAGGATTTCATAGCTGTACCAAATATTCATAGCAATGAATATTTTTTAAAAATAGCTGTGTCTGAGCAGCTTCCCAGCTGTCTCCCCTAAAGCAGGCTTAGGGAGTTCACAGTGTCACTGTGAAGCAGGTGAATTCAGGCTGAAGTCTGAAAATTCAGTCAAACAGGGTATGGTGTTGAATTGTACTTGCAGAAAAAACAAACATGAAAAATCTTGTCCAACATACTTGTTAAAGTCTGAAATATTTAGCAGTTCCAGAAACACAGTTCAAAGCAAGCAGATACCCTGGTGCCTGAGCCCCAAGACTACAGAAGGCTTCAACTGCGTGACTGTCCCAGTAAGAAACACTCATTTTCACTGCTGTTATGTGCAGTGCAATATAATACAAACTATTCCCAGAAGAGAGAATGTTAAAAGACATCAATGATATGTTATAAAAAATGTGACATGAGAATCAAAAGCATTAGGCATTGACTCAGCCCAGAAAATTTGAGTGTAGGAAAATCTGCCTTCATGATCTGCCAGCTAATACAGTACATGTGGGTGAAGAAAGACTAACGTGCATCTCTGTAACCATGCTTCATTTGTGCTGTTAAAGTATTACTGTGGGCTTCCATTACCGAACATTTCATGGATTTGCACAATAAAATAGTCATTGAGCAAAGCTGGAACTCTCAGCCTGTTCTTTGCTTAAAAGTCCAAACTTTGCAGCACCTCCGGGAAACAAAATAAAGGCAGCTGGATGAGTTCATGTTAAATTATTAAAAGTTTAAACAGTCCTACTGTAATGAAACTGGTATTGGACTGAGCAGGGGAGACGGATGGAGTCTGGGGAGCATGTGAATAGGAACTTTGTGCTGAAGAGCTAAGAAAAACTGAAACTAAAATATAAGGACAAATATATGAGTATTTCTATCATGGGAGAAGAGGGTTGATGGAATTTGGGGGAGCTCTTTCCCTGTTTCACTTTTTATTGTAGAATTATGGAGGAGTGATGCCTTTTCTTTTTTAATTTTCATATATTCTGAAACGCAGTGTCCTTTTGCAGGATGATGGCTTGCATCTTGTATGTTGAGTACCTTGTTGAACTGATGCAGGGCATTGTTGGCTTGTTTTCTTTACAGACTGTTTCTGTTGGCATGCTGCATTGCTTTGCTTGTTTTGGATAAACAAAAGCACTTTCTGTTTTTAACTGCCTCAATCTTCTAACTAAGGAGAGGATTTAATATACATTTATTCTGAAATATATATGGGAAATGCATGATACTATGTTTTCTCAGTAGCTGAATGTAAGGAGTCCCCCATCCTAACATAGCTGAAAGTCTGTGAGTTTGACCCCTTTCTTTAATGAGATTGCACTATGAAAATTGCCAGGTCCCGAACAAGCGTAAGGGTAAGTATAGCCATGCTGTGTGGTTGATTGCACAAAAAAAGCTTTTGAACTTGTGGTTTGAGGGCTGGTGGTCCAGCTGGTGAGTAACTCGAGCTTCACCTCCTGTGGTGCCCCTTCCCAGGTTCTCTCTCGTTACTGCCTCACGCGTGTTGGGTTTAGACCACAGAGAAATGGCCACTTCCTGCTAGGTGGTGTATGATGGAAATCCTTTGGACTTGGTCACATCAGTCGTGGCGTGGGATTGCTTGTTTTTATTGCCCTTTTGAGGAAGACACAACAGGAATGTGTATAAAACCTTAAGTTAAGCGTGTGATAGCTTCTAACTTAGCTGGGATGTACAAAGGGGAGGTGTCCTCCCTTCTTATGCAAGTGCTCTATCAATTTGTTGTACATACAGAGCGATTAGGACAACATAGTATAAAAAACCTCATTACACATCCTTTAGTAGCGTAATGTAGTGAAGTTTAACCACTGCGATATTTCAGCAGGTTATTGCCCAGTGGATACCTCATAGTGTCACCTTGTCGCGGTGGCGGGTTCAGGGTTATTGGAAGAGCACGGTAAGGAAAGAACAATGCTGAGGTATTACCAAGCTCTTTTTGTAGCTAATGTAGTGAAAACAAATCTTCCAAAGCGCCTTGCAAACAGCAATCTCTGCAAAGAAGGAAGAGAAGTAGTGATCTCTTGGGTTGGCCTTTATAAATCACTTCTAGGATGCAACACCACCCATCCTTGTTCCACTGCTGCTCCCTAATTTATCTTCTGTTTGTGTGCTAAAGTGTAATATTAGTTCAGCGAGCATATCTACAATTTGCCCACCTTCCTAGTTCCCTTTCGCATATTAAAACAGTCAATCACTGCTCCTCCTCCCCCCCCCCCACCAGCCGTTATTTTCACCGTGACTATAACAAGTATTTTTCCCCTTCTGTTTCTCTTCACATACTCGATGGCGTTAGTCCTTTGCCATTCATTTGTGGCAGGGTTTGAATCTTTTAATTATTGTAATGCCTGTTTAATGCCACTGTCTATTTTGCCAACACAGTGAGTTAGCTACGTGGCAACTCGTGTCCAACTTGAAGTCTCGCAAGTAACGTGTAGCTGTTCTAGTAGCTGGAAATAACGAAGTTTTACTTCAGGCAAAACTGCTGTTTGCTCACGTGTCTCGTTGGGTGGGGAGGTTTCCTGCAGAAATAGAGCAGAAGCGGTGTGTTGGGCTGGTCTGGAAAGGCTGGAGAATCAGTTTAAGTATTTGAATTGATGTGAGTCTCTTACACAGTTGATGTTAACCACCAGCTCTCTAGATTGTGATGAGCAGTAATGTTAAGATTTTATGTTGGTGGTTACTCTTTTGAAAGATTGAGTAACGTTGGCTATATGGCTACATTGATTTTTAATGGCCTGTTTTTAGAAGCATAAAAAGAGATTTTGTTTTAATATACTAAAATATCTTCTTAAATTTTTGTTTGTTCTTTCTGATAGCACTTAAAATCTTTGAGATGTGACCTTGCAGGGCTGCGTTGGACATTTTCGTAGCAGTATTAGTGCTTCTTACCTAAAATGACTTTGAGGAGCTCAGCATCTTAGCTCTGTGTCTCTGCAGTATAATGACCTATGCAGAATCCTTTTATAGGCAGCCAAAATAAGACTAGTTGTCTCTGATCTCTAAACCATTTTTCTGCTGCGCATTAAAACTTATCTCAAAGGCAATATGTATTGACATTTTCTAATGTTTGAGAGAATTTTTTTAGGTGGTATTGCCCGATCCCCCAAGAAACCTGAAAGTCAGAAATATTCATTCTTTGCTTGAAGTAAAACTATCTTTGTGTTTGCACTAATTGACTTTGCCTCAGCCTCAACCAGGAATAACTCTCTCTCTCGTCGGCTCTGTGTAAACATTTTGTCTCCACCATGGGTCTTTATTGAGCATGTGGGAAGCATTTGTTGCCTGTGCTTTGATTATCTCTTGATTACCTCTTAATTATATTGGCAGCGTATTGTCAAGTGAAGGTGAACGCTGTGAAGCAGAGGGACAAGGTCTGGGGCAACTAAAACAAGCTGCATCTCTCAAATCCATAGAAAAAATGCAGGAACCTTATAGTTTGTTTTCCATCTAATTGGAGAGGTTGTTTTCAGTTGAGAACAGCTGCCAGTTAGGCTAATGGGACAGATTTCGCTGGCAGTTGTTCTAATGGAAGGCTTTGCTTGACTCAAAACAGGGTGATTTAAGAACTTATTAGAGCAGGTAACTAAAATACACTGTATTGATTATCACCTATAGCCTTATGTCTGCAAATGTTCCTAGGAGAAGAAAAATTGCTTAGCCTATTGATGTTAACACATGATGGCCACAAGCCATGGAAGAGCAAATGTGTCTGGAGAGTAAATTAGTTTCTTTTGTGTAAGAAACCCAGCGGGTGGTGGTTTAACTCACTAGCCTTTCGGAGCGCGTGTGTTAAAATGAAAAGTGCGTGGAATGTCTGTGGATAGAACAGGGATAATCCTTCCTGGGGTAAAAAGTAACTGTTTCACTTTTTTAGAGGTGTTTTAAGAACTTTGGAGACCACATGCATTTATTTTAGTTTGGTCCTCTTTTGGTTTGTGAGCATTTTGAAGCAGACTTTTAGCATATTTCGTTTGTGCTGAATCAGCCACAACAGGTTCCTCGGCCACTGTACGTAATTTACATGCTGTTATAACTCCAGCACTAACACATTGTAAGTCACAATACTTTAGCCATTAAATAGTATAGTAGGTAAGTGTAAAAACTGAAATCCTTAAATATTTTCTCTTCTAGTTTAGTGTACATCCCTCCATCCTTAGGGTGAGTCGTGGAGAGCCAATCTTCGTAAACAAGGTTGCCACGCAAAACCCAGCTCAGATTAAAGGAGACCGAGTTACTTTTCTCAGCGCTATGTACAGTGATACGGTGTCTGTGTCGAGAACGCAGAAAAGGAGAATTAGCGCAGTGGCGTAGATGTGTCCATGTGTTGGGAGCTGGAGGGCTGGTCGACAGGAATGCACCTCCCTGAGGCGTTCTGGTGTGACTCCAGTCAGAGCAAGCGAGGGCTTGGATGCGTTTAGAGGTGTGCGTTGAAGGATTCCGGGTTGGAGCTAATCCAGGATTGAGTTCATTTTTCTACTTAAAAAAAAAAAAAAAAAAAAGTCATCCATTTTTGCATGAGAACAGGTATATAATAAGACTTCAGTTCACTCTGGCTTCTTTCTATGTTACGGAGAGGAGCAGTTTCTGTGAACTTCAGCTAGGGATCTTTTTACCTTGCTCTCATTTTGTTGGTCAGCCTGATATGAAGACTAGAGCTTCTCACTGTTTTTCCTGAATAGTTCTCGGATGTTTTACTTGTCTTTTAAAAAAAGTGAATATTAAGCATTTCTAAGCCAGTCAGACAACACTGCTTTGTCCACGTACTTGTGTGATCAGAATTTAAATTTACCTAGATATTACTTATGGATAACTTGTAATGACTTATCTTTCCTTTCACCTTTTTCTCTAGGCAAGCGTGGGACCTTGCAGTTGATATTTGCCTTTCCCAGTTACCTACAATTATAGAGGAAGGAACTGCCTTTAGGGTAAGTTGGATAATATCTTGAAGTATTTTGTGCCCAGTTTAACCCATTATTTGAAACCTCAGTTCAGTGCATCACTTTTGCTTGTTGAGTCTTGAATTGTTGCAGTTTTAAGGGTTTATATTTTTGGAAAATTGTAAATGTCTACTGACCTCACTTAGAGGAACAGATAGAAAAGCAACTTTAAGTTCTTCACTGTTGTACGAGATGTCCGATTCAGCCTGCACCTGCTGGTAAGGAGGAAACTCCTACCAGTAGAAATGATGCCTGAGACCTGACTCTTAAAATTTCAGAGCCCTGAGTCTTGACTAATAGTGCTGTTAGAAAAAAAAAATCCCAATGTGCCAGCATGATTTTTTAAATGAAAAACTTTAATGCAAAAATTGTCTCCTAGTAGAGTTATTTTCAAATAAACATAAAATAGAGGTTGAGGCTATGTCCAAAGAGTTTTCTTAAGCATAGTATCATTAATATGAATCACTGGATTTTTTTCTACTTTGGTTAATCTCAGAGACCAGAAAAGGTAAAATTTTTAATATTATATTTGGCTTAAATTCCTCTAGTCAGACTGGATTTTTCTCGATATTCCTTCTGACATTCATGAATGGAAACCCTTAAATAATAATTACTGGACAACCTCAGATACCAATTCTGCCATGATGTTCTCTCTAATTTTGCAGTAACATTCTTCCATTTTATTTATGTTACCAAGCCCCTCAAAGGTTTTCTGGCTGTGATTGCAGGTTTTCTCCAAAGACCCAAGTACAGGAGGAGAGCTGTGGACTTCTGCGAGGGTGGGGGTTGGCAAAGATGCCCTGAGGCTTTTATCCTCCCACCCCTTTCTTTCCCCACTGTATGTGCTGTATTTTAAAATTTAAACAAATACGATTTTTCTTCTAGCTTATGTTCCTTTTTATTTCGGGTCTTTAACAATGTCAGTGGGTGCTTTTATATTAGTCTTAGACCTCATCTGGGCACTCATTGTCAAGTGAGTTGAAATTTAGCAAATTTCTGTGTGTTTCAGGGATGAGAGGAGGCACATACTTGCTAGAGGTTAGACAAGAGATCAGCAAATAAGAGTGGTCATTCTCAACTAGTGATATTGATTCAAGATGGGGTGGAAGCAATTTACAGGCAGATTTTCAAGCCTGACAAATGTAATTTCTTGTGTATTTTGGCTAGAACTTGGGGTAGCTAGAGCTATCAGCGTGCAGTCACAGCTGGGAGCCTGAACGCTGCGAATTTCCAAGCTAGCCCGGGCACTAGACGTAAAGGCAGGCTCAAGTCTCTTCTGAGCTATTCCTTACGCTTTCATTTAAAATCCAGCGTGATTAATGCTGTGTAGGTTTGTGCCTGCTCTGTAGAGAGGGGACAGATATTAACCTGTTGAACATCTCTCCCCGCGACACCTTCGGGAATATGAAACTTGGCTGTTAGTTCGGGAGGGAGCGGAAGGGGCTTAGGTCCACACTGTGACAAATGCTTGGAGCAGACAGACAGTTGCTGATCTATTCCTTGTGTTCTAATCAACGTTTTGCCCTCAAACCCCTTGATTTATGCCCGGCAAGAACTGTTGTATATCAGAGAAGGTTAGCTGCTGCTGGCCAGCAGTAATCCTGGGAGAAATTGCTGTTCAGTGCAAGGCAGGGGAAGGGGCGTTGTGTTCCTGAGGACAGTCAGCCCCTTCCATAACTAGGCTGGCGGAGGCAGCAGCCGGCGCCTGGGATGTCGAATGCCCGGGCGAGCCCCAGGATTCCGGCCGTTCGCCGGCCGCCTTGGCTGCCGTGGGCTTAGAGTCCGGCCTGGCCCGGGATAAGGCAGCTGATAATCTCTTCGGGGCCCTTTTGTTTCAGCAGCACGTTATAGAACCACGTGTGTCTGCCTTCTGCTTATTCTCTAGGTGTTCTTTCCTAGCCAGACTTGGAAAATATGATAACGTGATGGAGAAGGGCCTGCGGGCTCACAACGCTCGCACGGAGCGGGGGATTGGGCTTCTGGCAGGTTTGGGTTGGTTTACTCTCCCTCCTCCCATCTCTTCCCTGCCTCCTTCCCCCTTGATTTCTGTTCTTCTGTGGATTTCTAACTGGAAGCCGCTGTGAGATTTGGTCGGTACTTTCTCATACCTACCTTGTACCACGTGCCGGGTGTGTTAGATGGCGAAAGGAGTGTTTCCCAAGGTGCTGCTGCGCTGGCGGGGGCTGCTGCCGTGCCCGAGGGCTGTCCGAGTGTGCGCTGCAGGGTAGAGTGCTTTGGGGAATGAGCGTCGGATTATTGGCCAGTCACCCCTGGCGTTAGGAGACGAGAGCTGCTCTGCACGTTTGAGCAGGCTCCGGGGCCTTAAAACGTGCTGCAGATTGTCAGATCTCACCAAGGAAACTTCCTATTTATCAGCCAGCGCGCTGCACCCCCAGTCAATCACGTCTCGCTAGAGTAAGGCCACAGTTATGCCCTATGTTTTGCAAAGTATGCAGTATTTTCTCTACCTGTATTTGCTGTCCCCTAAACCGGATTCCTTTATGTCTAGAGATCCTACGAGCTAGTATCCTTTATATTTACTGGATGCCATTCAGATGCATTTTGTAAAATAACATATGATCTTACTGTCTTTAGCACCACGTACCAAAGTACAACCGATCGATATTAGCTGTGGGAGTTCACCCCACCCCTTGTGTCTTCAGTAGGGCACTAGCGTAAAGTCTATTAAACACTGTAGCACCCAGCATGTTATTTTTGTGCTCATTTACCCATGCTACCAGGATATCTGTAATTAAATTAGCAAATTCAATATCTTAAGTAAATTTTCTGATTTTTGTTTGCCTGTATGAAGTCCTTTTACTGCATTATGGGTGTCAGAAGTGATGAACAGCTAAATAAAAGACTTGAATTAGAAAACTGATAAATAGGAGGCAGCCTTCTTACAGCCCAAACCGGCACATCTGAATTGCCGTCTGTTTGTAGGAGAGGTTTATGGCAGCCAGGGATGACCGAGATGTGGATGGACATATTTTTTGTTGTTGTTGGGTAGTATTCGCTGTGGACTGGGCAGAGGTAGCACTGTGTGCTGGTACAGGAGTGAAACTACCTCTGCAGAACAGATAAATCCACTGCTGTTCTATCTGCTTCTCATGTGGAAAAGATTAACCAGATTTCCCTAAGACCTTCTGTGATCTCTTTTCCTGTTTCTCTGCTCTTTCCTTCTCCTTTTTTCCAAACACTTACATTAGGGAATGCCAGCATATTTAAAGCGAATTATGTCTGGTCAGCCTTTGGAAAAGTTTTATACATTTAAAAAAACCGCAAACAAACGTGTGTCAATTAAAAAGAAGGTTTTGGAGACGATACACTGTGCGAGTCCGTAAGTGCCAAAACCGCTCGCTTCGCCTCTTTCGGTTTGTTTTAAACCAAACTCGCGTTCCTCTTCTTGCCTCAACAGCACAGTCCCTTCTTCGCGGAGCAGCTGACTGCTTTCCAGGTGTGGCTGACCATGGGCGTGGAGAACCGCAATCCCCCGGAGCAGCTCCCCATCGTCCTGCAGGTGAGCGGCCGCGGCGGGGGGCTGCGCGCTGCCTCTCCCTGCCCGCCGAGCGCCGCGCTATCAGCCAGATGGCGTTTGGGTGCATAAATTACGTGGGCTCCTTCGGGATTAATTAGAGCTGATTGCATGTTTACTAGACCTGTGCGGATGAAGACAAAGTGCTTTTCTTCTCCCACACCTTCACTCTCTGTTGAGCAAAACTCCCTGCTGTAGTCCGTTTGCAGCTTCAACAGTATCAGGCTCTGCTGCCTCCTCTTGTGCTCTGAAGCAGCAAGGCTTTCTCACAGAGTAGCACATCTTTGTTGTTTTCTCCTGTAGTATCTCCTCTTCTATGCCAGCTCTGTCAGGCAGAGACTTTTTCTTCTCTCTGCTTTCAGAAAGTGGAAGTTACTGCAGTGTAAATAGTTTGGAAATGGCTTCTTTATGTGTCTGGTACAGCCTGGAAAGCGTTCCCTTTAATGTGATGCTGAGATTTTGCTTCAAGAACATAGAAACAAGTCTCTGAAGACCATGCCTGGAAGGAATGTGGAGTTCTGATAGGCATCTGCTCAGACTAGATAAAGTTCACATGTATAAAGGAGAAGTAAATCTGGGAGAAACATAACACCTCATTTCAAATAACATTTTATGGCCAGGCACATATTACAATTGTCATGTGCTCTTGCCCTCTCCTTCCCCAAGAGTTTGTATTCACAGAAATATAAACCCTCATCAAGGTACCTGTGGTCTCTTCTCTACCAGGCAGCAAAATTTAAAGTCTTTCTGTTTAAACGAACATGGTTCCAGTCACTTATACAAGGATATGTGATTTCTTTCACTAAATGTGAGAAGACTCACCTTCCCTCCGTTAGCTACCAGCTTGTTTTGTGACTGACAGCACCATCAATCTCTGTAAGACCAAATTTTAATTTCCCAGAGCTTCCCAAGCCTTGAGAGATCAGTTGGATAAACAGATGTATGGTTTATCTCTGTCACTGCAATGGGAGAAGGCAGGCTTCTACCCTAGCACCAGCTTTGCTGCTTCCCAGTGAATTATTTGGCACCAGAGGGCTCTGCAGGTAGCTTAACCTTGCAGTGGAATCGAGAGGTCACCTGGCAAAGGAACCTGCTTTCCTTCCTGGAGCAAAAACGAGCTAGGGCAATGTAATTATTCTTATAATTAAAGCATATTAATTGTATAGTGGAATAAGATTGCAGGTTTGAGATACTTTGAGTCAGAGATCAACTGATTAGAGAGGGAAGGAAACGCATTTCAGACCCCTTTTGAGTGTCTTTTTGCTTTGAGCCCTTGGGAGTGCTTAGACTACGCTGCTGTAGCCTAACAAAGGCTGATTCTCTTTTCCCATTTTAGATGTGCTGTGTGCATATAGTGGCACAGTGTAACAATTTCATAATTTCCCTAAAAGTTCTTAAATTGTGCATAGACTCCCCACATCCTCATGCAGGTCTCTACAATTGTGTCAGGTTTGGCTTCAGGTTATTGTGCAAATCAGTTTAGGAAGTGGGAATATAAAAACCTGAAAGACTCATGGCTTTTTTGTTTTTGAAAATAATGAAACGGAGCTTTTAAAATACGACACGATTTGGTTAAAGGTTCTTGTGGGATGCTAGCAATGTTGAGATGTGGTTTTGTATCTTCACCTGGAAATCCTTTTCCATAACATCCATTTTTTTTTCCCAGCTATGACAGAATTTGTGGATTTACTGGTTTTTTTTCTGCAGGTCAGATACTGACAGCGTTGTCTATCTGTATGCCTCCCGTTGTCTGCAGAAGCACCCTGCACCTAACATGTTCCTGTCTGTTGTTTCAGCCCTGCCCCAGTTTCCACCATGCCCTGGTTTCTATTACTGCTCTAATCTCAAACAACTGCCCCTGTTATTCCTGTGCTGGCCATCTTTAAAGCACATTAATTGTGCCAAGTTCTGTAGTAAGTTTATGGGATAGGCTGGTGCCACCTAAGGCAGGATGACCAGAATCCTTTCTCTTATGACCTGCCCTGAGATCTGAGCTCCAGTGTTCAGAGGTGAAACGATTAGAGAAGTTTCACCTACTCCGCACATCCTCCTCTCTTCTTCTGGACTTTTTCTGCACAACTTTAGTATCAGTTGTCCATAGGATGAGACATGAGCCAAGTAATTTAGTTATTCTTCAATATTAAACATGAAAAATAATTTAATTTGAGTATGCAGGGTGGAAAAACACTGAGAAGGGGATGGAATTGGGGAGCTAAATCAATGAGTTGCTTTCCCTGAGATCCATGCTGAGGGATGTTGCTCAATTTAAACTGAGGATTAAACATTGCATTCCAATATCTTACATCTGTTAAGGAGATTAAGAACTGAAAGTCTATCTGTTAATATTTCACACCAGGGTAGGTGTAAGCCAGTAAACTACTGCCTCATTATCGTTGTCAGACTCCATTTTAATGAGATTTTTATTAACGACTAATGTGACCTTTTGCTTCCCTCTTAAGTCTCTTACATTGATTTGCCAAGGAAAGCAAAGCCTCTTTTTCTGCTTCTGAGCTGTTTTGAGTAATGGGAGACTGGGCCTTTTGCTCACCTTCGAATCCTTCCTGCAGATACAATTGCGTTCCTGGTTTACTGGGGAAAGGCAGGTGGTGCAATGAGAATATTTGAAATCCATAGGGGCTGCTTCCCCCTAGCAGAGCTATGCTGCATAGAAAGCACCGCGCTTGAGAGAAAAATTAGCAGAGAGAACAAGTGGGGCAATGACGTGGAGATCGAGGATAACTGCATTCCTAGGAAAACGTTCGTATGTGTCTGCAGAAACTTCATGAAGGAGAGCGTTATGGGGAGAGGCAGTAACCCACTGGCGACACTGTTCAGTGGGGTGAAAGTTTTCAGCAGTCAGGGTTTGTCTTCCAGCTTTTTTGTTCAGACCACCAGATCGTTCAGAGTGATGTAACAATCCTGAGGTCGTCTTGGATTCGCTCTGCAGTCCCAAGAATTGTTGTTCTTTTTAGCAATAACCATTATCCCTCTTCTCTGCAGGTGCTGCTGAGCCAGGTACATCGGCTGCGGGCTCTTGATTTGCTGGGAAGATTCTTGGACCTGGGTCCCTGGGCAGTTAGCTTGGTGCGTGGATGTTGCATATCGTCTTGTAAAAGTCTAGTTTATCTCAGTATAGGTGATAAATACAATTTGATGATTTATGGAAGGAAGATGTGGAAGATACTCCACAGATTTGACAAATGACCAGTATTTTCTGTGTTCATGTGTGTGCAATGGAGCAAGCGTCTCTAAAAGAAAAGTGGTTTGTATTAATCAAAAAGGCCGAATAGCTGTTCATTTGCATTACAACAAAGAGGAGTTCCTTGGGAATAGTTTAGTGTAAAATATTCTAAGGGACAAAACAGGAGGAAATATCTGGGACAAATAAGAAGGTTTATCATGTAAAATGAATAAAAAAAAAATAGCACATACATTTATCATCTGTTCTCTCAGCTTACTAGCTGCATCATTTTTTCCTCTTCCTTTATCTACTTGGTCTCTGGATTTTATAAGCTCTTCTGAGAAGGCAGCAGCTGCCTTCTGCATTTTGGAAAGTGGCTAGCACAGTGCGGATAGTAAATAAGAATTAAACAGAGGAGCAGTTTAAAACACTCTTGTAAATGGAGCTGTTTGTTGATAAAAGTGATGAAGACGAACCACCATCTGGTTGTGGCATAGCTCAATGATAAGACTTTTTAGTGGTTTTCTTAACCTTCCTCCTTCTCAGCCAAGACTCCCCTCTGCACACCTTCGTGGACAGCTTAGCCCTCCCTGGTAGGAAGAAAGTGTGCACTAAAGGTGATTTTAAGGCCTCTGGATTATAAACTTCTGTGAGGATCAAAACATAGCTGCAAGTCAGCCACAGTGGCCTTTGCTCTGGCTTTTACGTGCTTTATAAACCTCGTGGGCCGTATCACAGGCCAGCTGGGTGATGCTCAGCTGCTGCGGGTTGTGTGGGTGGTAACCCCCCCGGCAGCCCAGCACTGCCAGTGCAATCCCCCACCATACGTTTCCTTTACATTGTGCTTTGGGAAGGGTATCAGCAGTCACAGTGGGATTCTCAAAGATTTTACGTGTTGCGTGTCCTCCTGTGAGCATAGTCCCTAACCCTGTGGAAAAGGCTTGGTAAAAAGTCTGTGTAAGGCGAGAGGCTTATTTAATTTCCAGTGGGAAGGCTGTAATTATTAAGCTTTTGCAATATGTTTACTTGTGAGAACAAATGGCCCCATCTGAGGAGAGCGCAACGTATCATGAAGCATAAAATAGCACAGGCTGTAACGAGTAGAAGCTAGTGCTAGATTAACTCTGGGTCTCCATGGACCAAATGAGTCTGAAAATATCTGGTGACATCCAAGATGAAAACAAGCAATAGACAAATACGCAGGGATCCCCTCTTTACTAGAAATGTATGAAGTTGTTTTCTACCAGATTTCTCATCTGTGTCATTAAGTGTGCGGCGTCTTCGCGGAGGCTCGGTCCTGCCCCTGCGCGGTGCCGCCTCTGCAGTAAGGCTGAGCCGTTCACCAGGGTTTGCTCTTCTCTCTGGCTCCCCAGGCCCTGTCTGTTGGCATTTTCCCGTACGTGCTGAAGCTACTTCAAAGTTCAGCTCGTGAGCTGAGACCGCTCCTTGTCTTCATCTGGGCCAAAATTCTGGCAGTGGACAGTGTGAGTACTTCTGACCTTGGCTGTTTCTCTGGGGGTTCAGCAATGTGCCTTTTTCCCCCTCCCCGTTTGCTTTATCCAGTTGCTTTAGACTTGGGATTTTCTATTGAGGTACTTCAAAACCATGCTGCATTAGCTGGAGACCGCCATATTATCTCGTTAATTTATGTGACTTGCACGAAAGCTAGCTTCCGAAACTTTGTGAATGGGAAACCCCCATTAAGGTGCTGATACTGGGAAGTTTGGCTGCCCACCCCTTCACACCTGCCCGGGCTGAAAGCAGGTTTGCTCTGTCTATTAATGCTGCGACGTCCCGTTAACATCTCGCAGTTCCCAGTTCCTCCTCTGGTTCTAGAGGGTAGGTGCTCCAGGTAGAAGCCGTCAGGTCTCTCTGGCTGCATCTTTATCGGGGCAGACACCGCTTTGTGTGCCGAAGGGGCTTAGGATGCACTCCTGTCACGCGCTGCCGGGGGGGAGCGCGCGTGCGCGCACTCGTACCCTCCCTCCAGTCGTTCACTTCGGATAGGGATCAGACTTGGTTTGTTCAAGGCCATTGTGCAAGTTGTCAAAACAGGCTGTGAGTAGTCTTGGGACACAGAATTTTTCTAGAAATAAAAGTGATTTTTGGTGACTTTAACTTATAAATCCTGCTCCAAGTCTAATGCGCTTGCTCGTGCATTGAAGGTGGTTGGCGCAGAAGTATCTGCCCCCCACAGAAGACAGGTTATTCCTATCACGGGTCCATGATTCTGGTCGTCTTTACAATATTTTGGCATCTTTTGGGTTGGGGTTTAAAAACTGAGCCCTGATTTTTGAAGGTGGCCTTAGCCAGAGCTCTAGTTTGCGAGGTTTAAAATAAATAATTAAGCAGGTAAGTAATTGCAGATAAATTTGTATGGCGATATATGTATGACTCTGTGGTTTGTGAGTGCAATTAGTTGGGCAATATAAAATTATTAGGAGCGATGTGCGCAGTTAATTGCAGGCACGATTATAAGCCAATAGGAAATTGTCTGAACTGCTCGTAGAAGTTGGATCTTGCCTGTTTGGGGGTTTATTTTTGTTATATCACTTCCATTTCAGTATGGAGAATAATATTGAATTTGTTGGAATTTTTCCCGCTGTTGATCTAGCATTGTCAGGTTTAGTTTTATAAATACATTTTCATTAACATCCTAAGAGGATTTTGGAAAGCAAAGAAAATGAAAACTATTCATCTTAAAGCTGCTCTTGAAAAGCTTATTTTTGATGCATGCCTCTCCATGGCTGACGCTTCAGCCCCAGGTACGTTTCCAGTAGGCTCATGTATAATTTACATGAAGTGTCATGCCATCCTTCACTCTCTCTGGGGGTGAAGCCAATCCGAGAGGGCTCTTTCCCCCTACCCCTCCTGCCACCGTTGGTGTTGCTCCCTCCCATGCTCTATTTTATTGCCTCTCTCGTTTGGTAGGCTGTGCTTCACAACAAAACAACAGAAAAAATACTTTTAAACTTTGTATTTGGATTTTTTTCTGCTGTTTCACTCACTAGCTCCGCAAACAAGCGGTACAAGTGAGAAGGGAGGAGAGGGCAACTTCAGCAGGAAAACGCAATGAACCAGCCAAGGGAGGAGGCAGGCAGCGGCTCGAGTTGTCACACCATAAAGGGAACAAATATGTCACGATATCAGAAGCTAAAAGAATACTTTCTTGTTATATGCTAAATATCAATACAGATGTGTCTTTTCCCTCCTCTGCTGACACAAGGTTTGGCCATGTATGTTTGAAACAAATCCAATTTAACAAAGTTTAACGAAAACCAGTATGGCAGCGTGAGTGTTGTGCAGGTTCCAAGTTCTCCGACGCTTCAGCCTGCTCCACTTCCCCAGCCCTCTGCGTTTCCAGAGGGTCAGTTTATCTAAACGAACCACCGGGCTGGTATCTACAGGCTCCAGGCCGAGAGAAGGTCTTTCAGGGTTTCCCTTGGTCCGGCGATGCTGCAGTCGGCCGCCCGAGCCGCGGAGAGCACGCCGCGCCGCGCGTCAGCCCCGTGTCCTCGGAGTCGGCCTTCTGTCGGGCTCGGAGGGGGACGGCAGCCGCGGGGGCCCGCTCTGCCAGGAGGAAGGCAGGCGGGCCGGGGGGGCTGCCCGCAGGGTAGGTGCAGTAATTAGTTGTCGGGCGGCGTGGACTCGCGGTAGCGCCGCGCGTGGGTCCGAGGTGCGACCCTCCGCCTGAGGGGGTGTGCGTCTCCCGGGCTGGCTCTGGCTGGAGTGGGCGCTGCCTCCACCATCCAGGCGGGAGCCGCTGCCCTAGCCTACGGGAGGGTTTGGTTTCAAACGTTGCGCCGGGTGATCTTCGTCCTCGCAGTAACTGTACGGTGCTGTCGCTCTCCTCCATCTGCTGTCCCCTGTAGGTGTATTTCATTGGGGTCCAGGAGACTGTAGCTGATGAAATTACTTTCATTTAAGGCTGGAGTTCAGCTGATTGCTCATTCCTCTTTGCATTTGGATGTGACTGAGAACAAGTTATGTAAGACTTGCTAGTGCCCTGGAGAGCAGAATGTCCTGGTAAGGTAATATTTGTGTTCTGGTCCCTCCCTCTCTTCGGGCAGGGAGGCAGAAGAAAGGTGTTCTGACATGAGACAGCAGCGTCGTATGCCATGTGTCTGTTCAGACGATACCTTCAGTAGGCATGGTGTGCTGTGAAGAATTGCATTTTGTCATAAAAATTAGAGGATAAATCAGTGGTATTCAAGAAACGTTGCACCTCAGACAGAATTGTTTGTGTGTGATATATAGGTGTCCCTAATAAACATTGGAATATTTAGATTAATCTGCTTTAATTCCATGTATAATCAGATGATTTTTCATAGGATATTCATTGAGGACTCTAGTCATCTCTGCCCGAAACCTGCTGGAGTATTTCTAGACAATCCACCTGCAGAGCTGCATAGCAAGTGATGGTTCAAAGTTGCCTACTGTAGGTATCTGGCAGGTATAGATTGGTGTAGGAGTAGTGTTGTGTGCTGCCACATAGACATGCCTATAACACTTGCAAATACAGTTTAGGTCAAGAATTTGCTACATGCCACATTGATAATGTTTGGTAAACAGCACCCTCTAAATCTTAAATACTTGAATTTAAAGGAAAAAAAAATCCCCCCACCCGTAATAAGGATTATAATCAGGAATTTAAGCAAGACCAAAAAAACCTGCACATTAAACAGTACTGAAAATGTGAATGCTACTGAAATAGGACAGCAAAAAAAAAGACCTTACCACTCCAAAGAATTGGCCAAAGACAATAGAAAACAAACATTTCTCATACTTTTTAAAGCAATGGCATGACATAAATGGTGTGCTTACTTTCCCAATGTGTCCTTTGTCAGCAGGATTGTGACTACCATTTCCTATCTTACGGTTAATACAAATATTCAGGTTAAGTGTTCCCTGAGGATAAAGTGGTGAAGGTACCCAGCTGGGGGGGTGAGGGTTCACTGACCAGCATGGTCGCCCAGGACACCCCTGAGCTGTGGTAGTGCTGCTGTATTCCAGGAACTTGAGAGATTTTTAGGGATAATTTACATAGCACATATGTTACATTAAGGAGAAAGAGGAGTTCTGTGCTCTAGTCCCTCCCCAGCACTGGGAACTTTATATTTTATGTAAGTTCTGAACTTTCACACCAAGCCTGCAGCTTGTTTTGGTCATGTTGTATTATTATTCACAAGTGTAGCTGCTTATTCCGTGAGGGGGAGGTGTTACTGATGCTGGCTTTCCATATCGTTCACAGGATCTAAGCAGGGAGGGTTTCAGCAAGTGTGCTGGCTTTATGCAAGTTGCCTCCCTCGAGCCTCAGGTATTTGGTATCAGTGGCAACACAATAAATGTGGTGTGAAGATGGGCAGCCTTCTCTTTGCTGGTGTCTGTTTGCCTACATTATAGCGAAGAGATTGTTTTTTGTAAGGAACAGAAAGTATTCACACGGAGGATGAAAAGGGGGAATTTTTTCCTGGTTTTTTTTGTGCAGCATTACACAGAAGTCAGGAAAGCCTCTTGTAGCTGCAGCCTGGCATCAATCCATTCCCTCTGCTCTTTGGTCTGCCAAAACCAGCATCTTCACTCCCTTCAGCAATAAAATATTCTCTTGCATCTCTGTCTTGCCATTCCCTCTCCCTTCAACAATTAGTTCCCTCCTTCACCTTCTACGCATGATAAAAAATACATGATCCTGTCTCTGGCATGAAGCACAGAATAGAACCACAGTCATGGGGGAGACTGATTGCCAAGTCAGTATTTCCTCCCTTAAATTTTCATTGTCGTAGTATATAGTCTTTCAATTTGACCCTAATATGTCAGCCTGAAGCCTGAGTTGATATGTTAGCAAAAACATGGTGTATGCCATGTGCTTCACTCCTCATGCTACCCCAGGAAAACCTGCATTATTCTCCTTACAGGCTTTTAAAGACAGTGAAGTTGCTCCGCAGTGTTTGATTGTGTGTAGTAGGAGATTATGCTACTACATGCTGCTGTTGTACCGATTCAATACACGTTAGCACTTGACCAAATAATACAGTGATTAGTCTCGTTTGTGTAGATGAGTTGAAATCTTCTTGTCAAAATCTAGTCCCACCCAGGCAGGGGATTAGACAGAATATAAAGGATGAGTATATAAAGAATGAATAATTCCTCCTCCGTCCCCCAGCCTTACAGATTTACTGGTAATTGCTCAGCGATGTGGGCCACTGTAAGAGAAACATGTGCTGGGTTTATTGCACGCGGCAGTCTCCGAGAGTTCTCCTGCTTGTGAAGGATGGCACTTTAACGTTCACAAGACACTTACTCTCACATCCCGGCTGCCAGGCTGAACTGGAAAATCAGCTACAATGGTACAGAAAGAACTCGGAAGGACTGTCTGTGCTATCAAACTGCACCTCCCATAATCAGGGTCGCAGAGCAGACTCGCCCAAAAACTTGCCCAGCTCTGGAGCGCTGCGGGTAAGGGGGGGGCAGCCGGGGGATGAGGACGGACCCCGAGAGCTTCTGCGGCAGCCTGTGCCACGTGCTTGGCAGCCAGGGGCGGCCGCGTATGGCTGAACACGCAGCACAAGCTGCCTGTTTGACTTTTGGTAGCTAGCGTGGGATCCTAATGTTCTCTAAAAGGAAAGGTCACTTACTCCGTGCCTGGGGAACGTTACAGGTTTGACCAGGATTTTGCACTACTTAGGTAGGTATTTAACTGTACAGCTAGAAGTTAGTGAGCAGCGTTTATCAGCAAACCTGATCTATGGTGAGCTAATTGCCTTGACGTGGGATTGGAAATCAAGTGGAAAATTAAGACTAGGAGCTTTTAGAAGATCTCATCTTACATAATTTTTATTCTGGTATATGTGAAAAAGAGAAAAAAAATTAGTCGCATTCCTCCTCGGTTTTGCCCTTGGCGGCTCTCAAATACTGGCGAAGGTTTGATGTGGGACAGAGAGATGTCAAGTCTAACTCTTCTCCTAAGCAGGAGGTGACATTTTCAGCTACCGTTTCTGTCGTGTCGGAGGGTGGCAGAAGGTTCCTTGCTTTAGACGCCGCTCTTCCCTGTCGGCCCTTCTCCTGCGGGGATGTTTGCTTGCCGCTCCGATGGAGGGCTTGTGCTTTACTTTGCTTCACTTTGCTTCTCACATGAAAAGAGGTTTGAGAAAAATGGTTAAGATGTGAAATATTCATATGTCATTAGAGGAAGAAATATTTTTATGTTATTGTACTCATCATGTGTTTCTTTGTCTCATTTTACAGTCATGCCAAGCTGACCTTGTGAAGGACAACGGTCACAAGTATTTCCTTTCGGTTCTGGCAGATCCTTATATGCCAGTAAGGACAAGCCATCTTTATTCAGACTCTTCTAGCATTTCCTTAGCTTGTCTTAGCTGATCTGTTGCTGTTCCGATGCAGTCGGTGCTAATGTAGGACTGCCTCCCACCTCCATCTCCTGTGACACCCACCGCTTTGCTGGGGAGAGTCACTGCTGAGCTGCGGAGTCGGTGACCAGGGGAGTTAAAAATGCTCCTGCCAGGTTGCGTGATAGAGACAGCCAAACCAAACACGAATTTGCAAACTTGTTTGAAGTTATGTAAGTGCAGATTACTCAGTGGTGATGATGGGAGCTGGGGGCTCCTGGGGGCTGGGTGCAGAGGCAGTCTAATTGCGCTGCAACTTTCATAATTCCCTCTGCAAAAGTTTTTGTGGCTTCCTGTGATAGGTATTTGTATGCCTCCTCCAGAGCGATATACGGAGGCTGGTTGGGAGGATCGTACTGGCAGTCTGGTGAAGTGTCTCAGGTGTAACTAGTGACAGGACTGGATGACAAGAAAATTCTAGCTTTCTTCCCCTTCTTGTTCTTTCAGTGTGATACAAGTTGCATTTAGAATAATGTCATGTTTCAGAAAGCATGGGATATAGTTGTTCTCTGACCTGTTTTCTAGATAACAATTAGTTGTATATTGTTTTAAGGCTGAACACAGGACAATGACGGCTTTTATCCTGGCTGTAATTGTTAACAACTACAACACTGGACAGGTGAGTCTCAACGTCCTTTTTCCTTTCATTCTCTCCTACCTCTTCTCCGCATTGTGCCTTTACTTTGATAAAAGTCCTGGCTCGCATTAAAGCACAACCCCAAACTGGAAAACTGAAATAGAAGATTGCTTTACATTATTTTTGTGCAGATTCAAAGAAAAATTGACCTGGAGGTGTGACAAACACATTATGTACCTGGCACCTGGAAGTGGAGGTTAAGGACACAAGTCACTCAGCCACTACCCCTCCAGGCAGTGCACTGACGTGCTATTAAAGAAATAGTGCCTACTTTCTGTCAAGTGGGAACTTGATGGCTGTGATAAAGTTCTTGGGAAGGGTATATGGAATGAGCCATAAACCTTGGGGCTCTGACAGGTGCAAGGAGTATTTCCAATGAGGAAAAAACAGGCTTTATGTGCTACAGGAAGCATTAACTAGCTATAGCAGCACATAGTTAACCTTCCCTTCATGCTGCTTCCAAATAGTATTTTGTAACAAAATCAGTATATAACCACTGAATAATTATTTTCTCTTGATTTCCTGTCTGTTTCAGAAATAATCTTCTTTTTTGATGATGAGGTGGGAAGCTGTCATCCAAAATAAATTGCATTGATTTGTGTTTTAGGAAGCTTGCCTTCAAGGAAACCTGATTGCTATTTGCCTGGAGCAGTTAAATGATCCACATCCTCTTCTGCGTCAGTGGGTGGCCATTTGTTTAGGACGTATTTGGCAGAACTTTGACTCAGCCAGGTGGTGTGGTGTGAGAGACAGTGCTCATGAAAAGCTCTACAGTCTCCTCTCGGATCCGATCCCAGAGGTAAAAATCCAACTCTCTAAGTAAACGCCAGTTGAATTGTCAGAATTGTGGCAGAGGGCTACAGAAATACTTAGAAAAGCAGGGCCTTCAAGAGCTTTACGATTGTGTCTGGTTCAAAGAAAGATCTTATTGCAGTTTCTTCAAGGTGGTGCAAATCATACAAGCCCCGCAAGAGAAGTAACCCAAGAAATGCAGGGGGAGTTTGTACAGCCCAAAAGCCCTGGAATCTTGGCACCAGAGTTAGGAAACGCCATGTTTTTACTTACTTGCGTATCAGAAGCTTGTTAAAAACATGGTCTCAGAACTCACTGTGCGTTGCAAAACACCTTCTAGTCTTTTTGTCCAAGTGCAAAAACTGTTTTTCTCGGGGTATGTGTGAAAATACATCTTTAATTGAACGTGTTTTACCTTTGTGACAAACTGTCCAAGAGAGAAGCAATTCTTGTGCAGAACTCGGCTATGATTGACAGAGCCTGTCAGACCCCAGCGAAATTACATCGTGTGTGGGAGAAGTAAGCCTGGAGATAAACACCATTGCTAATGTGCAGTGATTGAAGATTGGATTCTCCTTTATATGCAGCCTTCCTTCCTGCACCCTCCACCTCTTTTCTCTGGCCCCATGTTTGCCCCACGTTAGCAGCAGTATTTGTGCGAAGGTTGGGCTGACTGTCCGTACGGCACACCCGCGCCTCTCCGAGAAGCCGGAGTGAGCGTTTCTACATTGTGACGCACATCCCGCGGGTGCTGATTGCACCGTATCCCCACCGTCCGCAGGCTCTGCCAAGGCTAGCTGTAAGATTAACAAGCCATCTGATCCCTCTGTTCTTTGTGCAATCTGGCAAAGTTTGCCCTGATTAGAGCTGCTGTCTTTTCTCCTTTTCTTTTTTCCATCGTCTTCTACCTTTCTGTAAGCCCTTATCTGAAGACTGTAGTTCAGCACTCTATTGTTAGAGATTCACATCCCAGCAGTGACTCCCTGTGTACCTTATTCCTGTTAATCAATATTCTAGGCAACGTCAACTGGAAACATCACCCATGGGAAGGTCACCGAGTATTCTGGGAAATTAAATATACTCCTGCACCTGTGAATACTTAAAACTCAGTGCTTTGCTGAACCTGTTTTGGTGTTTACTCTCCATGGGCTTCCCTTTAACCCTCACTATTTACCTGACACAGTAGTCTGGGTTTCCAGAGATGCCATTTTGGGGGATAAAAAAATCCCACTGGCAAACTTCGGGCTGGAAACAAGAGGAAAATAATAATGAGTGTTTGTGTCTCACAGGTTCGCTGTGCTGCAGTCTTTGCACTGGGAACATTTGTGGGCAACTCAGCTGAACGGACGGATCACTCCACCACCATCGATCACAACGTAGCTATGATGTTGGCCCAGCTCATCAACGATGGGAGCCCCATGGTTAGAAAGGTACAGAAAGCCTGGCGGTACAGAAGTTTGGTGGATTCATGCTGATGAGCTCTGCACTATGGCTAATCAGAGCATGCGTTATTTAATAGACTTTTCAATGAATTTGGCTCCTTTGGAAGTGTCTGTTTCATCATGAAGTCTTTTAACTTCAGTTCCTGCCAAGAAGCAATAGGCACAAATGACACCAGTGAACACAGCAGCCTGAACCTGCTGCTGTGGCTGGAGGCTCAGCGCTGAGCCTCACGCTGCACGCTCAGGGTGGTCACCACGTGCGGTAGCGTCCTGGGATG
Source organism: Aviceda cuculoides (assembly GCA_035590195.1). Classification (NCBI taxonomy): domain Eukaryota; kingdom Metazoa; phylum Chordata; class Aves; order Accipitriformes; family Accipitridae; genus Aviceda; species Aviceda cuculoides. The sequence continues at coordinate 37,996,495 of JAVJGG010000002.1, read as the reverse complement.
CTGGTTGATCCACTTGCCCTTTTTCAATGCACATATTGCAACGTTTCATTTGCTCTGCAATATAAGGAGCCTGCTGACAGCAATAATACAACTAAAGTGTAGTATGTCATCGTGTCCACGTGTTGACGAGATTGTTGTTCAGATCAAAATGTTTCTGCTCTTTAACACTGGACCTCTGATCTAGCTCATGTATTCTGCTAAACAAATATCTGAAATAGGAGTAACAGTCTCAGGATTTTGTGGGAATTTTTGTATCCCCTTTTATTTTAATTTAAAAGAGAATGCGAAGACAGGGATAAGGAAGGAGAGCAATTACACTGAAGTCTTTTCCAGGTGTGCAAAACGCTGAGAATTCTTGCTGGGCTACTCTTCTACTAATGCTCTTCTGTTGATTAGTGTTTTGATTCAAATATTTTACATTACAGGATCTCAGGTTTTACATGAAATAGTAATGTGTTGCTAGAAACATTGAGTATGGTGTAGTCCTAGGGGAGGAAGAGGAGAGGGAGTAAGAGTGCTGTGGAGAGAACAGGAGAGCTCTGTTCGGTAAAAAGATCTTGCCGCTTTTAGAAACCACAAGAGCAGATGACAGACAAAGTAATTCTTCAGGTTTTGGAGAACTGCAATTTCTGATGCACCATTGTACATCAATAGTACACTAAATAGTTTTTGACATTCTGGATTGTTCTTGATGGGTGTACTTAGGTGTCCTAATGCTTGTGTTTACTTAACTGGAACATCAATACCCTGACAGTTGTCACCAGCATTGTGAGGATTAATTTTTGTTGTCTCGTTGCAGCATTTAATCAGTTCAATTCAAGAGAGAAATGCATGTCACACTATATGCTCTTTGAGATTCATAAATCTCTCTTTTGGAGATTAGTCCCCTGAACAGAGAACGGCAACCGAAGCCAGCTCTCCAGCTCTCCTGTTTGCTGTTTCCGAGTGCCCAGCAAGCAGTACCTAACTGAGGGTCTGAACTTCACCTTCTCTCTCCTCCCCACCCTAGTAACTGAGGTTCTCAGGTTGCAGCTGTGAGAACGAGCGGACTGATGATCCCTTGCAGGTGGGCAGCACCGTTCTCATGTTAGCTGCTCTCATGGTTTAACCCCAGCCAGCAGCTAAGCGCCATGCAGCCACTCGCTTTCTCCCCATCCAGTGGTATGGGGGAGAGAATCAGAAGGAGAAAGGTAAAACCCGTGGGTTGGGATAAGAATGGTTTAATAGAACAGAAAGGAAGAAATTAATAATGATGATAATAACAATAATAAAATGACAATACTAATAAAAGGATTGGAATATACAAAACAAGTGACGCACAATGCAATTGCTCACCACTCGCCAACCAATGCCCAGTTAGTTCCCGAGCAGCGATCCCCCCCAGGCCAACTCCCCCCAGTTTATATACTGGGCATGACATCACATAGTCTGGAATATCCCTTTGGCCAGTTTGGCCCAGCTGTGTCCCCTTCCAACTTCTTGTGCCCCTCCAGCCTTCTTGCTGGCTGGGCATGAGAAGCTGAGAAATCCTTGACTTGGTATCAACACTACTTAGCAACAACTGAAAACATCAATGTGTTATCAAGTTTATTCTCATACTGAATCCAAAACACAGCACTATACCAGCTACGAGGAAGACAATTAACTCTATCCCAGCCAAAACCAGGACAGCTGCTGACATTGCAGGTCAGTACGAGACACTGCGGTTCAGCATAGGATTCCAATACCAGGGCTCTTTGTGGAAGAGCTGAGCCACGTTCCCAGGGGCCTCTTCTCAGATTCTGTTTTCTTCGGCTCAGAGCAAAGGTAGGGCAAGCTGTCGGACGAGAGCTCTGCTCCACGCGTACAGGCAGAGAGGGGCAGGCTGTGCCACGGAGGGCCGAGGACACCGACGCTCGGCACAGCTCGTTGCTGCTCCGCAGGAGACACGCGATTCTTGTGGGCGAGACGCGCGCGGGAGCAGAGGCCGCTGGGTGTTAGTCGCCAGCTCAGTGCTTTCTGTGACACTGCACCAGTTTGACAACATCGGGCAGAATCAAGGAGTAGTGGTAGCCTGTTCACGTGTAGACTTGTGGAGAATTAGATTTGAAATGGAGCGCTCTGGCTTTCTTCTGTGCATCCCTGTGAAGCGAAGGGAAAATGATTAGCCTGGATGGCCACCCAATAATATCAACAATAACGACCACATTGTTCTGTGTTTCCCTTTGGTCTATTGTATCTGACCTACGTGACCATGAAATACCTGTTTCTTCCGCTCTTTCCATAGGAGCTGGTGGTGGCTTTAAGTCACCTGGTGGTTCAGTATGAGAGCAACTTCTGCACTGTCGCCTTGCAGTTCATGGAAGAAGAGAAGAACTACCCTCTCCCTTCTCCAGCTGCCACAGGTAGGTGTTTTCTGTTTGTGTGGGCAGGAAACATGTCGCCTGAAAGTGCTTGGGAACTTTTATTTAAGGAGTTTGCCCAACACAATGAAATTCTTGCTGGTGGCGATTTACCAAACAGCACCATTGCTACAAAGTTGAGTGGCATGGTGGGTAGCTCTAATGTCTATTTAGCACCATAATATATTGCACTGGAGAAATGCATCCTCTGCTGAGTCTCCGTCTCAAACAGAAGCTATAGCTCACCAGCAAGTTGTAGAGACTGAACACGCTGTCAAATTCAGAGGGATTCCCTTCAGATCAAGACTGAAGTATATTTGTCAAGGCAGTACACAGGCTTACCAAACTTCTTCCCCCTCCCTCCCCAAATTACACCCGAAACTTCAGTGTCATGTTGACCGAATGAGCAGCCTCACCAGACAACAATGAACCAACTATACTCCTTGCTGCTGCAAAGCACCGGACAAGAAAAAGTGAAGAACTTTATGCTCTGTGCCTACGGTCCCATCCCTTTTGTTGCGTCTGTTGCTTTATGTGAGGAATGAAAAGCCCTAGTGAAATTGTTGCTAACCTCATTTTCTTTTGATGTTAAGTACATTGGAAATATTGAAGGATAATGGGACTGTTGCAGGGGAAACTTGGAGACAAGAGCATGTGTTGTCTCTGCAATGAGTAGTTTAATCTCTCTATTGTCTGAATAACTAAATCATATCAGAAAATAAGCTTCTCCCCATTTGTCCTTCTTGCTGCAGGAAATAAGCATTACATGCAGTTTATATAGTGCTTCTCCTTATCCAAAATAACCCTGAAGTGTTTATAAGCAGGATGCACTGGAAGCATTGGCCCCACCACCATAATGCAGCCACTTCTGCAGTGAAATAATAGCTATTCTGAAGCCATGGTACTGTGTATATTTAGGAATGAAAATGATAAAGTTTGGGAAATTATAAGTATCCAGGTCATGGGTGAAATGTGAGTTGAAACCAGGCCTGAAATTTGGTCAGGCAACCAGAATTTTCATAAATCTCTATGAGAAAATTTACCGCATTTTTAATGAGCAGAAGCAGACAGAAGCCTGCAAATGCTGCCTACTAAATGGTGTCTGCTGTAGCAGCATGTGCTAGCACAGTGTCTGGGCAGTGGCCAAGCATCAGCCTGGAGAGAAGAGGCATCATGCCTTTCTGGGTAATCTGCAGGCACGGGCAAGGCTCGACTCACCTGCTTTTATTGGATATAACAAAATCACAGCTTACACAGTAGACACACATGGTCCTTGCTGATTATGTGCACAGAGGGCCTTTTGTCATACCTCATTCTGGTTTAGCCTAAGGGGCAATGACTAAATTCTGTTCATATTGGTAGTGTTTTAGTTATATTTGCTGGGAAATAACCGAAAGGCCATGATCACTTCGGTTACGTCTATAATTGCTAAATCTTGCATCCACAGAGGGTGGGAGTTTGACACCAGTGCGAGATGGTCCATGTACACCGAGGCTGCGGTCCGTCAGCTCTTATGGGAACATCCGAGCAGTTACCACAGCTAGGAACCTGAACAAGTCCTTGCAGAACCTCAGCCTGAATGAAGAATGTAAGAGACTTCAAAATTTTTTTTTTATTTTTCTTTACCTCCCCTTTATCCACCTCTTGCAAGCTAGGAAATACCATGTGCAAGACAACATGAGCTGAAACCAACACTTTAGCCCAGATTATCCAGCTGCCAGCTCCAAGGGCTTAGATGAGAAGCCCCCTAATAATTAGTTTCAATTTTCTGGTCATTTGTATTGATTTTTCTGAGTATTTGGTGGGGACCGAAAAGGTACCTTCCAACTTCCTAACATATATGGATTTTTAACTGAATCCTTTCTGACCCCTTGATGCTTACTCTGTGTTTAAATATTCAGTATTTAAAAGGGCATGTTGTGGATTTGCCTACACCTTCATTGAGTGTTGCAGGATTTAGAAAAGAGCTGTTAGGCCTGTGTAAAAATTGTTCTCTCACCAGTTCTTGTTTCGGCATCTGCCCTCTTTTCTTTTGGCAGCTGGAAGCTCTGTTGCATTTTCTCCTGGGAATCTCAGCACCAGCAGCAGCGCCAGCAGCACCTTGGGCAGCCCTGAGAATGAAGAGTATATCCTGTCTTTTGAGACTATTGACAAGATGAGACGAGTCAGCTCTTACTCTTCTCTGAATTCCCTAATAGGTGAGTTAAGACTCTCCTACCCTTCCTTTGGTGCCGCCTTTCTTCACATGCTCGCTCTATCTGTTGTGGAAAGTTTGGATCTTAGCTTCTGCCAGACCTTACTCCAGCAAAATTTCTCGTAACAGTAGAAATGCTACTCTTGTGTTTGGTTAGGCTACATGCAGAGCAGAGTCACTCCTGCTCTGATGGAGAGAGTGGAATTGAGAGCTGTTGGCTCCAGCTGTAAGCTTCACCATGACGGACAACAGTCCTGTTAGAAATTTAAGCACAAAAATGTGGCATATACAGGAATTTCACATCCACTGCAGTTTCATGGGCTAGAGAATGAAAGTGAGGACTCCCCATCCCATGGAATTAGCAGCTGGGCACACTGGCACTAACTGCTTCCCCTGGTTATTTTTTACATAGGTTGTATTTCTGTACAGCACAGCCACTTTATTGTGTTACTCATCCAAGGAAGCCTTACCTAGCTGATTTCCCATGCAGGTTTATATGTACGTTGTTAAAATAGGAGTTAAAAAAGAAGGAATCCCAGGCTGTGTCTTAAAAGCAAAAAGACGGACTGTTTCATAGAAATATGCTTTTGTGCAAAAAGTTTCATGGCTGATCCTGCTGCCTCCAATCCCGTCTCCATTATTTCCTCACGGATAAGCAGCTCTAACATCACTAACAGTGCTAAACCTTTTACCACCACTCAACAGTCCCTTTCTCTCCTGGCATTTGACTCTCTGGGTAATGTACAGAACTCTGCAGAGTCGAGTGCTGTAACACAGAAGGAAGGGAAATTTTACTTGTAGTTATGCAGTGCATGGCTGATTTCCATGTAATGGATTATTTGCATTTCTTTTCTAGAACAAAACTGGAATGTTTGTATTAAGCTCGTTCAACTCAGTTGCTCAAGTAACTTTCACAGTCATGTCTGACTGCAGCAATAGCCTTGCTTTAAACTAGCTGTAGGTTTTCAAATAATCTAAACCATTTGGGGATGATAACACGGACAACATGCAGAAGGATCAAGCTTTTGGAACGGCCTCCTTCCAGGGAGCAGGGATGGCAGCATGCAGCAGAGAAATGCTGCGGGAAGTCTCTATATTTTCTTTGTAATCAGTAAATGTGCCCATGTTTTTCTAGCCTTCAAAAATCAGTGAAAAAAAGAGTGGTGTAACTCGGAGAGGGGTCCACCTGGGTGATAGACTTGCCTTGACTAAAGAAACATTTTGCTCTGTTCTGTATTTTCTGGGAGAAGTAATGGTGATGTGGCTCTCCTGAGTTGAAAGATTCTGGGATTTCAATTCCTGAGCCCCTGTGGCAGTTTAAAATCATGTGTTCATTAGAAACTTGATCAATTAATTTGCTTTTGATTGTAGGTATTGAAATTAGATATTCTTAAGCATGACAGGAATGCTAGGAAATTCCTCTCCATCTTAAGCTAGAGCTTGAGTTTTCTCATTTCCACTAGTGCACACTGGTGTCTACTTGATGGCTTGTGCGTGTCTCACGAGAGCTTTACAGTACAGTTGGAAAAGAATCTAGAGATGAGCTGGAGATGAGCAAGGGAGACCTAGGAAAACAAAAAGAGCAGTTCTCCAAAGCTTCCCTCATTCCTATTCAATCAGAAGAGCTCATATCCAGCTGGAAATGACAGAGCTTATAGAAGTGTTTAAAATTCATAACTCACACAGAATCCCATTACCTTCAGCATTTGCCTGCTGAACAGCCAGGCTTTTTTCATTTCTACTGAAGAATTACCATCTTCCAGCCTGCTCTCGCCTGCTCCCCAAGGAAGGAGTTTTCAAAATGCCATCAGCTCCAGCCACCCTCCGTAGTGCTGCGGCTGCTGCACGGCTGGCCTGGGCTCAGATTAACCCTTTTCTGTAAAGTTTTGGTGCGCAATAAAATACAGCTAGTAAGTTGGGGTAACTCGGAGGGGAGTCCACCTGGGTGATAGACTTGTCTTGACTGAAGAAATGTTTTGCTCTACTCTCTGTCTTTTGGAAGAAATAATGGTGATTTGGCTCTGCAGTAATGACTCTGCCAAATACTTGAGACAGGCAAAGCAGTAAGAAGGATGCTCTGGGCACAGGGTAGACTCAGACCAAAGCAGAAACCTAGTCCGTAATAATAAAAGTAGAAATTTTCAACCATAGTTTAATTCCATGTTCTGTACTGTGCATTCCCTAGGTTGATTCACTGATGCTCAGGGCTTTCTTCCTCTCTTGCGATTTTAGGAACATGGTGCTAGATCAGTGGATCAGTCTATCCAATTTACTGACATTGTGCCATCATATGATGTACTGCTTCCCATAAACTTGAGGAAAACCTCTCCATTCCTTCTTGTGCCATTTTACAAACAGCTTCGCTAACTATAGGCCAAATGGCCCCATGTAGTGCCCCCCCCTCAAATGCAACATGTACTTATAGTCTAGGTGTGCTGTTTTCTGGCAGACTGTTCCTTGGCCAGACAGTCCTGTTGCCAGAAGAGACATTTATGTCTGGTCCACATTTTCAAGCTGGCAAGAGGCAGTTTTTGGTTAGTCAACAGAGGCATCAGTTTGGACGGGAAGCTGAGCCTTGCTGCTTTTTCCATACAAGAAGTCATTAATCTTGGTGTCCTGGAAATTTTTAGTTTAGTTTAGTTTTAAGATGGGAAAAGGGAATGAATTAAGATGGGGGTTTTGCATACCTTGAGGCTGATTATTCGTATCCAAACTGTGTGATTAAAGTCTTTGTCCTACAGAGAGCATAGCTGGAAGGATTATATTAAGGAATGATCAAAGAAGGAGGAAAATAAATCTTGGAGCGATGAGATGCTGGGGAATAGTTCTCTTTTCCAGCAGGAGAGGCTGGGGGCAGAAAACTATTTGCCATGTCAGGATCTGTCCTGAAGAGCTGCCTCAACACAGCACTTAGAGCGGGAGGTTACTGCAGGGAGGATGAGGAGAGCAAGAGATGTAGGTGGACAGCGAGCCCCAGCAAATAAGAGGGGGAGTGCTGGGACAGGTGGAGCCTCCTTCTCTATCACTAAGCAATATATTTAAATGCACAGGCGTAATAAGAGGTTACTGGTCAACAACCAGTATTTATAAACACTAACTTGCATAGTAGCAAAATACAGGTATCTGAGTGGTTTGGGGAAATGGAAGCTTGATGTAGAGGCTGGTTGTGGTGGGCTGCTTTCAGGTTGGCTATGACAGCCCTGGTCCAGGGGAACATTCCCTGCTCTGAGGGAACATACGTTTTCCTAATGAGCTGCTTCTGGTTTCTGCTGAAACATGAAAAAGCTGGTGCTTTGCCATTTGAACCGCCATCAGGGGTTGGAGTGTGCGGGAACCCCTTTGCATGGCCCCGTGCAAAGAGACCACCTTGCAGACGGTCCGGTCTGTGCAAGAAACGCTGGTTTGCTATTCCTGTAGGGAACAGGCTGCCGTCTGCATTCGTCAAAGTAGAGTTCAGAGAGCAATCAGGATTTCAGATGTTCTCTTCATCCGAGTAGCTCTCACAGGACCTTCTGTGTCACTCACGGGAAAAGGGGAGACTTGCAGGATACACACGTACAAAGCAGGTGGGATGAGCGTTCATGGGAGGTGGATACCCAAGTCCTCGGGTACCGTTCGGTCCGAAATACTTCAGCTGTGTGTTTCATTGCGTGCCAGTCCGAAAGTTGCCTTTCCCCTGCAGGCGGGACGTGCGGGCGCAGGGGAGGAGAGCTGTCTCTGCTCCAAGGCGTGCAGCAGTGCCGGTTCGGCCACTGGTCACGTTTTGCTGCTGTGCTGGGTGGGGAGTGGGCTGCCCCTTCTTCTGGAGATCAAGGCTTAAAATCACTGCAGTGATTTTTACAAGGGATTAGAAAGAAACCCTGTCAAAGCCTGGCAAATCAAAAAGAATAAATAAAAACATTAGCATGCATTCCTGCATCCAGCGTGGTTCTACCCTTCGTGGACTCGGTGACCTGGCAGCAGGACCTCAGCCAGGTCGCTTCCTCAGGGCCACTGCATGATGCTTGCTGTTAAATTGAACTAGGAGTTATGCATATGCAAAGAAAATCAAAGTCGTCGGTAAAGGCAGGCAATTTATTTTTGACATTCTTAGCAGAGAGGAATCATTTTGTAAACGTAAATCTATACTGCAAGGTCCATTTAACTGGCTTTGAATCAGTCTGACTAATTACAGAGCTGTCTGCTTAGATTAACACCCCATCCCCCTTGCTCGGCTCTTTGTTTGCATCTCATGGATATTTTTTGCATTTTAGTCCATTACATGAAATCAAGCTGCTGTTCCTCCTGCCACCTCTGCTGCCTTCCATTATCCCACTGACTCGGTGCTCAGGTTTTTACAAGGAGCTATGTCAGACGTGTCGCTCGATTGAATCAGTGCAATGAACAACACTAACACGGGCGGGGGGAGGATGGCAGAAGAAAGGACCGGTCCTTCGAGCACCAGCTCCGATCCTGAGATGCCTTTGTAGAAATTCCCTCTGTTCTTTTCAAAGGCTGCTGAATGAACGAGGAATTGCACTGGTGCAGTTCTGTTTTAAATTTGTTTTTTCATGATGCTTAGATGTATAAAAAATGTTGGGTTTTTTTTGTTTCATGACTGCGTCATGAATGAGGTGGTTATCAGAGACACTGGAAAATCTGATGGGTACCCTCTCGCTCTCCCTTTCTCTCCCATCCCTTTTACTGTCTTTCAAGGGCTTTAAAAGAAATCAAGCCATTCAGATTTCCCATCGGTCCTTATGTAACTTCTGCACAGGACTGATTGTAGAAGGTAGAGCTCTGAGCAGACCTCAGACAACGTTACCTGGCTAGCTGCTCCAGCGGCTGGGGCTTTTTTTCCTCCCACAGCTCGTAGCACTTTGTGTCTCCCCCTGTCTTGTTCTTTATCCTTCCCCCTCTCCTTTTTCTTTCCCTGGTAATAGAAGCTTCCAGGATGAACATGGCAATGGCAAAACCAAAACTTAAATGGTCAGAAGCCTGGAGAAGACAGACAAGCATTGTATCACCATCCTTTGTGGTTGGGAGGCCTAACCCTCTTCTGAGAGAAGACTTTACTGTGTATTGACATTTTCTTTATTTAAACATATGTAAAGAGCTTCTGAAAAAGACGATGAGTTTTGCCTGTTATGACCAAAGCCTGAACTTGGATCTGCACCATTCAGTTCTGCTCAACTCATGCCTGCTGTACTGAGGCGTTCCGTGATTTTGTCCTCTTTGGGCTCTATCCTCAGTGGGCATAAACCAAATATCACAGATCAGTGCCCTTTGACTCTATCGTATCTTGAGAGTTGTTATTGCTTTCTCAGATTATCAACTTCTTCATTTTTCCTGGGTGAATTTAACATTGTTGTATCTTTGTCAGGCCCTGTATCTTACCTGTCTTGGAAAGGTTAAGATGAGCTGTAGGAGACTGTTGTGTAGGTAGCCCCTACCAAAAGGACAGCACTGTCCAAGTGGTACTATCATAAATATTTGTGAGATTTCTGCCTGAAACTGTACACAGATGCCACTTGGAAAATCCTTTGGATGTCAGCTGAGTAAGAAACCCTTTTCTTCTCAGATCAAATGAGAGGATGGAGTTAGGTTATTGCCTTTGCATTTTGCAGAATGCTTTCTCACATGCTGGGAAATTTTTCTGGCAGAAGATTCCCTTGGCTAACACAGACAAGCATATGAAGTGCAGCGTGCATACTCCTGAAGCTCATTATCGCGTGCTACTTGCCTTCTTCAGCCAAAGTTCAAAACTGGACTGTCCAGGTCCATTTTCTGTTGATTTGGGTATCAGGTTGAGCAGCTATGCAAGGTGAGAAGCTACTTGTTGACCAAGGAACCCTTTCTTCCTAACTTAACACTTTATATTTAGATGCCTCCAGAAACATAAAAGGAAATGCAGCAACAGCTTGATCTGTCATTTACCATTGATTGTGACTCATCTGAAATCCTTATTTTAGTTCCTTTTTTTTTTTTGTTAGTGCAACCACTTTAATATTGTCCAAATGGCTCAACTTCCAAACAACAGTGTTACAACTATTAGGCATTGTGAGGGTTAGAAGAAAGAATAACAAATTAAAGATTCACCTAAAAGCAGCAAAATAAAATGTTCACAGAATTTTGTCAGTTGTTGCAAATGCTTATTAATTTGATTTGTACTTCGAATCTGTCGGTCCCTTCTGCTGAAATACCAAACGGCAGATACTCTCATTAAATAGCAAATTGGCAATTGAGGAATTGATACAAATGTCAATAGGAAAGACTGAGTTAGACTCACTGCTTCGCAAAGGTACAGGTCCTAAAGCTTCCTTTTTAACATTTAGATGTTTAGTGAACTTGTAGAATATATAAAACCCTGAACATTCAAGCTGAGTATTAATGCTTAAAACATCAATAAAAATAACCATAAAACTATAAGCTAGTAACTGTGGTTTTATACTGTTTAGTGTTTTAGCTCAGGAAATCCAAAGACATTATCCATTTGGCCTTTTCAGCTTGTTTCAGGAGCCTAGAAAACTAGCAGTGTGACTGAAGCTTATTTAGGTAGTTTAATTTATTTTGCTTTCTCCCACTTTCATTTTACAAGCCCTTGCAGAGTTCACAAAGACAGACAAAATGGAGACAAAATGCCCCTGTAGGGTGTTTTTGAGCTCTTCTCTTGATGTTTTCTTAGATGTCATTGTGATGTTTGGAGTTCTAATGAATTTTCTCACATAAGATCAAAGAGTTTGAGTTGATGAATTGTCATGTGCTGTGGGGCTTTTTGTTGTTTTGGTTTTTATTATTTTAGGTGTGAGTTTCAACAGTGTTTATACCCAAATTTGGAGAGTACTCCTTCACCTAGCTGCCGACCCCTATCCCGATGTCTCCGACTTGGCTATGAAAGTTCTCAACAGTATTGCCTACAAGGTACGCCTTTCTGTGCTCGTGTGTGTCTCTGAGGTTTTCATATGTTAATTTTTTCCATGCTGGGACAGAGTGTAGGCAGACTGAACTGAATAGGCCCGTTGGAGGGCTCTGCCTAGTTCAGTCTGGATCCGTTGCGAAGGAGCTTTTAATGTTTCCGGACGATAAACACTCATACGAGCTCTTGATCAGGTAAAATAAATGAATGGGGGAGGGCCTGGGATTGTTTTAGGATATAAATTAGGCACAGACCTTAGACAGTAGGTCTTGTTTAGAAGTCTACTGATCTAGATCAGCCCCTGGGAGAAACCTTAAATATACTTCATTCAATTATCCGTTTGCAAACCGATTTAGATTATGCAAGTGGGACTGGCCTGCAGACTGAAGCCGCAACGGCTCTCCAACCCAGGTGAACTAGTACATGTGAGTCAGCATGCAGACACCCCGCCACTGCTCTCCTCAGCCAGGCCTAACCCGCCTAAACCGCCATCCTCATCGCATTCCATCCTCCGAGGGTGACAAGATGTCCCTGGAGGCTGCCGTCACTGCCGATGCGGAATTGCCAGCTTGGGGAGCTGTAGAAGCACCCTCACCTTCCTCCTGAAACCAAGCACCAGGCCACCCCAGAACATCTTCTCACCAGCTGCCTTTCTGCTGCCCCGGTCGGTGGCTCAGAAAGCCGTCTGAACGCCGTCCCTCCCGCCCGCTTTCTCTTTGCTCCAGCATCCAGACCATGAGCCATTGCAATGCAAGATGACGTCTCTTACTGGTGATTTCCAGTGAATAACCCTAAATCCTCAGACTTAGGCTTCTAAGCTAAAGTTGCAGTAAGAGATGCCAGCATTGTGCACTGCCATTTTAATGCCTTAGAGATTTCTTGCTTTTAAATCTGATTTTCTATTGAGAAACTAGTTACTTATTTGAACTCTTTTATTTGTTCTGAGTATACGTGTCAGTGAGTGGTAAAATCTGGGTTTTGGGATAGAAATTATTTCGCCGGTGGGGGCAATGAGGCCGGCCCTTCCCTTATGGTACGGGTGTACAACAAATTACTGTCAGGGTGGAGATGCCAAACTAAGGTGAATAAGAAAGGGAAAAGGTGAAAGATTTCCCTCTCTCTGCTCTAGATACATGAAACTATTTCAGTTTTGTATTTTGGAAGGGTCTTTGCAAAATGAAGTCTTACTCCTACTGTGGAATTAAAAGGGATATAAAGAGGAGCCAGATCTGCTTTTCCAGACTAAAATATTTTTTCAGGATTTACTCCCTTGCTAGTGGAAAGAGATATGTCAATATTAATACAGATGCTGCTGTGCCCTGCAGATGTCTTCACTAGCACTCCTCTGGGTCTGCTTAGCCAGCAGGAATTTTGATCGTTATGTTGTGATATCCATAGTGAATGTTACAACTGGTTTGGTAAATTCTGGGTTGATTCTGACAAGTTTGGACCTAAATGTCTTGGCACTGAATGGAGTCCAAAAGCTCGCGTGGGTGGGTGTCATGCATCTCATGCTCCGCTTCTCAGACAGCTGCTCTGTCCCTGGCTTTTCGAATGGTTTTGCAAAACAATAAGAGAAGCATTGCCATTTACCAAAATTTTTATCTGGGGATGCTTCAGTGAACAACATTTATTTGTTCTTCTTTGCCTTAGCCATAAGATCCATAAGGAGAGTATTTAAATGTGCAGTTTGTCCAGCAGTTTGGGCAGCTGCGTATATAGTGGGCTAACTGCTGCCCACTTTGTGATACTGTGGGCTTTGCTTTTGCCAGTACCACCTGGCTTAGGTGCCTTCTCAAAAGGCTTTTTTTATTTAAAAAAAACCAAACAAACCCCAAACAAAAAAACCAACCCTATTACTAGCCCAGCAAAATGGAAGTTAAGGCTTCAGATCCTGGATCGTGATCTGGCCTTTATTCATTTCATTATGGACAAAGCTCCCACTGTGAGCAGTGCTGCCAGGATTTACAGCCTGAACGCCGTGTCTCTGCTGGTGCGAGCTCAGGCACATTATAGGAGTTGTCTGATGTGTAATGCAAATTAGTAACAATTAAATTTTTGCTAACCGTATGCCGAGATCTTTCCTTGCTGCTAATGGACCTTTGTTGGACGTAAACGGGAGCAGCCTGGATGCTGCCCGCGGGCCCTTTGGTCCTCCCGAGTATTTGCAAACAATGCATTCTCCATTTTGTTTTAATTTTATCATTGAATAAAAACAAAAGTTATTTTCTTGCTTAAACAAAAGTACTGCTTCAGGTGAAGTAAAGCACTTGAATATTCTAGGGATTTAATCCTTTTGTTCTAAATAATACAAAATTCAGGGAATGAGAGGCTTCATTTTGGAACTTGGACAGCTGAAATTTTCTTATATTGACGCAACTGGACAAAACACTGCGATCTGTACAACATTGCCTGTTACTGTTGGGCTTCTTAGCTGAAGGACCTGAACAAATTAGCCATTGGCTTATACTTCCGGATGGTATCGGTGAACTGCATCTTCATTTTGGTGAAATATTTAGCCTCAAAATGTTGCCAAGCTCTGTGCTTTAAGTCTTTATGATTTTTAAACATATTTTGTACCAGGCAGGTGTTAGTCATGTAACTCAGTTGCCCTGATGGATGATCAGACAACGCATTGAGAGCAGTGTGGCTGGAGAGATTAGAAGAAGTAAATATTGCTACACCTTTTGATCCCCTGCAGTAAAACGTGGGGCCAATACTGTGAGTTTTGTGGCTGCAAAAGTTCAGATTGAGTCTGCATTTGCAAAATAGTTATTTGCAAGACACCGCGTGAATCTAAAGCAGAATTTTTGTTTTCAAATGAGACCAGTCCTATTCAGTTTTTTTAATGAAGCCATGAATATAGATCTTTATCTACAGGAGAACTCCAGTGATCTTTAAATAGGGTGATGTCTTTCTGAGCAGCCGGTGAGTAGGTTGCACAGACGTGCATGCTTCCTGGATGTGAAATACGCCGTTTTATTTCATGGGCTGATTAGACATTGCTAGTTCTCACACAGATTGTGGCTGTGTTGTGATTTATATTTATGATGCAGATTGGAATGGTACAACCCCCATTCCCAGCCTGATCTTTTAAAAAAATCCAAAACGTGCTTTTTGCGTGGACCAAAACAAACAAAAAGGACCCAGTAATCAATGCTGGCCTTTTAAGACTTTTTGAAATCACAATTAATTAAGGAAAGTTTGCTTCCTCCCAGGTTGCTTCATCCAGCTGTTTTTAATGGAAGGCTTGAGGCTGAATTATCCCAGGAGTTATTCTTCCATGACATCACTCCTTGGTACAGGCTTTTCTGTGCATAAGCAAGTAATTCTGACAGTGTGTGCTTTTTTGTTTTGTTTTGTTTTGTTTTTTTTTAAACCTGGGGTCAATTTGCAAAATTATGAATTACTGTCTCCCTTCTTGAAAAAAGATGATTTGGCTAGCAGAGGAGCAAATCCCCAGGAAATGGGGAGCTGCTGCCTCCAGCAAAATACACTGTCATATCACTGAACTGCAGCCCTCACACTGCTCACTGCCTTCAGAAAAGAAATTGCTTTTTTATTTTTCCCAGGAAAAGGAAGGCTGTCTGCCACGCTCATCTCTCTGTGTACCCCTTCAACAAATTATCGTTAGCTGACCTTGTCCCTCTGCCGCGCAGCTAGGTGACCTGACCCGTTTCAGGTGACAGAGACCTGACTGTGAGACTCTTAAAACTGAGCCTTCTGTGACTAATTAAAATTAGTTATGAATAATAATATGTCGCTAGTTGCTAAATTGTTTCTACTTTCTTTCCATTCTCATGGTGTGATTGTCTGTCCCCATGTAGTAACATCTGCTCACCGGAGACCCCCCTGCATTCCTGAGTGATGGAGAGATGAGTGGCCTTTAGGACCTCTCCCACCCCCGTATGAAAAGGAGGAAAATAACACACAAAACGAGCGTGTCTCATGGGAGGAGGCTAGCTCAGGGGCAGCCGGGCTAGCCAGGCGTCACGGCACTTGCCTTGCCAGCCGTGGCGATGCGGCGCTCGCTGCGGCCCAGGTGCGCCGTGCGGCGACGCTCGTCACCGCTCCCACCCTTTGGGCCAAACAAGTGACGGTCAGGAGGGCTGAACCCCGTCAGAGCGAGGGGGGCGGCAACCGCGCCGGGTCGTCGGAGGAAGGGAGAAGGGGAGGACGTCTCGGGTGGCCTTTTGGCTCCTGCAAGGAGAGGGCAGGGGGTCTCCCAAGCGCGAGTGCCTCCGACTTTTCTCTGCCGGAGACACGTGTGGGCTTTGAGTGCAAAGACAGGTACTCTTGTTCACGACGTTGGTGGTTGGTTCCGCCTTGTAAAGGCGTTGGCTTACAAAAGGCTCGTTAGCTCTCTGGGCTCCAGAAGACCATGCCCACAGCTCTTGCTTTTTGAGTGCTCTGTGTTCCAGTAGCTGCTGGTCTTAACCTTGCTTAGCTTGCGCTGGATACCAGCCCTAGTGTCATCACCCGAGAACCCCGCTCGGCTCTTGTGCTGTGCGAGGTAGATTTTCTTAGTGTTCCAAGAGATGATGAAAGTCATCTTGCCTGTTGGATAGCCATATTTGTCCCTCCAGGTTTTTTATGCCAGTCTGGGGCTTCCTTTAAAAATTATTTCAATATGTGAGAAATTTCAAACATTTCGCAAAAGGTTGGGGTGATGTGGAAGAGGAGGAAAGGAGTCCGTGAGCAGTGGAAGACTTCTCCCTGTCTAAAGGGGAGGCTCATCCGCGGAGCACGAGCAGCGTGCTCAGCCTGGAGCAGCGCGAGATGGTGATGCAGTGCTCTGCGCGCTTCCCACTGCCTTTCACCTGGCTTACCTTTGAGGCCTTCCCCAGGAGAAAGGACGATAATTTCTCAGGCTCTTTCAGAAACAGCTCTCTTCTCGCTAGTGGCTGAGTGCCCGGGTGCCGTTTTGCAGGAGGACTGGCTGTGTTTTGTAGAGCTTAGAGCAACTCGACGGTGTAAATCCCCTGCCTTCCCCGTAAGAGTGGATGTGGTGCTGCTGGAAAGGGCGTCCTCTAACGAACTCCGGAAAAGCTCGTTAGGGGAGATGGAACAGCAACAGGAGGCAGTTTCAGGCAGCTGCCAGATTTCCGAGGAGAGTTCTGACTCAAACAAGAAATCGGGGTCGGAACGGGTCCTTGAGTTACGGTTGTGGTATGAATCGCAGTCCTCTGTCGCGGGGTGGGAGGGAGAGCCTGGCTGCCGAAGGGGAGCCCCCGGGCTGTCGGAGTGCCGCTACAGGTCGTAGGCCACAACTGATTTAGGGAAAAGGCTTTTGTGTTAGTCAAAGCCGTTTCCCTCTAAGTAACAGAAGGGTACTTTCTGGTAAGTGTTTTCTGACTAAAAAAGTAGTAAAACCATCTTATGCGTTGGGAACTGCACAGGGGCTTTTTTTTCCTACACGTTTTTAAACACCCACACACGCGCTGATAGAGAGCTTAACTTCAGTTAACCCCAGATGTGCAGTTGTATTAGATAATAAACAACGGCAGTTGGTGTTTTGCAGTCTTGGCTGTTCAGGACTCTGCTGTGTTTTTTCTCTAGGCAACGGTAAATGCTCGCCCCCAGCGCATCCTCGACACCTCCTCGCTGACTCAGTCTGCCCCTGCCAGCCCCACCAACAAGGGCATGCACATCCACCAAGTGGGGTAAGCACCAGCATTGCCTTCCAGTACTTTTGCTGTAGTGGGTTTGGGTGCTCCCCGCCAGTCCCTGCTCAAGCAGCCATCCCAGTTAACCGCACCAGAGAGAGTGAACGTGCCGAGGTCTCGGTAGCTTCTTGGTTTAGCACTGGTAAAGTGTTCAGAAACAAAAGCTCTGGGAAAAGGTGTGGAGTTTTTTCCTGGTTTTCTTTTTTGGACAGAGTAACAAGCCACACTAATTATCTAAAGATTAATCGAAAGGAAGAGCTAACTGTTGCTGATTTTACCGATGCACTCTGGCCTGACCTTTGTGGTATCCAACTTTCCCACTGAAGTCTGATCTGTATTTTCTGCATCCGATGATAAAAGCCAAGGTTATCTGATGATCAACAAAAGATGCCTAAACTGCAGGGAAATTGAGATAATGGTGTGGGTGAAACAAGGATTTGAAAATTTTATTATTTCCCAAAACCTGCACTCCAAGAGAAAATACCACCTTTAGATCTAGCGGTCCCATAATCAACATGCACCTGTAAGATTCAGAGTTGGAATGGAGGGCCCAGAACTGCATAGTGATGTTTTTTTTAATGTTTTCTGATAGTAACTGTGCAATAAGATAAATCTCAGTTTACACGTAAATTAAAATGCTTTTCTGTGGGCTGACAGGACTTCCAGTCTCCCCATTGAAATACAATGGCTAATCAGTGCGCCTTAGGTCGGGCATCGTAACCTGTGGGCGTGTGACTGTTGGACCTGCAGGTTCCCAAAAATGTTAATTTTCCTCAATCCGGAGTTGGCACACTCAAGATTAACTCTTGTCTTCGGGTTTGTATGGCTTTTGGAGGGGATGGGGGGATTGTGTTCTTTTGTTTTTGTAGAGGAAGCACAGCAGTGAAGTACATATCTTATAAGAAAGAAATATAAAAGTAACGTAATTCACATACAAGAGTCCTGTGTCCAATGATACCTAAATCCTCTCCCTCTTTCTCGATCTTTAGAGGGTCACCTCCAACCACTAGTACAAGCAGCTCCAGCCTGACAAATGATGTGACGAAACAGCCAGTCAGTCGGGACATCACTTCTGTACGACCTGCCAATGTCGGCAACATGGGGGTCCAGTATACTCCCCACTCCCACCAGTTCCCCAGGACAAGAAAAATGTTTGACAAAGGGCCAGAACAGGTAAAGAGACTTTCCTTGCAGATCTGACTGCTTCATTGCTCCACTGGGTTTTGCTACACATTCTGTTCTTTGTGGTTTATTTCTACATATCTCTTGTTTGCTTCTAGCTGCTGTTAACTCCAGACTGGCTTCCTCTAACCAGTAAAATAAAAATGGATTAACTTTAATTTTTTTTCTTCAGGATAAATTTTGTTTTGTAGCTTTTGATAGGGCATTATTCACTTCTGCTACTAAGAAGTGTGTAGTCAGAGTTAATTATTTATTCTTTCATAAACATTTGTCTGCCTGAGTGATAACACAGAGTCAGATCTGTGCCCCTCAGATGTTTTTTCGCCAACCTCAAGCAAAGCAGGGACGAAGGAGGAAAAAGGGAAGATGCCTCTTCCTTTAGCATAGAAACTGTCATTCCTCTCGAAAGACTGTTAGGTGCTTCTGCACCAGAATATTCACCTTCTTTCCAGCAGCCCGTGCCCACTCCGTGCTTGGCAGCCCCTCTTCACTCTGCACGAGGGAGGATGTGAGCCCAGACTGTCACGAGGAGAACCAAAGCTCCTTTACAGGTCACCCTGCTGGAAGAGCGCTGCTCAGTTAAGAGCTGTGAGGACCGCTGGGAGGAACAGCAGTGACTCCTCTTGTTGGCATGCAAGCAATCCGGCAAGGGGTTTGCATACATTTTAGCATTCTAAAGATAATCATCAGGTACTGGGCATTTTTCCATTTACATCAGCATGAAGGACTGATGTGGTGCCAAGTAGAGCAATCAGTCAGATCTTAGTATGCACAAAGGATTCTGGATGTCACCTTCAGATGACTTTAGAGGAGTCATGTTGGCTGAATATGGTTCAGTCACACTTGGATGTGCTTGTGCCCGTCACTTGAAGATAGTGACTACTACTTACCAATGGTCAGTGTTCCTCAGGAGTCAGCTATCTGGCAATAGTTTTGTGCCTACCTCTCCCTCTACTTCAGCACGTTTCCAAGATGTTTTCTGGTGCTGGCTCTGTGGATGGGAGGAAACTGAAAAGGCAGCAGGTGTGCTCTGCTGCCTGTACTAATCCGCAAAGCGGGATGGAGGGGGGACACTGACCCTCCTCTTCTCCCTGCTGGTACTATGAAAGGGAAGGATTCTCCCATCTGAAGCGGTAGGCTGTGTGCGTTGCAGTCCACGGGACAAGTGGACAGCACAGCTTTTGCGTGGTCTGACTGCTGAGAAGTAACTGCTCTTCACTAAAACTGGCATTTCTGCCTTTCTTTAATGAGTGATCTCACAGAAGGTTCCGGAGGTGGAGAGTCAATTCTTCTGTGTGGTTACAAGAAAAAAATGGTGAAGCCTTAGCAGGAACACCTTCACTTCTCATGGGCATGGCAGCACTAGCCTGGGTCGTATTTCTGAAAACATGGCTGGCATCTCACTGGATGGAGCGGTCTTTCCGTTTTCTTTTTGGATGTCTTGTGCTTTGTAACAGATATTCAATCCATACATGCCCTTGACGTGAAGCCGTGTCTGGCTGTGCTTTATTCTGAATCATCTTCACTGCTCCACTGTTTCTCGTGCCAGATGCTTGGGAGACCGTGAGAAAACTCATCCTGGGACTTCATTTTGATGATACACTGATGCTTCAGCCCTGATTCATACAGTAGCCTGATTAAGTCTTGTGCTGTGCAGATGAGGGAATTTGCGCACTTCCAAAGAGTTAATGTAATGACAGTGATCTTAAAGCTAGATGGAAAAATTTCATATCCTTGGCAATGTGTGTGAGCTTTTTTCTGCCCGGTGATGTGTTGGCAATCTGGGTATTACTGTGTATGCATCTTGCCCACGTGAATGGGAGGGACGTGGGTTAACGTCCTGTTCTCTTTCTGGACAGACTACTGACGATGCTGATGACACCGTTGGACACAAAAGTTTCATTTCGGCCACAGTGCAGACGGGGTTTTGTGACTGGAGTGCGAAGTATTTTGCTCAGCCAGTCATGAAGGTAATTATTTGTTATCTCTGTGCATGCTTTCTGAATCACGGCACTGCAGCTCTTGAAAAGTGGTTGTGTCCTGAGTGTAGGCTAGTGGCTTTCCCTGTTCTTTTTCCTTTCCTTTAGTCTGGGGAGGGAAAGGAATGGACTTACTTGCATCATGCTGCTCTGTGGAGCTGTGTGACCACTGTGCTTGTAAAGTAAGAGGGAAGAAATCTTCAGAGGGAGCGGAAGAGTTACAGACAGGACAGTGGTATATTAGTAGGGAAAGAGCCCAGGAAAAGCCTTGCACCCCATGGAGCACGTTCAAGAAAGAAGGGGAAACTGAGGGAAGGTTCTATACTTGGTCTGGATCCACCTGTTTTGCACAGTTGCAGGTTGTGTTGTAGAGTTCTTTCATTGTAAATGTTGTGCTTGTGTGTAAATTGAGAATTGCATTATAGTAAATACTGATTTTTTATTTTTTTTTTTTAAATTTTAAAAAAATGGAATGAGGGTCTTTTGTTCCAGAAAGAGCTGTGAGAGGCTGGAGGAGGAAAGATGCTGTTTCTTACTGACATTCTAGCTGAATTTTCTGGCTGTGGTGATGCTAAAACAAGCAGAGAAATGGTGGAAACTGCTGCCCTGAGTGGAGACCGCATAATCCCACTGGCAGCAGAACATACCCCCTGCTTGAAGTTAGGCTTGACTCTGTGCTCGAGTGTGACTTCAGAGCTGTGCTCTGCTTACAGGCACTCTGTATAGATGCCTTTAACTTAAAAAGGAGAAAGTGATAGTGACTGGACATCCGCATGACTACCTGGGGGAAACTTTGGAAGCATCTTTGTTGTTTTTTAAAGTTAAAAAAACCCCGTTCTATTATGGCAAAGAATGAGGGTGGTAATAACAAATCTCCACTGAGATCTTAGAAGTGAGTGTGTTCTGGTAACTAAGTTGGCTTTATGTGAAGTGAGAGAGACATTTGAGCCTTGTTCTAGGAGAAAAACAAAACAGAGCTCTTAAGAGATCAGCAAAGATCATCAGTGACTGGAAAGAGAAACTGCTGAATTCCCGGAATCTTTTAGCCAAAGATCAGATTTCAATTTTAAGTATGAAATCAAAACAAGCAGTAAATCTCACCTTATTATAAGCAAAGACGATAAGGCAAGTCTCCAGGTGCCTTGGGAGTCAAGCAGCACAAACTGTGACAGAACTTTCAGCTTAATTTCTTGGAGGTATTGCAATTTCTGTGAATAATAATGCACAGTCTGTATTAATGCCATTACCTGAGCAACTCCACAATGGATGTTTGTATCCAACCACTGATATTTAAATCTTAATAATGAGGAAATTGTGCATTTTATGTGCTGTCTCATCCAAGAATTGCCACTGAACCATCTGTCACCGCTCCTTACACTTTTTAGGCATGTTAAATTGATTGTGATGGGGCGAGGTAATTGCCCCCAAGTTTAAGGATATCAGAAAAGTAGTTACATGGCAGCCAGTTTCTGTGTAGCTTTGATTTCTTTAGAGAATCACCGGGAGGAAAGACTAGATGGTAAAGTGATTGCCTGACACTTCCTCAGCTGCTAGTGAAATTAACTTTCTTCTGATATCATTAGCAGAATAATTCATTAGGACATACATCTGGCCTGTGGGACTTGGTTGCTTGGTCAAGCTTTAAACCAGGGGTTTCTCTTATCAAGATGAGTTTCAGTGTCTTGATTCAAGTCCAGAAGAGTACAAGAGGAGGAGGAGGTGATGTTATTCCGTCTCTTAGTTCTTATTAAAAACATTTGTCTACTTTTTAAGGAAAGCTCTTCCCAGTGAAGAGGGCTGTCTTTATTAATAAAATAAATCATGGTAGACAGCCAGTCAAAGGCAGGTTCAGTGAGTAGAAGGGGAGCTGTATGTGTGTGTGTGTATGGGTTTACTACCTCATGTGCATAAAATAGAGGAAATTACTTTAAGGGAGGAAATAAAAACTGTGGAGCATTCTTGTACTAACTTACAGAAGCCAGGGCGGGGCAGTCATGGAAATTGAGGGCTTCCCTGCACCCCAGTGAGTCCCAGAGTGTTCAGTGTCTCACCATGAGAATTAAGGTGCTGCAGACTACACATGTGCAGTGGTTTGTGTCTTCAGCTTTTACTAGCGTAGCAGGAGTAGTAGCATGCATGACAGCGATGGTCTTTTAACAGCTTCCGAAGTGTTTTTGTTTGGAAATACTCACTGACTGGGGTTGAGCTTTCTGAGCACGGACTGTCCTCAACAGCAATGTTTTAGGTAAAGTTTGAGCAAAACAAAATCTGTTTTTTCTAATAAAACAAGGAAGAGAATTGATTTCCCCATTACTTCTGTAAAGCAGCTTTAAAAGGCCAGTAGAGGGTTTCTGCAGGAAGACTTGTGTGTTATCCTGTCCTAACAGGGAATTATATGTAACTTCATAGCGAGAGTGGGTGGTGTGTGTGCAAGGGACAGAAGGAAGTCTCTCTGTGAGAACTTTCTTTGGTGGTTCTTGATAGCTGCTTGTGTAATCAGGCAGGA
The DNA here is from genome assembly GCA_035590195.1 of Aviceda cuculoides. Lineage (NCBI taxonomy): Eukaryota > Metazoa > Chordata > Aves > Accipitriformes > Accipitridae > Aviceda > Aviceda cuculoides. The sequence continues at coordinate 37,973,692 of JAVJGG010000002.1, read as the reverse complement.
CTGGCCATCCAGTAACTCGGGTGTTGGCTGAGTTTCTAGAGTGCTCCTTTCCTAGCATCGCTGTTCCTGCAGGAGCAAGAACAAACAGCCCTGGCTGGTGGCTGCTGTCTTTTGGGAACTTCAGCCTCCTGGAATAGGCAGAGTAAAGTCTGCTGAGTACTGATGGAAAAAGATGATATTGGTGTTTAATTCCGACGCTTCATTTGGAGATGCTACCCACCATCATAAACAGGGAAAGACAAGACAACTATTCCTGTAATGAATAAACATAAAATGACTGTGAGTGCATCTTAGTCATATTTAATTTATGAATTTAGTTTTGCTTCATAGACCTTGCTCTGAGAATGCTTTCACTGGAAAGATTGAGGGATTAATTTCCAGTGTAAATCACTGGCTCAGTTTCAAGCCATCATACCAAAGTTGATTTATTGATTATCTAATCAAATAAATGGAGAAAGAAAATACTGCATTGTGAATTCTCAGTGTGCCAGGAAAAACAGATACCTACTCTAGCTCTGATCTCTACAAAAGTCTTTCCTCTTCCTGAAAACTCTGGGGCAAAAGGCTGTTCTGCTAACCACAGGCGGTCTTGGACTGAGAGGCACAGGAAAGCCGTGTTGCCAGCTGTCAGGAAGCCCTGAGTCAAGGAGAGCGGGAGCCAGCATCTGTTATTTCCAGAACTGGCAGAACATGCAGGCAGGAGCTGGTAAGGATCCTGGAAGGTGAGAATTACATAAGAAATCCTTCCCGATAAATCCCTGCCTTAACTTCAGCACTGTGTCTTGGCCGTCGTTCAAAGTCCTGGTAGAGAAGTGAGGCTTCCGAGCAATTGCTGCAGTAACATTAACCATGGAAAAACTGTATTTACTACTGGAGCAGTCTGCCGAATCTTCCCTGCTCCCTTCCAAACCCCGACGTCCATGTCGAGAGGGAGAGACAAAGTGTTAAAGAAGAAAAACGTAGTTGGCTTTTGAATGACACTGCTTGGTGGGGAGGCTTCAGACTTGTAATTGGTTTCCGTGTGAGTGGAAGCTCAGAGATGTTAGGAGTCGGTGGCCTGTCATCATCCTCATTGGGTAGCACTGTTTGTGACTCCCACTACCTCTGGGAGCTTTGCTTGGAGGATAGCTGAGCAACAGCCAAAACCAGGCGTTTTTTTACTAAAATGACTTTCTGATGCTTAAATGGAAGCTGGCTGGGAGGGAGACAAAGACATGAATGATGAGCCTAAATAGTTCTTTTCAATAATAATTTCTGTTTTTCCAGCCAGCAGCAGCTGGGCTAGAGGTCATGGCTCTCTGCTACACACACATCCCGACGTACTTCTGTGCTTGGTTGTCACCAGAAGCTCCCTCGTGACATGTTCTGTGGGGTTCATATTTTCATAGATTATTCCTCCCTCCTGACAAGATCATCCGTACAGCTCTGTCCTGCAGGCGGGTGGGCATGGGAGGAAAGGGCTGCATTCTGCCTGCGTGCTCGGACTCTTTCTGCTGGCTGCAGTGATGGTCTAAGGGCTCAGTCAGTCAAACCTTGCCCGTTTAGCAAAAGTATGCTAATTGCCTGCGTCACGCTTAACTGAACTAGTATAGAGCGTCTCTGCTAGGTTACAGTTGTTTGCAATGATTTTTAAAGATAAGTTGAGTTCAACAGAGTTTATTTCATTAAGGATATTGTATGTTTACTCTCCGATAACACTTTAGAAGGACCCACAGGGATTTTTTTCTGCGTTATTCTTGCCGGTTTAATTCTCTCAAAGCTCCATGACCTGCCTGCAGTATTGTGCCAGGTTTCTTTCTACACAGGCTCAGGCCCCGTTACTTTCTCTTCTTAACTTGCCTGTTCACCGAATTCCATCCAGCATCAATCAGCTTAATGATAACATTGGGACTGGTGAGACTCCGAGTCTGGATCAGAAGTGGAGCCACCTAGAGTAAGTATATAGTGCTTAGCGAGTATATTTTGGGCGTTTTCAGCTGTGATCCCAGCTGGACCTGGGGGAAGCTATTGGACACACACAGATCCTGGCGGAAGCATCGTTGCAGGAACCTCCCTTACCAGTTCCAAGGTGATGACATTCACCGTCTGCAGAGCCTTTGGCACAGGGAATATGGTTGTTTGAGTCAACTGTAGCAAAGCCAAGACTTTAACATACGCCCTTAATGTTCTACTGCAAGGAGCTGGATTGCACTGTAAAGCGCTGCACGGATATAACCCCTTCAAACACAGCGATCCTTTGGGTGAGCATCTGGGGCTCCCCCTTGTTCACCTCTTCAGAGGACGAAGAGGAAGACAAAGATGGCAAACAGATGACTGTGGAGGCAGAGGCCACACACGTGAATTGCAGGTGCTGCAGGAAGATGCCCAGGCCCCAGAAGCGGAACAGGCCAGGTAAAGCCATCATCTGTTCTTTGCTGTCCTGGGGGAGGAAAGGCTTTTGCTGGAGGTCGTGTCCAGCTTTCGGGTTTGTCACGGTCAAGCAGTACACCAGCAGTGCAGTTGCAAACACGGGAACTGAAACGAAGAGCAACTGTTTAAGTAGGATTCCATGCAGGAAAATCTAGGCAGGGCCTTTCTCTCCCCTCATCAGTTGGCACCTCACTCATGCATTGGATCTCGCTAACGTACTGGGCATCTGAAGTAGGGAAATAATCTCTCCCTAATGTTTTCCTGATACGTCTACTGAATCAGCTTTGACTACTGCCCTGCCCTGCAGCTCGGGGTATCTGCAGGAGCTGTGTGTGGTAGCAGAGGCAGGGTTGTTTGTTTTCTATGAGGAATCGTGTTTGCTGACCTGGCAGAGCACAGATCAGTTATTCACCCAGCACAAGCATTGTCTGCAGAATGGTTAAAGCAATTGGAGTTTGCATCTAACAAGATATAGGATTTTGTCATTGTCAGTTCTGCCTGGACGGTACAGAGGAAAGCCTTAAGTAGTGGGCTATAAAGATACCTTTACTCTCTGCCTAAGGAAATTATAATAACCATTTTAATTCCTTTTTTAAGGACCTGCAAATGAGTGCAGGGCTCAAGGATGCAGCAGAATGCTACACTTGAAAGGAGAGTAAATGTGCTCCAGAGATTGTGCAAAAAGAAGACGAGGTTTCAGTGAGGACAAAGGACATGCACTGCGTGTGAATACTCCCGGGATGGAGCTGGGCCCTGCCTGCCAGCAGCCGAGAAAGGAGGAGGTGCAGGAACCAGCACAAGCGGGTAGAGACAAGCACCTGCGTCCTTCTGCGCCTCGGGAGAGTGCGCTGCAGCAGCCCGCTCTCCGTGAACACACGCTCCCGTCGGAGAGCTTGGCATGCACACTGCAGCCTCTTGGGCATGGTCACCGACGGGTCAGTGGTATCACACAAGCAGCGCGTTATTGCACACAGTTTTTAAAGGATCTGTATGTGCGTTTTCAAAAATAAATGTTTTGGCGTTGTCGGGGAAGCGGAGTTGTGCTTTTTTTACAATAAAATCTTGTGCTCTTGCTGCGTTCGTCATACAGGTCTTCACTTACGTTTCTGAAAGGATCTCAGGTGTGTGGGGGCTTTGGGTTGTTAGTGGTTGGACCTTTGGTGGTTGGACATCGGCAGTTTATTGTCTCCAAAGCAATCAATATATGCAGTTCAAACTTAACGAGCGGTATTGGAGATTTCTCACAAGCCAGCCTGCCAGAACTTCCCCAGAGCTTCGTCATCCCATCGGTGACAAGCTATAGGTGGTGCTGGCGATACTTCTGTCTCGGTTTCTCGCTCAGTCCCTTTTGCCATCCGCTCCCCCGCTCGCAGGACACACCAGGCAAGGGGGTTGTTGGATGGGAGGACCACTACTGCCACCAAACCGCGCCGGCTGGCGTTCAGCAGTGGCTGGGGCAGAAGCCGTCCTAGCGAGGCTGGGTAGTCACTGAGCAGCTGGGGGGGTTGCTGGTCCCGATGAGCTCGGTGGGACTGTCCTGGCCTACGTTACGTGCCTTTTTGCATCGCCGTTCCTGTTGACTGGGAGCCCCCGCAGTCTCCCTCTTGTCGTAGTGTTTCGTCCTACAGTCACTGGCGCTAAGCGTACTTCCCGCTGTGTCTGAGGCTCCTCTTGCCACACGCGGTCGGCTGATGCTGTAGAGTCTAGGGACCGTACCCTGAGAGATCTCCTTATGGGAGGAATCTTTATTACAGGTATCAGATGATAAAAACAACTGCCTGCTCAGCCTCCTTGGAAGAGTTATTTTTCTTCGGACCTGAAAAGCCCAGCAACTCCTTTAATCTGATATTCTTTATTTGCTAGAATAGAGAGTGCTTTGCTCAACTGCATAGTTGTGTATTTCTTAGTCTTAAACTGTGAAAGCCGCTGGGTGCCTGTAGGAGAATTTACCATTCTGCTTATTCCCTTCTCTTCCCCTGGCCTTTTAGGTCTTTAATTTATTCCCAGAGAAGCTGGATTTTCATTAAGGTGTAGGTGTAATCTCGTCACTCTCAAATCTCCTTTGATGTATTTTGTCTTAGGTTTGTTTATTGCTTTACATTATTGGTCATTTGTCATTGCCTTTCTAATAGATGTTGAGTTCTTGAAAAATTGAAATAGTAGTGCTTTTTTTTTTTTTCAGGAGGAAAGGTGGAGGGTAGGTTTCTTATTTATTTTAAAGCAGCAGAAATTCAGCTCAATAATAGTTGTTTTCCAAAGTATAGTGTATTTTGAAGATAGTTTGTATAATAGTGACAGACAATTTAAGTACTTTCTTATTCAGGGAAAAAAAAAGCATGTGTTTGTGGGGAATGGAGAACGAGTGAAAGGACTTTGTCTTTTGCGTCAGCCTTCTCCAAGCGTTACTCCTTTTGGAATAGCCATCATCAAAAGAAGCCGGGCTAGAGTCCTGTAGCTCAGCCCTTTAGCTGCCCCAGGGATGTTTCTAGAGCAGTAATGTTACTAGTCTTGGGTAGTTTTTAAAGCATTAAATAGAAGACACCTCATATGTAACTCCTGCAGTGGTTCGGGGGGTGAGATCCTGCGAGTTTATTCCTCCTGATCCTGTACTCTGACGAAGGGTAGGAATACCTGCGCTCTCTGCCCGTCGGTGGGAGCAGCACCTTGACCTCCCAGGTCCCGAGCAGGAGCTGCCAGTAGTGCTGGTGCAGAATCCCAGGCTGCCCTTCTGGCTAGGGGACAGACTTTGCAGGAAAGCCATGGAGTGTGCTGAAGTCTGGAGGCTATGGGGTGTGAATAAATATAATAAAATAGCTCAGAGTGGCTGTAGACTGCTCCAGGGCCTCTCTCCAATTTCAGGTGGAAGTTTGTATGTAATCAAACCAAGATGATGTGGGGGCATCATTTCCTTGCAACCAGTTCTGGTATGGGAAACTGAAACGGTTGCCGTTACTAGTAAATGTGATGTTTGTAACTTGGGCATCTCGGGGATCTGAAAATAAAGTAATGCCTTTTTTGGCCTGCAGTCATCTGTTAGCAATGAAAGAAAGATTTTAATGTGTTCTGAGCTTTCTGTATCAAAGCTGTGTTCTCTCTTTAATCTCAAGATTGCTACGGGATGCTTTTCAGCTGAAAAGTGTTAATCTGTGTTGCGCCAAAATCAGACTTGCATTGTTTAGGGAGGAGAGGAGTTACGGCGACTGTGTGTGCAGTGGGAAGAGGTTCCTTACCAACCCTCACGGGTGCTTCGAATGCGCGTGGCTCTTCAGAAACCCCATGTCATTCACTTTGGAGAAATGCCTACGACTTAAAGACAAAACAAAATATAGGACAATAAAAGGAAAGGGGAAGAGATTACAGATGATGGGGAAGATTTAGATCAGAAAGATGCTCAAGTATTTAATAACATAAGGTCCCATGAGCTCCTCTGTTTACTGCCTGAAGCTGGAGACCCTAAAGAATTTATGGCTTAGTCTGATGTGCGTGTGTATGAGCGTGTGTTACAAAGGTAATTCGTGGAGTTTTGATGGTTATTGTTGTTTTGTGTTGTGGATATGTTGATATACTGAAAGATCCCAGAAGAGCATGACTTGGAGAGCCAGATTCGCAAGGAGAGAGAGTGGCGGTTTCTGCGCAATGCTCGTGTCAGGAAGCAAGCCCAGAAGATCATCCAGAAGGGTGAGTGATTTCCCTCTTGCCCATGCTGCCGGCAGCTTCCTCGAGCTCCGAGCACTGCGCTTAGTCAGGATGCTGAACCGTAAAACCCCAGTTAATAATGACCCCATGCTCACCCTCAAATTGGAAAGGTGCCCGCGCTCTCCCCCACGCGCAGGCGGGGTGATGCTGCCGTAGGGTGTTGCGCTAAGCCACTCACCCTCCCGTTCTCAGCTGCCCGTTTTGTTTGCCACATCAGGGGAGTGACCGCTTACAATGTCAAATGTCTGCCTTCCCCTTTGAAAACTTAACGACAGCGCCGCCTTAGAAAACGGCGTGGTCGGTCGCCAGTGGAGTGCTCAGCTGGAGCGTGGCACCGGGCTGGCTAACCCGTCCGGTCCAGCTCGGGAGCGGAGGAGCCCGAGAGTGACGACTTCTCGGAAGGAGAGCCAGCTCGCCACGAAAGCAGGTTTCCTCACGTACAAGAATTGACAGAGCATCCGATTTTCAGCGCAGGCGTTGGCTCCCGGGCCCTCGCGGCTGACGGGCAGCAGCTGAGCTCTTCAGCCGCGTACCCGATCGCAGCCGGCACCTCCGCCAGAGCGGAGCAGTCGGCGTGAAATCGATACTTCAGAGGCCCTTACTAGATGCTATTGATTTACCATTTGGGCTTTTCCTCCCGTCCTGTAAAGTTTGGATGGCTCCTGCAGGTTATGTTTTTGAAGGGATAGAAGGCAGAATGTTGCAGGATGAACGTCAGAGCTGCAGCCTGGCTGAGAAGGCTCAGGCAGCGTTTGACGTGTGTCAGGCACCGTTTGGACGGCCGGTCGTGGCAAACCAGCCCTGCCGAGCTGCTGGCTGGCTGCTCCGCGCGCTCGGAAGACGTCTCAGCGATGTCTTTCACGTTCCCCACTCTGCTGAACTCCGTAGATGATTGCTTACCCGTTATATCCCATTACATTTTTAATATTTGTATGTATGGCTTTATGTGTGCTGCTTAGACGTTTCCCTCTAGCGTGCCTCAGCTTCATGTTTCATTAGTGTGTACTCTCCAGAAAGCTGATACTGCTTTTTTTTATGACTCTTTATGCCTCTGCAAGGCAACGGTTGGGCTAGAATTCTTTTAGCGTAGGAATTTATTCGAATATAGTGGAGCCCGATGAAGTTTCCTCAGGAATTTGCATACTTAAATTATTCCAGCCTTGAACAGCGGAGGCTGGGGAGGGGCGTTGATGGGAGCTCTTCTTGGGGCATCCTCCCGGCAGCATTCCCGGGGCAGAGCCGTGCGGGTGGGTGGCGTTCCTCTCCTGGGATGCTCGCTGAGGCACGCGGAGTTGGAAATAATTTGCTGAATGAAGAACTGCCCACGGCTCAGCCTCCTGCATGTACCTCGTCGTCTGGAGGTTTGCTGGGCTTGGGTCAGTACGGTGGGAGCTCGATGTCGTGAAACCGCAGACTGTCGTAAACCCGAGTAATACAGAAACGAAACCGGAGCCCAGGAGATGGCTTGGGAGATCTTTCTGAATACAAGGGAGGGGATTTTCCATGCTTGCCTGAAGAAGTTAAATCTTTTTCTAGACAGTGTTCCTATTTGGTTGCTTGACCCATGTGACTAAAATGCCAGTGTTTATTAAAAAAAAAAAATGAAAATGTGAAATATTAAGAAGAATTAAAATAGACTTACAATCTTTTAATGAAAATTAGATTAAATGGATGCATTCTAAAACAAACTAGAAATTAGTAAACGTCTCCTGGGCTTATGGTTTTGTGCGATGAATTCATGCTGTGCCAAAAAATTGCAGTGTCAGGGGTACCAAAACCATTTGTGAATAGCAAACTGTTCTAAAGAAAAGATGGGAAAGGTCTTTAACCATCATTTTGATATCTCCATGGAAAATATATTTTTCATTTCCAAATTAACCTAAAATTTAAAAGAACTGAAATGGAAGGTTAAATAAATAATTCATAAGCTAAAAGGAAATACTGTATTTTAAGTTGAAAAAAAAAAAGGTTTCACTTCTTTATTTTGAAAAAAATAATGTTGATTTTTCTGTCAACACAAACTGGTATTTCTCTGGGCTTGGTTGTGCTTGCTTGCTTTGTTCTCTTCAGTTACCAAAGTAGAGCACCCCCTGATCTGTCACCGCACTTTTTAGTTTGTACCTTGAGACGCGTGGCAATCAGCATGGAGGAGTCGGATAACTGGGATCTGGGAAAAAGTTCTTGAAGGAGGAAAGTGCTGGGGGGCTCTGCCGGTGAGAGCTGGGGAGGAGGAGGAGGAGAGTGGCGGCCATGGCTCTGGGAAGCTGGGGGAGGCCCGAGCCTCGTCCCTCGGGCGCGCTCTTCCCCGGCGCTGAGCTGTGGCCGCCTCCTGTCCCCCCGCAGGTATTTCCCGGCTGGATGATCAGATCTTCCTCAACAGGAACCCGGGCGTCCCCTCCGTGGTGAAGTTCCACCCGTTCACGCCCTGCATTGCCGTAGCCGACAAGGACAGCATCTGGTGAGGGTCGCCCCGGGTCTCTCAAGCGCCGCTGCCCTGCTGCCGCGCGGACGGCTTCCGCGTCGGAGAGCGCGTGGGGGTTATCGCGGGGTAGCGCTGCCGTATGTTGTTCCTTTTCTCTTCCCTGCTCCCCTCTGTGGCCATCCTTCCCTCTTTTGGGGACAGGGAGATGGGGCAGAGTCCCCCCAGAGTTCAGTGCCGTGGCTGGAAGCGTTGCGCCGAGTCCTTTTCTACGGGAGGTGCTGGGTCAGAGGGCTGCAAGTGGGCCCTGACGGATTTATGATAGTTACTTACAATTGGGCTTTTATCCTGTTTCTTTCACAGAAGGTTGACATGCATTATTAGTAAAATGATGCTGAATACCAAAGGAGAGGAACAAATTGAATTGGTATCGAATGTATATAATTTTTAGTTTCGGTGTAATGAGTAGATCTCTCTACAGCTTGCACAGAGAACCAAGAACTGACTTGATATTTTTTCCTCCCCCAGTTTTTGGGACTGGGAGAAAGGGGAAAAGCTCGATTATTTCCACAACGGGAACCCTCGATACACCAGGATCACAGCAATGGAGTACCTGAATGGGCAGGACTGCTCCTTGCTACTGACTGCCACAGGTAAATAACACACTTTCCCACGTATGAGGGCGGAACTGGGGGGCCTTTGCAGAATTCAAGTCCAAGTGAGCTGTTCTGGACCTCTTGCGCTCCCCTCTATGATGAATTTGGCCCAAGCTGACCCTTCCCTTCCCCTGTGGCCTGCCTGCCTGGTGTTAGCTGAGGAGGCATTTCCAGGACCAAACCTGAAAGCTGTTTATGGCAGTACTGAAATCTCTTAACTGCTTAAGTAGGTGCTGCAAAAATTTTCAAATGACTAACAAGTGCTTGCTGAAACCACTTCCAATCACAGCTTTATTCGTTACATCATTCCGCGTCTTCACCTGTCGTTGCAAGTTCGTGGTAACCTCCTCCTATACAATACCTCAGGCAACCTGATTTTAGTTGGTTAAAAAGCTGCTGTCCAGAGCTGGAAAGGAAATCATGCTGCAACCAAAGTATGAGAAATCAAATTCTGTTACTTGTGCTGTTTTAAGTCTAGAGCAGGCAGGGCTTATTTTAAGCACAAAACTTCTCGGACAGTTCTGAGTTTCTCTCTAGTCCGTATATCTCACCCAGAGGAAACAGTTCACTAGAATGCCCAGTTGCATCGTGTAAGGTGGCATGAAGAGCTCTTTCCCATTCATTGGTCTGTAAAGCTGTGAGTAAGATCTGCTTCTCTTCCAAGGAACCATTCTAAACCTGTCAGTCTAAGTGTTTTCAATAGCTTTTCAAACTTCCTGCTGAAAGGTACAGGTAGGGTATAATTAGGAGAGGTGGAAGAGGAGCTGAGAGGGCCTTTAAGTCATTTTCCTTTCAATTTATTGATTCTTAGCACAAAAGTTTCACAGATGGGGAACAAATTGAAAAAATACACGATGTTCTTGAAAGATTTGCTGCTGATGGGCTGCGCTTTGATTCAGCTTCTTCTCTGGGGTTGTATTTTGTATTTAGTAGCATGCTTTTGTGGCTCTCGGCACCAATAGCAAGGAGGACAGAGACAAATCCTAGAGAAAATTAATGGGTCAAAGAAATGGAGTGACATCTAACAGTCAGGTGTTATTCAAGGGAAGGAGAAAAGCTCTTCCAGAACAGTTCCCAGTAGAACAATGCCCTAGGTTTTGTCAATGTAAGATTAGAGAGGAAAAACAACTCTAATAAAAAAAGATTAAGTTCAAATGACATTCTCAGTTTTGGAGTTTGTATGACTGTGCTGCTGCTTCTCTTCTTCCTTTGTTGTGCACAAGTAATTATGAGAGTTGCATCAGCAGTGACGTTGCACTGTGTTGTCTTTTGCTGTGTTCCTCAAGACGATGGTGCCATCAGAGTATGGAAGAACTTTGCAGACCTGGAAAAGAACCCAGAGATGGTCACTGCCTGGCAGGGGCTGTCAGACATGCTGCCAACTACACGAGGTGTGTTCCCACTAGGTTTTGTTGGGGGAGTGGGTAAAAATAATTTGTGATGGTAGGGTTTTTTTCTAGGGATGGGGGGAGTAAAATGGGTTTCTCTACTTCAGCCATCAGTAACATCCTTGTTCAACAGTCTCTGCCTTCTGGAATGGCCTCTTGCCAGGCCTTGGTGAGGAATTACTTTTCCAGTTCTCGCAAAACAAACCAACAAAACCGAAAGCCCAAACCGGCAACCTCACACACACCCCAAAGAACGACCAGAGCAGCCTCGTGCTGGGGAGCAGAGGGGTACAAAGTCCTTACCCTTCACAAGCTTCACAGCACCTGGCTTGCCCAAGCGTTCCTCTTAACTGTGCTCCTGAGGAGAGAACTGTAGAACAGCGGTGGAACTGGGCACTGCCCTGCTCCGTGCGTGTCGTGGCAGGAGGTTATTCTTCCCCTCTGGGTGGGATGGTAGCTCACCTATTGCCTCTTTCCTTCTGATGGGCTGCTCAGCCTTTGCACAGCTTTGCATGTTGCACCTGTGACCTCCTTTAGCCTGAGCTCGGATTTTGGCACTTATTCTTCGCTGTTTGTTGTGGGTCAGGAGGTGGCAAGAGAATATGCAATCTAATCTGACAGTGCAGAAGGACAGCACAGTTAGACATTGACCTGCTTTAAATGTTAGAAAACTTGGATAGAAAAAGATGTAAAAAGGAGCACTGGCATCCAGCCATACACAGGATGAAGCCAGAAGACCAGTTTGAGTAACCCTGAAGTCTGTTTTAGGACATGAAAGGAGGTGGACGTTTCGTCCTCCCAAGACCTGGTAATGTGCTAATGCTGTAATGGTGATTCTCTGTCACTTAAATATTTTTCATCAACGGTACACGTTTCCCGAAATGAGCGGTAGTTCAATCAGCACTTGTGGGATTGATGCAAGAATTGCTGGGTGAGGCTCCCTGGCTTGTGCTATGCAGGAGGTCAGATGAGATGACCATCATAATTCATCCTGACCTTAAAATCTGACAGTTCTCATTTCTGAGTTTATGCGGTTCATCACAGGAGCCTGACACAGCTCTTTTAGCTATTACACGGCTCTTTTAGCTATTCATTGGATTTTACTAGTGCTGCCTTGTTGAGCTCGTATCTGTTGTGTTTTCCTTAACACCTCACGGTTTGTCCCTGGTGTTACAGCAGAGAAGAACTGTATTTGAGGTAACTTTAGGCTCTGTGCCTCGCTGCGGTATGTGCACAAAACTGATTATAACCTGCTGGAAGTTTGCAGCCTACTGTGAAAACTGCCGTGGTCAAACCCTGCTCTTTCAGAAATGTCATTAAAAGCAGGAGGAAAACAGTGGTACCGCACCAAGTGGTGAAAGGCTGGATCTCCGTAGGCGGCGAGGAAAGTGTCCAGTAGTCATCTCAAGTTGCCCTTTGTAGTGTCATGTGGTTGGTCTGTATTTGTTGTCAACACCAGCTTTCCTGAAGGATGTTGGTTAATGTTTACCATCCCCGGATTCAAGATCTTGCTTCCTTGGTGCTGGTAACAGACTCACCCAAACAACTGGGAATTCCTCCGGGCTGCTCTGATCGTTGGCTTCTTGCTGCATCAGTCATGTTCAGGGAGGATGCTGACAACTGTCGGCTGAACTCCTTCAGGCTAATTCCATTTTCCTGCCGTACTTTCCACATGCACCTTAGCAAGGCATAGCATTTGCTGATTGTACCTTACTCTCTACAGGCCTTTAATACAGCAGAAAGGATTGTAAGCATCAATGTTTGCATTGCAGGATAGGTTAAGAGCTGAGACAAGAGCTGATTTAGCTATAAGAGTTGCCAAAACAGGAGTGTTGAAACTTTTAAGTCTGGTCTCCTTAAGATTGTGGGGGTTTGCCCTTTTCTTTCCCTTATGGTCTTAGGAAGTCTGGGTCCTGTTGCACCTTTGGAACAATAGAATTCAGTTTGGAGGAAGAGGACAAATTTCTTTGTTGAGAGAGAAATAAATGTAGTCGCTTCAAAAGAGCCATGTGGATCAAGTCCGCTTGGAAATGAGACTCTCTTCAACAGTTACCTTTTGCTGCCAACACTATAGTTGTGGTCCAACGCTGGCTTATAAAACTGAAGATGCATCTTTGAAGCTACAGAGCTCAGGAGTTTTCCTGGAGTTTGTTTGCTCCCACTTTGATTTCCTTCCCTCCTTTCCCACCTTTTTCCCCTGTGTCATACTCGTCTCTGAATTTAATAGTCACCTTGACAGCAACCAGAATACTGACTTTTCTGGGCAGTTTTCCCCACTTACAAAAGGAGAGGGGAATATGCAATACCTAAATACATCCTTTGGAAGATTGGAAAGCATCCCCACGTTGTCCAAGTAATGGGAGGTCAACAATAACATGCTCAGGGGCTGCCTTAAGAGGGGGAGTAGACCAGAGTGAGGCACAGAACTTAAACTTTTGCAATCTGTAAAGGACTTGTTTGTGGTGTGCAGCCTGCGGTAAGAGAAATGAGCTGATACAGCCAAGTTAGTGTGTTAAACTTGGCCCCGGTTCATTGCACTTAATAGTTGACTTGAGACTCAGGGTAGGTGAGTCTTCATTTAAACACTGTGTGTTAGAGGACACCCCCTTTTTCCTGTATAGGATTTTTTCATTTTGGTCTTGTTTAGATCTGCACTCGTGATGCACCAAGAAAGTCTCTTCCGACCAAAATCAGGGTGTTTAAAGCAGCGTTGGTACCAGGTGCTCTAGTGTAAGGCAGTGACTGGGAATCCCCAGCATGAGAGACGGAGGAGGCTGAGAAAAAGGCAAAACACCTGTTGCTAATAGCTTAGCGTTTCGGAAGGTGTAGGAAAAACTAAGCATTTTTTATTGAGCAGCGTAGGAAGAACATAAACCTGACGTGTTCTGAAGCTGTGATTTCACAGCAGGAGACTTTGGGAATTCTGGCAATTTCTGTAGAAAAGGGTCTTTGAAGGCTGCGGGCTGTGTGAGTAGTGGGAGCTTGCAGAGCAGCGCGGGGACCCATCGCCTGGTGCCTGCACGAGAGCTCGGTTTGGAGCCGCCCTGAGTTTGCACCGCTGCCGCCCTCGGGCTGTCTCTTACGAAAAGCGGCCGTGCTCGTGCTTCTGAACGGATCTGACATGTTTTGTATTGTTTCTTTGTGAAGAAGGGAAGCAAGCCAGGATCCCCCGGTCAGAATGGTTTTGCCCTTGAAAGCAGTACAGTTCCGGAATTTGGAAAAATACAGAAGTGTAACCAGCTGCTCCACGATGACCAAACGCCACCCGCTCAGCTCTTCCCCCCCCAGCTCCCTGGGTGCTCTCTGCAGATGCCTGCGCTGTTTTCCCCTCTCTAGTCCAGAAAAGAGAACCAGTATATTGCTTCCGAAGGGCAAGGGCTGGAGGGCTCAGCCAGGTCTCTTCCTGAACACCCGGAGCTCCCTGTGCAGGATTTTCTAGCGCTGCCCCAAGGTGCCTCTCACTTCCCCATTTGCTGCCGTGCTCTTTTATTGCCTTGGGGTTTACAGTGGCTAGAAACTAGTCTGTGTCTGAGGCTAGCTTCCCATTTAAGAGTTGTTTAAACAGCACCCGTGATGGAGCACCCATAAATTGTTTGCACTCTCTGCGTGCTGGTTAGCTGTCTGTCACCGAAGTGTGGGGCAGCGGAGCCCCGGTACAGCAGCACTCGCTGCGGGGAGCCCAGACCTTCCGTGGCAGAAGCCTGGTGTTCTGTGCTTCGTTTGATTTGTACAGATGCCATGAGTTATTTGGATTTCTGTCTGTCACTTCCTGATGCATTTTACTTCAGAACAGGGACCAGATCATGCAAAGGATGGTCTCCTTGTTCAAGAAGAAATGTCAAATCTGTGCTGTTGTCAGCCAGCCAGAACACTCACTTCACACATGACAAGCGCCACCGTTGATGGCTTCCCAGGGAATGCTGTGATTGAACTAGTGCCTGCTCTCTGGATGGAGGCATGTGCTGCTTTTGGTGCTTCTGCTTCTCTTTTATGTTCTTTCCTTTAATTTGAGTTGCTTTTTCTAATCCTTTTTTAAGATTTATTTTTGCTCTGGCTGACCAACTTACCCTTAGCATCAACCCCTTAATCCCTGTCTTCTCACAGGTCTGGCCCGAAGGGTTTCAATCTATCTTGACAGAAGTAAACAGGGAGGTGAGTGCTTTCTTTCCTGTTACCTATCATCAGCTGGGGTGGGAAGGACCTCCTTGTCTGGCTTCGGGTTGGTCGACTGGTTGGTTGGTTGGTTTTTTTGGCATTGTTTGAACAACTGCTGTGTCCTCGTGGTTCCTGGAAAGCTTTGCTGCTTCTACCTTGCCCATTTCTTGCCTTGTGTCTGTGTCCGTAACAGCTGTGAGAAATGCAGGAGGGTGTCTGCGCTCCCTAGGTGCGCGTAGCCAGCTGCCGAGAAAAAGGGCGTCTTCGTGTCGTCCTCTCTGAGCTTTCCGCAGTGAGAGGAGGTGTGGGTGGGATGTACAAGTCTCTCTTTTCCAGGAAGATTTTAAAGCATCCCTGAACAAAAGGGTTTGATGACAGGTTCCAAACGTGAACCACCGTTAAGCTACTGTGGATTTTACTGGGGTTTATTTGTAATACACTTTCGCTATAAAGATCATGTGAAAAGGAGAAGCTGATGAATCTTTCCCAGGAGGCTTAGAACAGTGGACTTTTGGCAAGGCTATGCCTAATAAATTTTACAAATTCTCTTCTTTCACGTGGAAGGAAGGTAAATGAACTCCCCAGCCTCCATCTGTAGAAGTTAGGGCTGTGCAGTGTCTGCCTGGCCCCTTCCTCTGCTGCTGAGGTCTTCAGGGGAAACAGATGGCTAATGTGTCAGGGCATCTTTGTGTGTATGCACGTCCGTGGACGTTAATGTTGACGTAGTCATCTTGGATTATTCATCAATTATTAATATTTGTTGACTGATAAGAGCTGAATGTGTCTGTAATGATTAATAGGACAAAGATGATTGCAACCGTGTGTGGTTCAGAGCTCTTTAGCTTGAGGTCTTTGCAAATCTCTCTCTCACTGTTCAGAGACAGAGCACTGGGATGGAAATTAGTGAAGCTGATGTGTTGCTGTTAGCTGCCTGGCTCTGCATTTCACTCAAAAATCCACTGGCAAATGGAAAGGCTAAAATTAGCAAGACTTGGCTGCAGGGAATTCCCCGCTCAGTAAACCAGGTATCCGAACAGTTTAAGGAAATACCAGCCACTCCCTTGCTGGATCAATACTGCTGATGCCAAGCAATCGCGCTCCGTCCCAAGCATGCAAATAACTGTGAATCAATAAAATGCATTCACCAGCCTTTTCTGGCCAGGTGTTCTCCTAGTGAAAAATGCAGCAAAAGGATTTCTTCTCTCCCACTGAAGAAGTCTTAAAAATGTATGAGATTAGCTATTTGCTTGACAGCAAAATACATCAGTAGTATTTAGGTAAAATATACGAGTTTTTCACTAAAGCGCAGAAAACCTGTTCTCATTGCCTAGGCTTCTGTGAGGAATTTTTACTGAAAGACAGACAGGGGACCGTCTCTTCAATCTGGCACCGCTGGGTGCTGGTTTTAGGCAGGAATTCCCGGGCGCTGCTGTATTGCAGATCAGTGGTAAATTAGAGAAAGACCAGTGGCTTAATGGCCCGGGTCATATCAGGTCACCGTGCAAGTCAGCCCGGCAGTCCCTAAAGTTCGCGTGAGCACGGAGCAACGTCAGCGTCGCGGAGGCAGCGGAGCCCGCAGGAGTGTCGAGACGCGGTGCTGTGACCTGCTGCCCAGGCTGCTTCATCCCCTGCTCCCGCGGAGCTCTTTCGGGGTGCTCAGCGCACCGCCTTACCTCCCGTCGGCAGAACGGAGCCGGCGGTCCGAAGGAGACGGCCTTAATGAGAGAACGTCCGTCCGTCCGACCTGTGCCCGCCTCTATCCGCCGCTGCCTCCTGGGGCTTGGTGGTGCTGGTATGTAAACAGCCATAATCTGTCTGACCTCGAGAGAACGCCTGCCGATGCCAAGCAAGAAAAAATCAGCACGTACTTGCCGGCTCCCTGCTTCCTTCCTGCTCTCCTGGGGCTTCTGAAACAAAGTGAAAGATGTCAACTACCTGCTCTGCAGAAAAACGGGACCTTGCCCTCGGGAGGCTCTGCTCTGCTCTGAGCAGTGCCGACTCTTCTGGCAGGCAGGCAGCAATCCAGATGGGAGCGGGCGGAGAGGCAGCGTTCTTGGAAGTTTAGCAGCTTTCTGGAAGGGGAGTTTGACGGGGAGCTGCAGGGCTCGTGAGCTGCCTGGGGCAGCCTGCGACAGAGGGAAGGCTCTGCCCGGCTAAAGGAGCTGATCCAATTGATCCCACTCACACAGAGCTTATACTGGAGGACAGGGAGGAGAAAGAAAAGTAGAGTGACTCTTCTCCACGTCTCCCTGGGGCTCGGTATCTTGTCCTTTAGGAATAAGAAGTTAGGGAGAAGAACCTTATTTCTGGTCAGATTTTTTCATGGCAATAAAATAATTGGAGAGGTTGCAGCTCCAGGGGTTTGTGTTCTTTTAATTGGATTCTCAGCATCACAGCTACTCTTCTCCCTTGCTGCGCATGGTCCTTGCCATCTGAAGAGTGATACGTTTTGAAAGGATGTTGTAGAAATTAATGATGAGTGAGGTCATACAGCCCTCCCACCGCTTCCTGGAAATTAAAACAGTGATGCACCTCATTGCTCAACTAGGAAGGCTCGTGATTAAAAAATCATCAGTCGGAATCCAAGATGCTTTTATATTGTGTTCTGTGTAGGTATTCCTCATTTCATTGAAATGCCAAGTACAGGTTAGCCACATTCCAGTGACATTAAAAATAAGTACAGACACTCAGAATGCAGCTGCTTTCAACAACCAGTGTTATTTATTGAACTTTACACAAGGAACTATCCCATCCAGACAAATATCTGTTGCGCAGGGGGAATCCTGAGGGAACAGCCGTAGAAAGTTACAGCTTCAAGAACGGCTGTTGATGTGCATTGCCTTGTATATAAACTCACATCATACAGAACTGCAAGTACTGGTGTTAAAAGACTCAAAAAAACCAAAACAAAACAAAACAAAACAAAAAAACCAAACACAAAAAACCAACAACAACAAAAAAAACAAACACCAAAAAACTCCAAACGATAAAAAAAACTACAAACCTTTAAAAATTTATTTTCCTGAGCTGTGGAAGATTTGTTGCTCATTATCCGAGAACATAACATTCCTTATGGGAAAACTGTAATCTTAACTAATGACGCATTAAAAGAAATGTATTGCTAGGATGCCTGTTGCCGCAGTTCATTGCCCTCTGCGGGTGCCGCGGTTTCAGTACTGGCCTTTGTCAGGCGGTTGCGTTGGTGTCACGGCATTGCCCCTCTTTACTCTGTTTCTAAGTAGGTGGGAGCTTGGACATGGGGTGGCAGGTAACGCAAAGCCTGGCTGCGTGGCTGAGGCAAGGAGCCGAGCTTGCATGGGATAGCAGAGTGCGTTCCTTTCTGCTAGAATGAGGCTGAGAAGCATCTTAGGTGCCAAATGCGCAAGCCAAAACCCAGCAGGTGAACTGCAGTCTCGGTTGTAACATCCTGGAGAAGGACCTCTGTTAATTAAAAAGGAAATGATAATTAGTATTAAGTCCCACGTTTGCTTCTCATCCCAAAGTACTAGGAATTTAACATATAAACATGAGCCAATACTGTTATCATTTCCACCATGAAAACGTTTGCTCGAACACAGAAGGGGTTCAGCTATTTATGTCTCATTTCGTACTGTGTCGTCTTTGAATTTAACATTTCACCCTCAGAGGAAGCTTTCCTTCCCTGTTACACGCTTGTGAACGACTTAAATTTACGTACAGAGCCTTTCCCTCTTTTCAGACACATTTCAATTCTGGCTTAGCATTTCCAGTCGCATCCCGGGGTCCCCTTTCCCCCTCTCCTTCCCCCACTTCTTCGTCAGGGCATCTCCGAGGCTGCGGCGGGAGCGGACGGACCCCCCGGCGCGGGGCTGGCGCTCGGCACAGGCGCAACCTCTGCAGCCAGGACCCGCCACCGTTGCGGCTGCAGATGGAGCCAGCTCCGTCTCCCAGCGGGAAGGTGCCAGGAGTTCTCCTCGGCTGCGGCTTTTATGCAAATATTCTGTGATTTCTGATGCCCGCGTTGTGTGCTGCAATAGGAGCAAACTGTACTCTGAGACCGCCTAGTCCAGCCGCGAGCGCCGCGCATCGGAAGCAGCAAAACCAATATTTTGTATTTTCTTGAGAGGAGAAGAAGGCTGACGAAAGAAAGGGAAGGTTCCTTGTTGTGGGATGATCAAAATGCTGCCCTTGCCTCTTCCAGAGAGTAGAGGTTATCATTTATATGGACTGTTTCAGTTTGATAAGAAAGGCAGGAGCTGCACTGGCTGCTTGGAAGAGCACAAGCCGCACCATACACCAACGCCATCCCCTCCCTTCTTTCCACCTGTGGGCTCTCTGTCAGCTCCTGGTTTGGGGTGAACCCTTGTCCCTCCGTCTGGTTATCTCTCATGGGAGATGTCTGTGCCATTTTACATAAAGGGAAACCTCTCGGGAGTTTCGTCCCTCAGTGAGACTTTCCCTAGCCTTCTAGATGGCATCACTGGATATACTCGGTGCTTAAATTCCTGACAGATGCACCAAGATAAGCACCAAAAATGCCAGTCATCGCTCCGAACTCACCGCCTCTATCCCCTTCCACGGAAAAGGCACCTGGAACCACAGCAGGCTGGGGACTTGCTACCAATCAGACTGGAGAAAAACATGGTCTTCAAACTGGGGAATGTAACTGGAAAATTGGGAGCTTTAAAACTGCCTAAGAGCACATTGCCTACTTAACTCCATCAGTGATGGTAATGGCGATATCTATCTCAGCCTGCCAGGTTTGTCTTGTCACATGGGCCATAAACAAGATGACAAATGGAAACACTTCAGTGATGTTTATCATCTAAATCACTGCCTGCTTGTTCGCCTCGGATCTCCAGCAGCCCTCCGAGCTGCCAGGCAATCTGAAGTAACAATCAATTTGACTCGCAAGATAAAGATACAAGTTCCCAGCTTAGCCGAGAGTCCCAAATTTCCTGCGGTAAGATGACGGACTGTCAATAAACGTCAGTAATCTTCTCAGTGGTATGCAGCAAGATCAGGGAACAGCTTGGATGTGATGCTTAGGAAGGGGACGATGGGCAAAGTGTTTTATCTGGATCTGTGCAAAACAAGGTCATTTCATCATCTTTGAAGAAAACTCGGTGTTTGTAGGGTGCCTCTGTTGTTCCCTTTGTGCCCTGTAAAGGTGTTTGGTCTGGCGAAAAGTACTTAGGGACCTTTGGTGACAAAGAGCATGTTGGGGTAGGTTTAAATTTCCTGTTGGGGCTAATTCCTAGCAGTAAATTGAGACAAATTCACATTTGTGCCTTCTGGACAAGCAAGTTGTGGAGTGGAAATACAGGAATCCCACCGAAGGCGACTGCGAATGGCTCGGAGCAGGAGCCTGCAGTCCTGATGCATTGCAGAGTGCTTGCTGACTCTGGCTTGCATGCGGTTATAAAACATTCTCAGCACCGGAGTCGTGGTTTGGCACGGATGAGAGGGTGAACCATCGCTCCGCGAGGCAAGGATCCTACTTCTGCCTCTGCCGAAGGGAGAGCCCTGCCTGAGGAGACGAAACCGAACACAAAAAGTGGAGTTCTTGTCCGGTTCCCTCACCTAGCGCTCCTGGGGTTTTCCGTTTGTGTTTTTAATGTATGACTAAGAGTCTCCCTGGAAAACCAGTAGATTTGGGGTTGGGCAGCCTTTGCAGCATAAAAAGCAAGAGATAATTGGTGTACAGCTCTCTGCTTTAAGCAGAACGTTTCTGTACTGTGGAGGCGGCGCACAGGTCCAGAGAAGTCCCTTCTAATTAAATGTACAAGAATTGTTCCTTGGAGATTTCCCCTGCCGAATCAGGGGTTTTATTGCCAGCTATTTTGCAAGTCCCAGTATCTGGTTCGTTCTGATACTTGTGTGCTCTGTGCTTAAGAGAGCCAGCTCACTCGATGGCTTTTGGACATATTCGTCCAGCTGGGAAAGGAGGTGACATACATTTACTCTTCTCTGGAAATTGCCATACTGGCAAAGTTCATGAGTTCACGCAGGCTACAAACCTGTCTGTAGGGAGGTGCCCGTGTCAGGTGTCCTGGGGATAGAAAATCCCTTGTAATTCTCTTACAACATGGATCAGACATTTTTCTAAACTTCACCTAGCCATCAGTTTATGCCCTCAAAGATGAGGGAAAAAAAGCTCTTGTAAATGTATTTTAGCTAGTGTAATTGCAGGATGTTCCCCTCCTTAGCTGTCTGTATAGCAAATTGGTTTTTACTCCTACCAAGTTGTTTAATTCATTATCTTGCAGCAATGACTATGCTATTCCTTGTTTAGACACATCTCCCCTTAGCCAGATATTTCTATTAGAATGAGGACTCATGGTAATCCAGAGGCTCTCAGGTCGTGCTGTGTGAGATGTCACTAGTCTAGTCTACTTCAGTCATCATTTAATCTGGTGTTTTCTTAAAGTAGTGGATAATTTAAGACTCCCTGGGAAGTCCGCAGTAGCTTGGGAAGGTCCCTGGAAGGCTGCATTCACCTGCCTGTAGGGGCCATCCGCACCTCGGCTTTTCTAAGCACTTAAGCTAGACAGGGGGTCAAAGACGTGTTTTGGACTCCAATCCAGGACCAGCTGATGTGATCCATTCGGAGGACATGGATGCACATGTATGTAATTTTACATTTCCTCTAATGGTAGTTTCTGTAGCTCGAGGTCATGAACGCTGGTGTTCTAATTAGTGCAGCTCTGCCTGTGCTGATGCGGAGAGTAATTTGCATGTCCTGCCTGTGTTTTGTCCTAGGAGCAGGAATGGTAGTCGACTGGGAACAAGAAACCGGGCTCCTGATGACATCGGGAGACGTGAGGATAATCCGGATCTGGGACACAGACCGGGAAATGAAAGTACAGGTAACGTCTGCGTGTTTATCCCACTCACCTTTTTCCCTCCCGGAAGACGTGCCAGGCAGCGAGTTACCCCGTGCGCGGCCAAAGCATCTGAGACGCGTCTGTGAAGAGCTGACAGTTCTGGAGCTCTTGCTTCCCTGCCTCAGAGTCATGTTACAAGATAAATAAAAATACACACGTACTTAGCGAGCATGTCGGGTCCTTCCTGGAAGCTGGTGCTGTTATTCCGGGCAGTGTGCAGCCGTGTGTGGGACAGGTGAGGCTGCGAAACCCAGGGGCAGGCCCCAGCATACAGATAAGGTTTCCTATTAGCACGTAATCGAAATAGCGTAAAAATTCTTGAGGAAATTCAGCGGTGAGTTGGGTCGGTGGTGGAGCATTCGGACTTACTGCTGCCATCTCTGCTTCTCTGGGACTTGCACAGAGCTTTTTACAGAGCGGCGCTGCGCTGGTACCCGCCAGCCAAAGCTGTGTTTTCAGGGAATCTGCGTCCAGGCGGAGAGCACGCTCGTACCTGCTCAGCCCACTCCTGAGCCAGGACCCAAGTGCCCGACAGGACAGAAACACGAGCGTTTCCTAACCCTGCACTGCTCCCGTGCAGCCGGTGGGCTCGTCGCCAGCTGGGACCAGTCTGGCTCAGGTCGGAGGTTTGCTCCGTGTTGTCTGGCCCCGGGTGGCAGAGGATGAAGATGCCGGCGAGCCGGCTGGCGGCTCCCTGGGGGGCTGCGCGACCCGCTGGGGCACCCCAGGCTCTTCGCATCCCCCCTCCGAAACGAGGCGGCACGAAAGCAGCGTTTCAGTTGTGCGTGACTTTCTGTGCAGCGTAGCGGAGAAAGGACGCGGCAAGCGTTCGTGTCGCTTGTGATCAGATGAAAGTTTCTCAGCAGTTGTAAGGAGGAGCAGCTGGTCTGTGAGAATGGAGTCGTCGTGCTGGAGAAAAAAGGAAGACTGGTTTTCAAAGCTTCTAGAAATTAATTACTCTTGGATGAACATTAATTACGACACTTTGACCCTGCAATGCAGGATAATTAAGCCTATGTTAATCTTAATTACTTTCACATATTATTTTTTCTATGTAAATTAGGGAACAGCAAAATTCAGGAGGTGAAAATCTTTTAAATTATGATGATTAATGATTGCACTGAAAGTATCTAAAAACATGTTTCTTCTTTGATTGCAAAGATTGGTTGTGTTGAAATTCAAGTGATTGAAACTTCCTGACTCAGTAACACTGGAAAAGTGAAATTCAGCACAAAGAGCAGCGAAGCTATGTAATCCAAGCTAATAAAGGTGCCTTCCCACTCTTTGAACTACAAAAAGCGTACCTCTGGAAGCACTTGGGATGTAGCTGAAGAAGCAAGTGCTTCATTTTCACTTCTGCTGATTGTTCCTGCTTCAAAGACAGGATCTGGGTTTGGGCAGTTAGACGAGCTGCTGGGAACAGCCCCGCAGGTTGGCGCCTCCAGCCAGCAGCGTCTTCGCTCAGCCGAGGCCGTGAATAGCAGCTGGGAAAGGTGAATGTGCACAGCAGCAAAAATAGGACTGAAGTGTGGAATTAGCTAATGCAGTTCTAACGCGCCTCGTGATCGTTATCCTACTTTGTCAGTGCTGCTTAGCTTTTTCACTTGCTTAATTGAAAATGTTTTTCCTCGTAACGGGCATAGATATTATTCCCAACAACTACTTTGCTTATAGCAAGTAAGAAGGGGGAAGGAAGGTAGCAGCGCTAGAGCGCACACCGTGTTCTCGGCACCGCTGTCCTCGCAAGCTCCAGCCTTCGCCATGTCATTTTTCCTTCGTGCACCCAGTGCGCGGCGTCCCATGAGAGAACCCGCATCTACGTGTCGCGCGGCCCGGAGCTCCTGCAGGACTGGTGCGAGGGATTCCCCGGTGCCGTACCGTAGCCAGGCGGCTCGTGGCGTTGTCTGAGGCTCGCGGGTCGGCGCTGCGGTTCTTCGGGAGCCCCCAGCTCCCCCGCTGCCGCTCGCCGCCCGGCCTGCAGAAGGGGAGGGTCTCGCTCCCGCAGCCCAGCCGCCGTCTGCTTCGTTTGGCCCGTTCGCGCAAACCGCCGGGGCTCTGCGGAAGCGTAATGGGGATCCCGGTGGTGAAGGGAGGGGGAGAGCGGAGTGTTTAAAGAACAAAATAAAAAGAACTGAAAGAAATGGACTTCATTAAGGATAACTGGAGCCCTTCTGGGTAAAGGGAACTGCCTTCCGGTATAATCGTTTTATTGTTGCCAGGGCCCAGATACGTTTTTTTGTCTGGTACAGACAAAAAAAAAAAAAAATCTGCTTTTACAAGAGGTATTTAAATAACTTCCTAGAACTCTTTTGGGTGTTGATATGATGCACAAAAAGGGCTAATGCCTTGCAGCTTTGTACCTAATGCCTTGCAGTTTTGTTGTACCTTTTTTTGCGTGGGTGGTATTACCTATAGCATACTGTATGTTTGGTTTTATGTGTGGTGTTATATATGCCATTACGAGTTTTTGCTTTCTACAGGTATATTTGTCTTATATGACTCTTCTCCAGATATATAGTGTCCCCCCTGCCATTCTAATGGCATTTACAACTTGTACAGAACAGAGATGGTTTATGGAGAAATAATTCCTCTGGCCATTTATTTTAACTAATTAGATATCTTAATAGAGCATAATGTTAACTCATCCTTCCCAAAATAGACCTTGCCTTCATTTTGGTTTATAAAGCCAAATGACTTGCAAAAGCTGTTTTTTCTGGAATTCCTTCTCTGGGTTGAACTGCGGGACTTGTGGCTCAAACACACGGCAGTGGCAGTGACTGTCGTCCCCAGGGTCACCACCCCCTCGTTTCTGGTCCTGTCCAGAGAGCCCGAAGGAAACCTTCACCCCGATGCCGTGTCATAGTGTTCTGAGTGACAGGTGGAAACCCTGCTTTAGTTTTGGACTGACTTACAGAATGGGGAGAGGAAGAGGAGGAGGACCTTGGGTCCACCTGGGTTCGGACCTTCGCTGTAGTGACTCGAAGACACGTCGTGTTCTCAGCTTGGGTTTTGTGTGCTTTCTCCTCAGGATATCCCCACTGGAGCTGACAGCTGTGTGACCAGCCTCTCCTGTGATTCTCATCGTTCGTTAATTGTGGCGGGGCTGGGCGACGGCTCCATCCGCGTGTTTGACAGGAGGATGGCTCTGAGTGAATGGTAACTGCCCGTCCTTCCCAGGCTCAGTGGGGTGCTCACGGTTCTCCTCCTCCCCTTCCAAACGTTCCTCTGCTTGTTCCTCAGCCGCGTCATGACCTACCGAGAGCACACAGCTTGGGTGGTGAAAGCGTACTTGCAGAAACATCCGGAAGGCAACATCATGAGTGTCAGGTAAAAGGTTTTACCGTTTGAGCTGTTTTCTCTTAAACGTGGTTTGGTTTTCCATTTAAATTCTGCCTCTGGCATTTCAAGAGCTAAGAGGGTAAAGCTCTTTAGTTTGACATTTGCTTCGGTAATTAATTCCTGCTGCAAACTTGGTGGAGAGAAGGCAAAAAGAAATTTGAAGCTTTCCTTGGAAGCCTGTTAGTGTGGTTTGAGAGTAAACAAGAAGGCATTTTTGCTGAACTCACTATCACGAGGCGTGTGAGGGAGGAATGGAGTGAACCAGAAACCTAAGCTAGATATACTATATCTTATGGTTGTTGTTCTTTATTGCCAACATCTCTGTGGGGTCATTTGAGAGAGAACATGAGAAGGAAGGTTGATGTTGCATCTGTTGGGCATATTGCTGTGCAGGATTACTTTGCTGTCTAGCAATTTTCTACACATAAATCCATTTCTGCTGCCTGGTAAATACTGCAGAGAAAGCAGCATATACTTATTTGGCCATTAAAGAACAGGAGAATATAATTTATTGTCACAAAGCCACTGTTTGCACACAAAGAAGCTCTTATTCTTGATTACAAAATGAAAACAGAACATAATTTTTCAGGATTCAGAACATTCCTGAGGTGGGGGATGGGCCAGCAAAAATGTATTAAGATTTTCAGAAAGGGGATTATGTGATGCAGCTGCCAGATTTGTTGAGCTCGCATATTAGAGTTTTTAATCTTCCTTTCTGTAATCTCCTTCAACAATCCCAGGGGTCAGGCCTTTACGCTCGGCCAGCCTGGGTCTGCAGGCTCATTTTTCCCTCTCCTCAGTGCCCTTCTCAGCACGTGGTGCTTTCTCTTGGGATTGAAGAGGTATGAGAAAGTGTCATTCTTCAAAAGACAGGTGCGGTCATATCCCAGAGGAACTTGGTTTGTTGAGACAAGCCACCTTGCTTTCAGTTTCTCCCAGTTCACACTCTTCTTCAGTTGACAGTAAGATCCAAGAAAAACGTTAGGACGTAGCGAGGTCTTGGTCTAGCTATTTCCTGAAAAACTTGAAGGCATTGTATTGCTTGTGGAGCAGTTCTCTGAACCTCAGTGAAACTTTTTTTCCTGGACCAGACGCAGGAGGTTGTGACACAGGACTGGTGACTTGGAGCCGGATCCTGCGGCTCTCCATTGCCCGGCGCTGGTTCACCACATGATACTGGGTTCAGCCGCTTTGATCTATACGCTAGTGCTGCCAGAGTGCTTCTCATTAACCAGCAGGTCTGCTTTTATCAGGCTGACAGCGTTGCTAGAAAAGGTCCTTAAACACCTTCTGAATATTCTGGTTTAGTAGCTTAGCTGCTGTTGACTTATTGCTGCCTATTATTATTCGCCTGGGACGTGTTCTCCTATGTAGTCCCTCATCACAGAACTTCACTTCCATTTTAAAGCTCTTGCATGGTCTTCCAATACATTCAGAACCATTTCAAGTCTTACAATAGTTCAGAGCTTTAAATGAATTTACTGTCTATTTGATCTCTTTCAAACAATATTTCCATCTAGTCTTCAGGAGCTAAATCAACCTCAAGTTTAATTTGTCTTGAATTTCATTATGTGACAGCTGGAGTTGCAGCTTCCTATAATGATAGAAGTAATTCTGTGTAACAGCCTTTTGATTAGTATTAGATATTCCAGAGGTAAAGAAACTGAAGGCAATATGCTTCTTAATGCTTTCATTGTTCGTAACTCTGTAGGGTGATTCACGGTTGTATGGCCATCAGTGACTTGGAAAAAAATAACACTTTAAAAGTTGCGATGCCAAAAGCCTTACTTCTGCTGCCAGCAGAGTAAGATCAGATGAGTTGATTTTGAATTTAATTTCCGTAGGAGGCTTTTCTGTTTGTCTTTCTGTACACCAGTTGACCAGTCTCTTATAAGGGTCTCAGAAGAACAGATGTAGCATAACAAAAACTTCAGTTGTTGGTTCCAGGGCTGTAAGAGAAGATGCACCCTCTTCGCATCTAACAGACGTGATTCTGCTGATGTATTTCAGAGAGATCACTTAACAAAAAGGAATCATTTGTGTTTGAAAGGTGCTTGATCTACTAAGCACAGTGTCTTGCCACTGCCGCTGTTGCTTTCCCCACCCTCTCTTCCCTGATAAAGTCATTAACAGGGCTGACGCGTCGCCTGAGCGTTAGCAGGGTTCGTTACGCCTGGTCCACAGAGTACTTTGGACAGCGAGGACTTGTGCATCCGTGTCCAGACATTTGGCATAATGGATGGTACCAGCAGATCCCATCTGGTTAGAGTTTTCTAATACAATTTCCTGCTGTGAAAAGGAGGAGGAATTTGGGTCTGACATGCAGCTTGGGGTATTGAGTATGACATAACAGTAAAGACACTTACACTCAGCAATGAGCTGTAAGCGATAAAAGTAATAATGGATCACCCCTGAGGGCAGAGGCAGAGCTGTTTGCGCAGCACTTAATGCGTTGGGGATGGTCCCAAATATAAGTCACATCAGTGGGAATTCAGCTGTACTGACAGAGAAGGCAAGGGTGCGTGTCTTCTCTACCCTAATTTTCTGATCGAGGTGGGCAGCTCGCAGACAGGCATATGGCTGCGTTTCCTGGGCTTTAGGATCTGCTTTGGGTACAGCCTGACGCTGTGAAACTCATGTGTTGGCAGCGTAAACGGAGATGTGCGGTTCTTTGATCCCCGGATGCCAGAGTCCATGAAGGTCCTTCAGATAGTCAAAGGGCTGACAGCCCTTGACATTCACCCACAAGCCAACCTCTTTGCATGGTAAGTTCTAGTTTCATCTCTTGCATCCCTGGAGTGGATGGAGAGGACAGTTTGTCTCTGCAGACATCGTTCCTGGGGTTTTGTTGGTTTTGTTGTGTGTTTTAACCTCGCCACAAACAGGGCAGCGTCTTTCCCATTTTTGCAGCTCAGGAATTTTGTCCCTTGCATGCATGAGCGAAACCTCCGCACTGGTGACTTGGCCTGAGGTTGTACAGTCTTACACCCCTGTGTCAGGTCCCTGTTCAAAGTCAGCATGTGTATTTTAGGGCTCTGAGTGGGGACCAGGAACTGCTCCCCACAGCCACGTATCCTGGGGTTGTTGGGGGATCCACTTTCAGTGCGTGTGTGTCCATCAGCTCTTCGTGTTTTTCTGTCTCAGTGTAACAGGTAACTGTGGTTCCAGCCTTTCCGTAATCCCTCTGCACTGAGGTTGCTGGGGTACAGTTAAAGTCAGTCTCCCCACTTATAAGAACTCCTTGCCCGCTAGCCTGATGAACAGCTCGGGTTGACACAGCTGGAAAGGGGGCTGTAGGCAACAACATTGTTCTTAGCGCAGCATTCTCAGTGCCGCCGTGTTCTCTCGATTCCCTTCCAGTGGCTCAATGAATCAGTTCACTGCAATCTACAATGGAAACGGGGAGCTGATCAACAATATCAAATACTACGATGGTTTTATGGGACAAAGAGTTGGAGCCATCAGCTGCCTGGCTTTCCATCCTCACTGGGTGTGTATTCTCTCCCTTTGGATTTTGTAATTTGTATTTCCTAGTTAATGTCTGTGTTGGAAGAGGGAAAGGCGCAGACACCCTCCAGCACAGAGAGATGCTGCCCCAGCCTAGTTTTCCGAGGGTGCCTCGGGCCTGACTCTCAGCCCAGGTCCTCGGTGCTCGTCCTCCAGGCGGTTCCAGGTGACCGTGCTGCCAGTGCTGCCAGTTTATGATGTGCACCTAAGACTGGAACAGGACTCCCAACGGCTGAGCCCTTTTTACTCGCGCGTTGACTTGACAGACTGTTCCCATTTCTTCCTGTCGCTTTGAGACTGCAGCCTGGCTTAGCTCTGTAGTTCCTGCCACAGAAGTTGTCCGAGGTGAACTTGCCTGGAGCTGCCTGGAGAGGTGCAGTCTCTTGCTTCCAGCACACAAAATTTTATGTGCTTATTTATTCCCTGCCTCTTCCCTTGCAGACGGTGGGCTTACCCTTGTGTCTCTGTGGCTGCTTTTATATCGCCTTACGTAAGGCTTTAGGAAGACCTAATGCTGTGCAGCAGCAAAACTGCACGTTGGAAAAATGAGAGAACTGCAAAAATTAAAGGCATAAGCCGATAAAGGCTAGAATGAATCAGAGTAAAAAGGAAGTTTTGGAGTACATCAGAGCTGAGGAGGCTCTGCAGTAGTTGTTAGAGAGAGAAGCTGGTTGCTACTTAATTAGGCGGCAGGCGCCCATCTGCATTATGGACTTCTGCTCACCCAGAGACGAGAATAAATGAAGGAGATTGAAAGCCTAAGAAAACAACGTGAATGGATAGGAAAAACAGGAGGAGGTTAAAGAAGGCATTTAGACAGTTATTTTAGAAACCTGCAGATCAGAACTCAAATATTTAGTATGTAATGGGAAAGAGCGGTGGGAATGATAAAGGGCCGAGAGGAGAGGAGGGAAGAGCTGTGCTCGCCTGTGATGATTTGGTATTAGCTGGGCAGGGAGAGGGAAGGCAGCTTCCCTGCCCGGGCTATGTGCATTTTACATCCTGAAGGTCGCAAGTTTAAAGGAAAGCTCGTCTCCTCGGCTTTGAAAAGCCGCTTTGCAAAAAGCTAAAGGGTGATTTTGCTGTTCTGCAGTTTGAGGGAACGGAGAAAGAAGTGGCTAGTTATTTGAAATATTTTGCTCTTTAAATAAGCAAACAAACAAAGCCCTGTCCAGCCTGGGTCTCCATGGCTAGGATTGTTCCTGGGCCTCTCAGTGGAGGGAATGCTAATTTTCAGTCCAGGCAACTGTTCCTAACTCGCAGATTTGCAGTCATTTAGAAAAATTATGTTAGCAGTTGGCAACTAATAGTCACCATAATTTTTCCCTCTGGCTGAAATGGGCATATAACTCGCTGGGACGATGTAGGTGCTGGCAGAAATGTCGTCAGAGCTGCGTTGGCAGATGCACTTAAGAGCTTTCGAGCATCTGGGCGTTACTGCTGAAAATGTCGACCGTTACCATTTTGCCTGTGATGTGCCTCTCATTACTGTGTGACACCTGTACGTTTATCCCCGATTTGCTCTTTCCACAGCCTCATCTGGCAGTCGGAAGCAATGACTACTACATCTCGGTGTACTCAGTGGAGAAGCGGATCAGATAACGGCTCATGGCAGCGGCACTGGAGAAGGGAGTCCCAGCAGGCAGGGCCGTGTCTCACCCATAATGTACATAGTGAAATTATCGACTTGAATGTTTAGTGTTGGCTGCTGCTGCAACCCATAACTTGAACATTTTTTTTTTCCTGACTTAGCTACTGATGATTTTGACGAGGGGAAAAGAGACAATCTCCTTTTTTGTTTTGGGTTTTTTGGTTTTGTTTTGGTTTTGGTTTTTTTTTTTTTTCCCAGCTATATCCTGTAAAAGCTACAGAAAAGAACATTTTATTTTTGTTTCCAGTGGTTGGCTTCTCTGTTAGAAACATGGCTCCTGAGCTTGGAAGGACTGGATGAGGCAATACCCTTGAAAAAGGCTTTCTGTTTTAGTCTTTGTTTCTTTGTTTTGCCGGAGCGTAGGTTGCTTTAAGGACTGAAGTCAGGACTCGCCTACAGCTCTGTGCGTTCGACCGGACCATGGGACCCCTCCAGCTGCTGCCTACCCTGCGCCAAACAGTAATTCCTCCGAGGGGGCAGCGAGACCTGAGCTGTCCGTCTGCAGAACGGTGTCCATCCTGCGCCGCCTGAGCGTGGGCGAGGGAAGCAGGAAAGCGTCTCCTCTGCACGAACCTCGTCCTCTCTGCTGCATCGGCTCCAGTGGAAGCGAAGACAGAAGGCAGCTTGGTGGCAAGGGGAGGCAGGCATCCTGAGGAAGGGGGCTCGAGGAGATGACAGGAGCAGGGCAGGATGCCACCGCGCCGTAAGGTTGCACGTACAAGAAGAGGAAAGCAAGAGAACAAACGTCTCTAACGTCCCAACGAGCCTGGAGCAAGTCGCTCATGTAACCACTTTCCACCCAAGCACACGGTGCTGGTGGCGAGGGCTGGGGTATCTCGGTCACTGTTACTTCTGCAGTCGCTGTCCTTCTGCCCCCAGTGAACTCCACAAAGACGTCTGAGAGCCTGGGAGCTCTGCCCAGCCGGCAGGGGAGGCTCCGGGTTCAAGCCACGGGCTTTCGCTTGCGCCGATGTGCTAATATTCAGCAAGGTGATGGTCAGGAGAATTTGCACGCTTGCTGCTGTGTGTGTGCAGCTGCACACCTTTGCGTGGACGTGGCTGTGGCTTGTCTGTCTGTCCCTGCAGAACTGGGCACGTAACCACACGTGGTCTGAGCACAAGAGAATCACTAAAGAGGGGGAAGACGGCAGGTCATCCTGCTTTGAGCAAAAGAGCTTTGTCCCAGCTACCTAGGGGAAAGCCTGCTCCATCTTCCGTACCTTCCGGGTCTGAATAATGAATGTTTCTGTCCCTTGAAATCCATAACGGGTCTGGAGATGGATGTGGTGAAGGGGTAGGCAAAGCAAAAGGGGCAGGTTTCTTTCAAGTGCTGCCGAGGTGCGATTTAGCTGGCCAATAACAGAACTTACACTGTGCAAAAATCATTGCGGCTACAAAGGTTGACCTGCTCAATCCAGAAGTCCCCGTTTTTTCTTCCAGTCGGTATCACGGGGTCTGCAGGCTCCCAGCAAACTCTGCCAGCGATGAGGCTGACGGTGAAAGAAATACTGACGAGGGAAGGGGCGAGAAACGCTCCCTCCCTGTGCGGGTGGCGGCTTCACCTCTGCCATGGCACCTACGTAGCGCGGCTGACCTGTCACTGCTCCCTATACACCAGATTATCTTGTTTCCTATACGTGTGGAGGCAGCTGGGCCGTGCAGGGGTCGCGGAGGCGGCCCGGTGGCTGGCCCAGGCTCGCTGCAGGGAGGCCAAGCGCAACGTGCCGAACGCACGTCGATGCCGGCTTTGGGGGGCGAGGGTCCTTGAGCCGTGGAGGTGGAGCAGAGGCCGAAGGCTGGGTGCTGTGTCCTTACCCCGAGCACCGTCACTGTCCCCCCCTGTAGCAGGGAGGCCCAGGGCCACTTCACAAGGATGATGAATCAAAGGCTTTAAACTTAAGAAAAACTACCTAAAAGTCCACTTTTAAGTTACCAAAAGTTAATTATGGTCTAACAGAGCTGTGCCTCTTCCCGACCCGCTCCCGTGCCGCTCCGGTGTTAGGTCCCAGCGGTACGCATCTCCTCCACCCTGCCCGTGCCAGGGGCTGGCAAGCACGGAGCCAGCGTTTGGGATCTACACATAACCGATTAATATACACAGCTTAAAAAACAATAGATTTTTAACTTATATCAGTGTATTCATTAAAGGAACAAGAAACACCTGGCAAAACGCACAGGTGCGTGGTGGGAAGCCGCTGCTCCTTGCCGGCGCTCCCCGGTGCCAGCCAGCCCCGTGGCCAGGAGGTGGGTTTTTAACTAACTCGGCCTGTTTAGCTTTCATCTAAGCGTGTGCGTGTGCGGGCTGTACTTTCACAGGTCTGGTGCAGAGATTCAATCATGAAGTTTAACCAAGGATCTGGAGAGCATCCTACCTAAAAGTTCACTTATCTCTATTTATTTTACAAAAATGAAAAAGTATAAAAAAACCACACGATTGTAATGTGAGAGTAAAACAATTACAAACAAATAAATGGTTAATAAAAAATAAATGCAGAAACACTTCCTGGTCTGAGGATCATTTCCCGGGGCAGCAGTGGGGAGGAGGCACAGCTATGGCCCCAGAAGGAACCAAGTTAAACTTTAGGTGTCGGGCTGTGTCGTTCTGGGCAGTTTCCCCCCACGTGGAAATTCTGGGCAAAAGCCACTTGTACGAGCCAGCTCTCCGGTGCTGAGGCTGAGCAGAAACGTGACGTTTCTACTTCGCAGCTCTGCAGGAACGTGCGTGTGGGTCTGAGCCCCACGTCCAGCTCTCGTGCACGGCCCGCGGCCCGGAGCAAATAAACCGAAATAGTCAGTGTCGTCCTTGTCCTGAGGGCCTGCGTGTCACCGTCTGGGGTGTCCCTTCCACCAGCACGGTGACGGATGCTCCCGCGGTCCTGCTGGGTCCCAGCTGAGACACCGAATCCCCACCAGTGCTGCACGTTCCTGTTCCAGCGTCCACAGTGAAAGGACAGGGGGGTCGGGGGTCTCTCAAAGCCCTGCCAGCGGGTTGTGGTTGAGCTGCGGGAGGAGATGGGAAGGGAGCGGGGGGATGGCTCTGGAGATGGGAGCAGCGCGGGGCAGGACTCCCACCGCTCGGGGAGAAGGACCCGGTGCACCGCTCGGTGTGGGCCCAGTAAAGCTGGAGTGACGGTCACGGCCAGCGCCATGGCCTGTGCCCGACCGCCCCCCGGCACCCCAAACCCGCGGGCAGCACCAGAGCCTCTCCTGTGCAGGGACGTGGGGACATGGGGACACGGACACAGGGACATGGGGATGGATGCAGGGACACAGGGACGTGGGGATGCAGAGACACAGGGACATGGGGATATGGGGACACAGGAACATGGGGATGGATGCAGGGACACAGGGACATTGGGATGCAAGAACATGGGGATGCGGGGACACAGGGACATGGGGATGCAGGGACATGGGGATGCAGGGACATGAGGACATGGGGACACAGGAACATAGGGATGCAGGGACACAGGGATGTTGGGAACACAGGGACATGGGGATGCAGGAACATGGGGACACAGGGACATGGGGATGCAGGAACATGGGGACACAGGGACATGGGGACAAAGGGACATGGGATGCAGGGACACGGGGACATGGGGATGCAGGGACATGGGATGCAGGGACACGGGGCGGACACAGGCGCACGTCCCTGCAGGGGCAGACGGGGACGGGGGTCTCCATCACCACCACCCCCCCCCGCCCCTTCCCGCCCCCCTCACACCTCCCGCAGAGCCCCCGCTGCCCCGCCCCCCGCCCCAGA
>JAVJGG010000002.1:37921952-37939341 GCA_035590195.1 Aviceda cuculoides | reverse complement strand
CTCCCGGGCGGGCCGCCGGCCTTGGCCCCGCGGGTGGGCGACTGCCGGGTCCCCGCGCTGCGGAGGGCGTACGGAAGGTGGGGGGGTGTTGGGGGGGCTCGGGGAGGTCTAAGGGCGGCGGCTGCTGCTGTGTCCCCGGGGGTTGTGCTGCCGGTACGGCGGCGGGGAAGAGAGCGGGGGTGTGTGAGCCGGCGGGGGGGGGTTCTGGAACCATCAGGGCTCCACTTGTGACTGGGGGGGGTCTGTCTGTGTGTCCATCTGTCCATCTGTCCCTCCCGCCCTCTGCTTTAGCAACTGAAGCAGCAGCGAGACAAGCTGAAGCAGTATCAGAAGCGGATAAGTCTGAACCTGGAGAGAGAGCGAGCCCTGGCCAGGCAACTGCTGAAAGAAGGCAAAAAAGAGTGAGTGGGGGGGTGTCACCTCCGCCCCGGGGGGTGCGAGGCTCTGGCAGGAGCAGGGAGCGTCAGCACAAAATAAAGGGCCGTTTTCCTGGAAAGAAAAAGTTACTGAGCGTAGCGGAGATAGTTCCAGGTTCTCCTTTCAGAAAGGAAGTTTCATTTCAAGTTTTAACCTGGCAGCCAAGAGCGATTGCCTGCATTCCACGGCTCCCATTAAAACAGGTCTTCAAAAAGTGGTTCTCTTTCTTTACCACAAAGTGTCAGTGGCCGCCTCTTATGTCTTGTTTTGAGCGTGTGTCACAAGCCTTTTGTGCAAGGACTTTGTTTTGCATTGCTGCAGCACAGATGGCCCAGTGAGCTCCTAATCCACAGCAAATATACCTAAATTTTCAGGCACCAGATTAGCAAATCTATGACTAATTTGCTGCTCCTTATTCTTCACAGGAGCAGTTCAGAGTTGTCATTTAATTTACACGTGATTTTTTTCCTCTCTTGGAAAAAGCACAAAACAAATACAGCTTTGGTGTGATTCTTTTAGGCTTATTTGCTTTCATCTGTGCTGAGTTTTCCTCCTCCTGTTTTCCTTCAGAAAAGCCATGCTCTTGCTAAAGAAGAAGCGTTACCAAGAGCAACTTCTAGATAAAACGGAAAACCAAATCAGCAACTTGGAGCGGATGGTAAGTGAGAATCAGTTGCTGTAGGCTGCGAGCGGCCTGCTGTGTGCGCTTGGTATAAGTCTTTTTTCTGGGGTGGGTGTTCCTTTTGGTTGTATGGAATTGCATTTTAACTGTCAAGCCCTAATGAGGGTTTAGTCCTCTGTCCGAAGGGCAGACGTTTCTGAAATCATACGTATGCCGTGACTCTTCCCTAGAGAACCAAGTGGTGAGTATGTTTTGAGTCTGTAGTGCAGGCTACGTATTAAATATGTGTTTTGTAAATTAGTAAAACTTTAGTCACAGGGTGGATGGCTGCCGCAGAAAGTTTCTCGGGCTTACCTCAGTACCTTGATTTCAGAAATGGATGTGTTTGTTCTGGGGCGGCCATGGAAACTATGGCCTCAGCTTAGACTGGCAGCTAGAACATCAGCTAAAGGGCTGTTGGATATGCTTTTGCAGCTGCCTGTGCTAAGGCTTTTTGTGTGCATGTTTCTTACTACCGGTATAATTTAATCCTCTGTTCACTGGAAAAGGGGCTCTTGGCTCTTGGCTGATTTCCCCTTGTAGTTTCTGGGGGGATCTTGGGAGTCTGTATCTGGCTGACGATGGGAACGTGACAGCCTTTGATGTTTCCCATTCTCCTTTCTGTTTCAGGTCCAGGATATTGAATTCACCCAGATTGAAATGAAGGTCATTGAGGGTCTGAAAATAGGCAATGAATGTCTGAACAAAATGCACCAGGTATGTGTGACCAAGTCAGCTGAGGACACTTTTGCCTTGGACTAGGCAGAGTCCTGGCTGTTTGTAGCTGTCTCCCTGCAGACCTCACTCATGCATGGGTTTTGGCTCTTTTCTTCAGGTTATGTCAATAGAAGAAGTAGAAAGAATAATAGGTGAAACCCAAGATGCTGTGGAGTACCAGAGGGTACGTACTGTGTGTGTGGGTAGTTGTGAGCAGAGGGTGCCTGCCATACAGAGTTTCTCTGATGTGCATTGTGTTCCCAGCCTTATTTAAGAGGTAATCAGATTGGGAATTAAATCTCAGTTGCCTGCAGAAAAATTAGTTCTGTTAGTTTTTCGGAGTACCCCTTCACCCCATGTTTACGTTGCCCTCCCATGTGCACATACCATGCTGCAAGCCATAGAGCTGCTTCTGCTAAGCTGCGTTGACTGGAATGTGTGTTTTCCTCTCTTTCACAGCAAATAGATGAGATACTGGCTGGCAGCCTGACTGAGGAAGATGAAGATGCCATTCTAGAAGAATTAAACGCTATTACTCAGGTAGGACTGATGTTCTTGCAATTACTTTAAATCTACATTTTCAGGAAGCTGTTTGTAATAGGGGAGAAAATATCTTTTTCCCACTCTCAATAGTTTATCTTATTCTGCCAGAGATCTCAGTTATACCTTTTTATGCCCAATTATTGTGTCATCAAAGATCAAGCTAATTGCTCCACGTGCAGAGGCCATTTAAAAATGGGATGCTTTTAAGGGTTATACTTTATTTGCTGTCTGTTACAGTCAGTTGATCTCTGTTCTTACTGGGTATCTGTTCCACTTCACCAGATGAAGAACTTGGAAGTCCTGGGTCATGCTCAGATAACAGAATTCAGTGTGTGGCATCTCTGTGGTGCCTGTGGCTCTTCCAAACACTGGCTCAGCTTCGCTCCACTGCAGGAAATGTGCAGCCAGTGGAGACTGAGGTGGAGAGGCTCTGCAACTAGCGTTGATTTGAGGAGACTCATAGCTAATACAGAGTCCTATTAAGTCTCATTTAATAATGAAAAAAAAAAAAAAAAAAAAGCTTTGTACTCATTTACTGGGCAGTACTGAAGCCCATAACCCTTCCTGCAGTTCTGGAGGCAGATGTCAATTTGTATGTGAAATCTCTTATGTTATTACTCTGTTCCCACACAGTCTTTGCACAAAACTGTGGTGCAGGGGTCTGTGACTGCTGCCTGGTATGGGGGGGGTATGTGTCATGTGTTGTCTTTAACGTTCTTGCAGGAAGAGATGGAGCTTCCAGAAGTTCCTTCTGAGCCACTCCCAGAAAAGATCCCAGGTACGCTTTCTCTATATGCTCTGCAGCTTTGGCTTCTTGTACTTCTCAGTTCCATGCAATAGTCTGAGACTCTCTCGTACTGTAAGTATTGTCCTAGCAAATGTGAAGGAATATAAACTTCCTGGCTTAAAGCCCTGTTGATCTTGGCTACGCAAGCTTCCCTCACGCGGTTCTGACAAATCCAGCTGACGCTTTACCGTAAGAGGATCCGAGGCTCTAGTCTCTTTGTTCAGTTGGCATCTAGTCGTTCCTCTGGAAGAGTTCCTTTTTGTTACATCTGCTGGTCTTAAGTCACGCTTTGTACCTGCTCTGAGACTACCAGCTGCCTTGAAACACCCAGTGTACGTTCCATTGTGAAGCTCCATGAGGAACTCCTTCCTTGGCTCTCTGCTTGACCCAGGCGAGACTTTCTCGCGCAACACTCGGACTGGTCCCCTGCATGTTGTTGCAACATGCTGCTACGCAGGAACAATGTTTTGTGGCCACGGATATTGGCATTCACGCTGCATAAAACTGGATTTCACTGAGGCTCGTGACGACGCGTCACGACTCTTGTGACTTTGCTTCAGGTAACAACGGTAATTTTGAACCAGCTGGGTGAGGACCGCTGGAGTCCCACAGTTCCAGGACTGTCAGAGCGCAAACTCCACACAACTGATGCTACATGCGTGTTCGCTCCTGAGCGATCCAAAACCTCAGTGGCAGGGATTTGCACAGCTGGGTGTGAAGAGGGAAGAAGTGGAAGAGAGCTCATGAAGCGGAATGACCAAATGGGCACTGTTGGCCTGGTGAGGATGGAGTCTGTCCATGATGAAGAACTGAAGTTGGAGCCTGCGCTTGGAGACAAACAGTGAGGTAGAGCTGGACTCAGCTGGGTGCCAGAAAGCAAACTGGTCAAGAGTGTGTCTCCTGGGGCAGCAGAACACTGAAGCGTCAGTCACAGAAGCTTGACATCCGTGCTGGTGGAAACCAGGAGCTGTAAGAGACCATTTCCTCTCTCTGGAATCTGCCCAGGAGAAATCTGGGATGTGGTGAACAGGGCTGGTTTCTTTTTAGTGCTTGTTTACTAGTAAACATGGATCAGATGTCATCTGATCTGCACGTTGGCAGCAGGATGACCAAACAAAATACAAGCCGCCCCTGCTGCGTGCAGCTGATTGAGCCTCATTTAGACTCATGTTGTCAGACTGAAGGGGTGAGGGCAAAAGTTTGTCTGCCACTGCCCTCCAAGAAATCACTCGCTGCCCTAGATCTGTGGGCTGGTGGCTTACTAAGGTTATGTGTTGGGTACATTCTGAAATTGTTTTAATTCTTCAAGTGCTGTGAAAAAGAGGGGCATACTTGATAGGTGGAATTGTTTATAAAGAACTTTTATTAGTCCAGTGACTTTCCAGGTGCTGTGCAAGCTGTTACTCTACAGAGAAGTGGATTACGAGCCCTAGTTCTTCTGCAGGAGATGACTGGAGATTATTTGCATTCTCTGTTTCCGTAACAAGTTTCTTTTTTTCTTCCACAGAAGCGTCACCCGTCAAGAACAGGCCAAAACCAGAACTGGTGGCAGCATCTTAACTCCCACGTCTGGGGATTCCCCCACATAACTTTCATCCAGGACAGTTTGCCATCCCAGCGTGTGCTGGGAACAAGCAATGCCTTGGCAGCATCCCAGCTGTGCTGGGCGGATTGTGGAGCAGGATTCCCCATGCAGGGTGGGGAACCTCAGCTGATTATTGCTCTTGTATCAAGATTATTTTCTAGTGCTTTCTTTTTTTGTAACTTAAATTCTAAACTCACTCAGCTGCGCTGTCTCGGGATTAAACAACAACTCTCAAACTTCCAAAGCCAAATGCTTCCTTTAGGTTTGATTTCAGTGGTAAATCTGCCTTTGCTCTGCCTGAGTCCCCTGGCAGTCCCACCCTCAGAGCGCTCGCGTGTTTGAAATGGCTGTTCCTGAGCATCGGGCTGGGCGAGGACGAGCCACTGCCCTCGGGAGCCCGTCCAGACCACGCTGGTGTCTTCGCTCCTCTCGGTCCCTTTGCTTTGCCTCTTCTGATTCTGTTTGTGGAAGGGCTGCCAGCGTCTCTTGTCCTGGTGTAAATCACACTGGCTGCCTGTACGGGCCCCGGAGGGGCACAGGCAGAGTGCAGGCAGCTTGGAAGAAGGCAGCAAGCCCGAGCTTCCGCAGGCAGCGACGCTTCGTGCGGCGGGGTTGGAAACGGTTCCGTCAGCCTTGTGTGAAACCAGCCGATGCGTGAGGGTGTTTCATTTGGGCAAAGTTCAGGGTGGTTGCGTGGCTTTGCGTTTGGCGGCGGCGGTGCTGGTTTGCTGGGGGAAAAGCCTGATCTCCGTGCGAGGTGAAGAGCTGGCCTCTGGCCGGGCATGAGTCGGAGGCGGTCAGGAACAATTCCCGTTCAGATCCCGCTCTGCCTGCCTGCCTCTGGTAACCTGTGGTGCAGAGTGAGACCTGGGGTGACAGAAATCTGATGAGCCTTTTAAAACCACGTCAGGGAGCCTTCTGCCTCCGTTATGAGCCAGGAGTCATCCCTTGTTGGCTCTGCACCATCATCAGAGTTCACTTTTGCAACGTTCAGATGGGCTGAGATCGATTCTGCTTCCAGCTGTCAGTTTGTGTCTGATATTTCCTCGTAGGGTCAGAGACAGGAAAGGTCAGGCTGGGCAAAACGTGGGGCTCGATCTGTACCAGACATGAGGCATGAAGCTTCTTAAATCGACACTTCAAAGACTCTGCTTAATAAGTAGTTAGAGGGGAGACCAGTTCCTTCTGAGCCCATGCTGTGGCGGATGCTCTGGTGCTTAGTGTGGTGTAGCGGGGCGCTCGGGTCAGCACGGATGACGAGGTGTTTGGAGAGCTGCCTGGCCAGCCAGGTGGCAGGCAGATTTAGCTGTTCTTGGAAGCAAGCTTACTTGCCAGCTTGCAGATGCTCTTCAGGACACCGCAGATCTTTCTTTATTACGTTCTTGAAGCCACAACCCTTAGTCCCTGTTTCCGTGACAGCAGAAGAAGGACCAGAGGGTCCTTGGAGACTTTTGGTGACTGCCTTTGGGGTTGTGTGATCTGGTGCTAGACAATAATAAGTAATCCCAGAGACTGCGCTGCTCTCCATGGGGTGGCGGGCCAGCAGCAGCTCTGTTTTTGAGTCGCGCTTTCCGTGTCATCTCCATTTGTTACATTCCAAAGACTGGCCGGGGCATCCCTGTCCTCCCACGTGCACGTGCCTTCAAGGCAGCGTGCACCTCAGAGTTACCCTGTTCTCAATTCCACTGCGCTCTTTCTCTTAATTAATGTTTTGTAACAAAGCTGGGGTCCCACAAGCCTTGGACCCCTGTTTACTAAGCAGTGCAACTTCAGCAAACAAGTGACTTTCTCTGAAGTTGGCGGGGTGGGTTTAAACTGCTCCTTGTGCCTATGCCGAATGCGCCGGTTACCCCGGCCAGTGTTTGGAACAGCCAAACCCGTCGCCCGGCTTTCACAGCCGGAGCGACGATGGGACAGGGCTGTATCCTGTTCTATGCTCCTGTGATTTTTCTCTCTAGGCAAGGCTGTTCTGCTCTGTGACCATCCTGGCTGTCTTGTAATGCGTGCTTTTTCCACCAGAGAGAGCCTTGTCTTCATCAGCACGGCGGTGTCTGTAGCATTTTTGTGCAACGTTTTTCCTTCAAGGCTCCTTCAGTCCGTTGCTAGCCTGGTGTCGACTTGTTTAATTTTACCCTATTTAATTTGTAATTCATAGGAGTGAATGCTGGACTCTCCCAAGAAGGTCTTGAGGGGACCTTTCCTGGGAGCGCAGCTTTCGCTGCTGGCACTTTGTGTAAACCCTGTTTAATAGGGTTGGCACGCATCACCACGCAGGAGGGGGCAGAGAGCACCGCAGGCCGTATGCTCCAGTTTTCTTTCTCGGGAACGTCCTGGCGGCGAGAGCGACGTGAGCCGACCGGCCCCAGGGGAAGCTGCGGCGAGGCTGTGCCAGGGCCCGGGAACTGCCGGCCGGGAGCCGAACGCCCGGTGCTGTCTGCGTGCTCGGGCGCAAGCTGGTCCAGAGAGCCGGTGAGGTTAGTGCTGAAAGGGTTAATGTAGCTCCTTGCGTTTGTTAATACAGTAAAGAGGCCATTTACTGAACTAACAGGAAAGTTTGGAGCAGATTGCCAACAGCTTCCTCTTCTAATCCCTGCACCAAACAGATTGTCCTGTGTCTCCTTGAGAGGAAGAGCCAGGAGTGGTGTGTGACCTCTGTGGTGTGCTGTAACAATAAACTATTTCTAATGGTTTCACCGATTCGTCTCCCAGCCTCGTGTTTTCACAGTAAATGTTTTGGATGAGCAAGAGTTGCCTTCCTCCTCCCTCCCCTTCTTACTCCCTGCTCCTGGGAGAGATGTGGGCAGGAAATTTCATAACAGGCTCCGTGTGTAACAAAAACAATCCTGTTTGCCCGGATGGCCCAGGAAGGCTCGTCCGTAACGGACGGCAGCAGCGCCCCGACAGCCCTGCCACGGCCTGCGAGCCAAATAGAGAGGAGCTGCAGCAATCTTTGAGGGAGCCCCTACGTGGCGGCGTTCCATAGTTGTGGAGTTGCTGCCAAGGCGGAGCAGCCCCTGCCCGTGCTGCAGTGCTGCGCCTGCCTGTCCCTCGTCGCCTGCGGGCCAGGAGCAGGGCAGGTCCCCTCGGGGCTCCCTGGAGACGTGGCTTCCAGGGGAAAAGGGCTTTCCTGGAGGCATGGAGTGGATCCCGGGACGGTGGGGGGGGGAATGTTTGGAAAGGCAGCCTTCCAGCTGTGTGGTTTGCGATGAAGCTGAACTGGGGTGTTTGTTTGGCAAGGATTATTCTGGAATAGTTGACAAACTGAGCAACAAACAGCCCGCACCGGGATGCCGGACTCCAGGGAGCACGTGGCTCTGTGCAGGTCGCGGCAG
Source organism: Aviceda cuculoides (assembly GCA_035590195.1). NCBI lineage: Eukaryota > Metazoa > Chordata > Aves > Accipitriformes > Accipitridae > Aviceda > Aviceda cuculoides. Next base: position 37,931,299 of record JAVJGG010000002.1, on the reverse strand, counting down.
CGGCCGGGTTGTCCTGCCCCTGCCTGGGCTGGGGTCTCGTTTCCCCTCCCTCAGCAGGATTTTCTTCTTCCAGCTTGGTGGGGCTGCCCAACGGCCCCGAGCAGCCAGCGTAGGACCTCCTGTGGGCAACTGCCACCCCTTTCAAATGGGCGCAGGGTCTCGAGGGCACCGTTTGCAGGAGCAGTGCCCTCGTGCAGCACCACCTTCACGCTCGCTCCTGGAGGGTGGCCCCCCGGGTGCAGGACAAGGGGCTCTCGCCAGGGACGTGTCCGAGCCACTGCTGGTGCTTCGACACCAGCTAGCTCCCCGTTATTTTGGATTTGCGTCTCTTCTGCTGATGGAAGCAGTGGGATGCCTGTGGGGGTCTCCTGCCTGGGCCAGCCGGACCCTCGGCGGTAGCTCAGCCCCCGAGTCCTGTCCCTGCCGGAGGAGGTGCCGGGGTTCCCACGTCCCTGGGAAAGCAGCTGTGCCGTGTTTAATGGTGTTTAATTAACACTCCCTCGTACCCGCTCAGCTGTGGCAGCGGGGTGGGAGCCGGCACCCCGCAGTGCAAGCTGAGCACGGAGCTCTTCCAGCTGTGTTTTAGTTGGCCAGATGTTTAGTTAAATAGGAGTGTCCTCCCTCGAAGAAAGTCGTCGAGGCAACACTGCTCGTTGCTAATTAAACCCTGGAGAACACAAGCAACCTCACGCCGCCTCCTTCCCACGCAGCGCCCAGAGCCCTCCCCGGTGCCCCCAGCCCTGGCATGGCCCTGGCTCCTTGCCAGAGGCGCCGGAGAAGTTCGGACCACCGGACAAACACCGCGGCAAACCTGCCCGTTACAGGCACAAGCCCGTGTGAAGGTGACAGTGCATTTCAGCCCCTCGGCGTTTACAGGCGCAGGTGATTTGTCGCTCCTCCCGGAGCGGCTGCCGGAGCCCCCGCGGTATTTCCACCGCGCCGCTCGGTGCCGGATCCAGCCACCGTGGCATTTAACGTGACTTGGGTGGCAATGGAGGAGGAGGCAGCGGCTGGGGGAAGGGAGAGGCTCCGCTGGGAGACGGCGCTGCCTGTTCCCCGTCCCCTCCGCAGAGGAGGTCCCGGTCCCCGGGGACGCTGCCCGCGTCCCGCGGGCTCTGCCCGGCCGGGGTCCGCTGCCTGCACAGAGCCCCCTCCCGCCAACCTCCCCGGGAGCCGCGCAGGCGGCTGTGGGGGAGAGGGAATTACTGCCAGCGTTATGCAAGCGGCATTGCCTTTAAATAGACTCTTATTCAATGTTGTCCGGGAGGCAGCGGAGCCGCTGAACATCAGCGCCGTTCGCTCGCTCGCTGGGGCTTTGTCTCCTGGTTCTGCAGCCCACCCCCGCGGTGCTCTGGAGGTTCTCTCGAAGCCGGTTCGGGGCAAAGGCCTCCTCGCCGCCCCGACGGCCCGGGAGCTTCTCCCCCCGCTTCGTTAAACGGCAGCAGCCCTTTCGCTCGGTGTTTAATCGAATTGTGTAAGGCGTGACGCCGTGGCAGAGCCGTGGTAGTTTCTATGCCAACGCAGCTGGATGGCGGCACCGCCCGGGGAGGCAGAGGGGCTGCCCGCACCCCGACGCGGATACGCACCCCGACGCGGCTGCACACCCCCCTGCCTCAAGTGGTCCCTGAAACACCCACGGAAAAACGAACGGTGAGATGAAAATCCCAGTGGCAGCTGCTTTGCAGGCCTTTCGTCTGGCTCCAGTCGCGTTTTGGGACAAACTTAAAGCCCTGACGGGGGTTCTGGGCCGGGGGGGGGGGGGCCGGCCCCCCGGCTCTGCAGCCGTGAGCAGCAGCCCTGGGGCAGAGCCCCCCCTGCGGCCCCACTCGGAGCCCCCCCAGCTGCGGTGGGAAGAACCTCGCTGCGTCCTTTGTCCTCCGCCCTCCTCGGCAAACACCGAGTCAGGACCCGGCGCTGGTTTGGAGGGGTTTGCAGTGGAGGGTCTTCTGTTTTCCTTCTCCTCCTCTTCATCGCGCTGCACCCCGAGCTCACCCTGCCCTGCGCGGAGGGGATGAGCCCGCGGGGCAAAGTGCTGCCCGCACGTGGGGGTGGCACTGGTGGTGGTTTGTTTTGCACTTAAAGCCTCGCAATGCCAACCGTCCCCCCCCCCCGCCCCACTGCACACTCAGAACCACAGGGAATCAGCCACTGGCTCCTTCCTTTTCCCCGTTCACATATTTTAAGTGGCCCGGTGTCACACTGAGTCACCAGCAGAGAGATGGAAGAGGCTTTGGCAGAGAACAAGCCTGAGTTTTGATAGTTCAACTGTGGGAAAAAAAATCAGCGCAATTTCCTAATTAGAGCAGTGATGGGAACAAAGCAGATTTGTTAGAGAGCTGCGCGGCTGAGTTTGGGAATGTGACCTTTGCTGGCTCTTAGCGCTAGACGGGAGCTGTCGGTGTACGGTGGTGCTTGGCAGTGGCTGAAATGCTTCGGCAGTGACTGCTCTGACGTAGGAAAGCCAGAATTTCACCTTCTGGGGGAAACCAGACCCACTGCCAGAGTGGTGTCTAATGCGGAAGGAGCACTGGGAAACGGCCGTTGGCCCTGGCTCACCTTCCTTTGCCACTTCCCTCAAATGTGGGCTGGTTTCCCTGCCCCGCAGCGGAAACCTCAGGTTGTGGGACACACGCTGGGCGTCCCTGCAGGGCCAGCGCTGCAGCGTGACCAGTGGTCCCCTGCCCTTGGTTGCCACCCGGCCGGCCCGGCCACGGGACCGGCCGCTTTCGGCACAGGCTCCCAGTCAGCAACTGGGCTGCGCAGGAGGGCTGGTGCCGGGTTGCACCCAGGGCTGGAAGGAGTCACAGCCCAGCAGCGCACGATTAATTAGCAAGAGGAGTGGAGACGGGTCCCAGGGCTGTGCCTGTGCCTTTCAATAAGGAGACAATGCTCCTGCGTGAGCCCAGCCGTGCAGAAAGGCTGGAGATGCCATGCGGGGAGCTGGGTGGTCTTGGGACTGGAAGAGGAGCGGTGGGAATTCGGCGTCGTGTGCTTCAGCCCCCAGAACCAGCGTTTCTGCTGCAGCCTGGGAGCCGGTTGGGGCTGCGACAGCCTGACTGAGCTCAGCGGTGTGGCCGTGGAACAAGCAAACGTGACCAAGGGTGCCGCGGGGCTGGGGTCTCGTACCGGCCCAGAGCGGTGCTGGCTTGATGGAAAGGACGAGGTGACGCTGGGCAGGTGATGGCAGCGGGACCCGATCCCGTCCCTTCAGCCTCCTCTCCGCCAGCCACCCCTCCGCAACCGGCCGGTCCTTCTCAGGCAGGCAGGGGCTGGGCAGGGTGGGGAGGCAGCACCCAAAGGTCCCTACAGCACCCAGTGCCCCAGTGCAATGTGTCGGCTGGAGGCGCTGCCCCGTCCGCTTCCCCGAGTTCAGCAACGTGATGCAAAATCCCGTCACGCCAATTATGCAAATCACATAAACTATTCCTGTTATTCAGAAGTATCCCCAGAGATCTCCTTAGCGGTCTCTAATTCAGCATTACTCACTCGTGAGAGCAGGACCTGGGGCAGACGAGGAGCGAGAGGGGCTGCTCAGCAGCCGGGGGGCGAGGGGGAACCGCCGACCCCAGCACGTTTCTGGGCTCCTCCAGCACACACAGCACCGCTCCCCTGCCTGCTCCCACCCCGGCGCGGCTTAGCACAGTTTGCTTTGGAGCTGAGCTTTCTCCCTTCCAAGCCTCCCCCGGTCCCTGAGGAAGGCGGCACGGCCAGGGACCCGTCCGGCTCTCCCACGGCCGGTGCCAGCCCCGCTGCCCCTTCCCCTCTTCCAGCAGCGACCACCTCCCCCCCATCCCACTCGGTGCCTCCGCTCCCTCCATCTTCCCAGTCCCCATCGCAGCTCTCCGCATCCGCAGCGCTTTGTTCTCCCACCCACTCCCCGGTTCCTCCGTCATCCCGGCTCCTCCCTGCGCTTGCTCTCCCCAGGAGCCTCCGGGAGAGCCCAGGCTCCTCCATGTCGGCTCCCGCGCGGCCTGGCCTGTGTCAGCCCAGCCATGGGTCTGCCCGTGTCCTGCCTTTGGCCACCGCCACGGCCGCTGGGAATGGCGCAGGGGTCTGCAGGGGACATGCGAGCGAGTCCCCGTCCCCCTCCCCAGCCGCGAGGTGGGAGCCGGGAGCTGCCAGGGCCGTGCTGCGGGCACGCTGCCGCTTTGCCAGCTTTATTTTAACCACGCAAGGAGCCTCCGGCTTTGACCCCGAGAGCATCCCGGACGCCTACCAACGAAACTCGGCCTTTTGCATCCCGTTCCCTTGGGGGATGCGGGAGCGGGGGGGTCCGTCCCTGCGGCGGCGCCAGCCGAGCGCTCTGCCAGCGCCTCCCCCAGCCCACGCTCCCTCCCCGGGGGCCGCCACTTATTTTATTGCCATGAGTGGCCCCGGTGATGAGACCCGACCCCGGCCGCGGCCCCCAGCCCCGAGGCCGGTGATGGCAGAGCCACCTTCCGAGGCTCGGCTCGGCTCGGCTCGGCTCAGCCCGGCGGCGTCCCTTGCCGTAAGCGGGGCCACGCGCTCCGGTGCGGAGAGCGATGCGGGTAAAGAGCTGCTGTGTCACACCAGTAAGCAAAACGGTTCCCGGTATACAAATGACTGGAAACAGCAACTTTCACTGCGGAGAGACTCGTTCGAATGCTACTTCCAACAGGGTTAGGGAAAACCTGCTTGGGATGGTGGGGGGCCGGTTACTCTGCCGTGCCTCAGTTTCCCCCTTTGTGAAATAATCCTGACCCGCTTTGTAAACTGCCGCGAGTCCTGCTCGGCAAAGTGCGAGGCAGGAGCTGGAAACCTCTGTCGCTGCTGTTTCAGACTCTGCGCCGGATTCCAGTGCTGCAGCTCCCACCCAGTAAAATAAGAGCCTGAATTGTTCATCCTTTGCTAATCTGCAATAAATGGCTTTACTTGATTTGCTGTTTTGTGCTCGGGAGGATTTAACTGGCTGAGACCTGCTGGCACACGCGGGGAACCTCCAGTTTTGTGACAACTTTTAAGTCCTGACCCTATGAAACGGAAGGTGTGAACTCGCGTGTGCCTCAAGGTACCACAGGGAGCACCAGGCCGGGAGCAGCACACTTGAAGCTGCGCACTTAACATCGCCCGTTCCAGGGACGTGGCGCCCGTGGTGATGGAGGGACCAGCGCTCACCAGTACAGACAGCGATGGGTACCGGCGAGACACCGCAGCCGCGCTTGCCGGCATGCCGGTGAGCGACAGCCACGCTGCAAAGGGAAAAGCAGAGCCGGGTTTCGGTGGGTGGCTCCGGGACCCAGGTATTAACTTGGGGTTTGCTGCCCCAGCTCTCGCAGAGATTAACGAGGTGCTCAAAAAAAAGCGGGGGACAGGCCGGCCTTGAGGAGGGGCCCCCCAACCTGCTCGGCGGTGAGCCAGGGGGGCAGGGGTCCGAGCTGAGCAAGGTGGACAGGGAAAAGCCCGTCCTGTGCTTGCGGCTGGGTTGGTTTTGCTCAAATCTGACAGGCTGATTCCCCGGTGACCCTCCCCCAGATGTCAGAAAAATCCCATTTAAATTATTTCAGAAATAAATAACTCCTGGCGCAGCATGGAGAGGGCTCACAGCCGACTGCGCAGCAGCAGCGCATTAGGACTCTGATGGGGAAGCCATCTGCCTGAGACAAAAAGTACGGAAATTTCCCGGTAATCTCATTAACAAGTTGACACTCGCAGGTACGTGCCTGCCCCGAGCCGGGCTGTTCGCAGGGTCGCGGAGGGGTGGTTGGGTTTCTCCTTTCCTTTTGGTACGTATCAAAAAGGAGGCAAAGGGAATGAAGGTCACTGGGTGCTGTCGCCCCGAGGTGTGGGCGTGCAGGGAGCGGGGCGGCCGCTGCCCCCGTCCCCGCCGTGGGACCGCGTTGGACGAGCGGGCGAGTTAGAGACGGAGGCGGCTTCGTCGGCTTCGTCGGCTTCGTCATCCTCGTCCAGCTGCCGGCGAAGGCTCCCTGCTCCCGCTCAGTGTCTCCTGCTCTGACACCGCTTGTCTTCTTTCCAGGTGCCGAGGAGCAAGCAGCGACCACCCGGAGCCGTTCCCGGTGGCAACTCGCCCGACCGTGCCCGTGCCCCTTGGCAGAAATGCCGGGGGGGGCGGCGAGAGCGGGGGCCTGTACCTCTGTTTCCTCCTCTCTGTATCGGCCGGTGACACGTCACGTTCAAACCTGCGAGGGGTTATAACCCACCTTCAGCTTTTTCTCCCTCTCCTGCGTCACAGGAGGCTTTCCCGAGGCGCTGAGGACGCGGCAGCTCCCGCCGACCCCACGCAGCATCGTTTTCCCCTCCCCGGGCAGCTGTGCCACCCCCCAGCCACCTCCCTCCCTCCCGGCCGGGCACCGCAGCCGCCCGCGGAGGCGTTTCGGTGAGCGGGGAGCGCGTGTCCACCCCGCTGGAAACCCAGAGGAGCCGTCGGCCCTGACGATCCCCCCGTGCGGCCCTCGGCCATCGCCGCCCCGGCACGGCGCTCGGTCCCTGCTCCGGGGCGCGTGACCCGGCCGGGAGAGCTGGCGTGACGCCACGCTGGTAATTAAGAAGGAACCTAATGAAAGTTCGAAAATAGCACAATTTCCTCCCCACACCTGCAGCCGAGCGGGGTGGATTACATAAGTTGGTGTTGCCACAGCAACTTCGCTCCACCCGGGGCTGGAGGTGGCCGGTGCCGCGCGTGCCGACGTGCCGTCACCCCGGGGAGAGACCCCGATTTTGCCAAGGGCGGGGATTGCTCCGGGGGTGGGGATGGTGCCAGCTCCAGTGCCGGCGAGGCCGTCTCCGGGGCAGTGCAGGGCTGCTGCGTTTTTATCCCACCCGTGTTCAAGGTCTGGCGTGGTGGGTTTCCCACGTTGCACCCACCGGGTTTTGCTCCTCCGGCGCAGCCCGCCCGGTGGAAGGTCCCTGCCTTCGGAAAGAGGAGCGAGAAGCGCCGGGAGGTGCCGCGGGGATTTAGAGGGACTCTGCCACCATGGTTACCCTGGGCACGCTCCAGCTGCCGCCGAGCCCTGGGGAGTGAATCACCCTGACAAGAAGACAGCTAGCAACAAAAACAAAAACCAAAAAAAAAAAAAAAAAAAAAAGGCAAGCGGAGCAAATGCTGCGGCACTGCACGAGGCAAAGGCAGGTTTTTCCTGCCACGAGCTCCCAGGGTGCTCCGGGCGGCAGCTCTACCTTGGGCTCCGGCACAGCCCCGCGCGGCGTGGGAAGCGCAGGCAGCACGGGCAGCACGGAGCAGCCGCGGGCAGCCGTCGCCAGTCAAGGGTTTGTGACACAGGAAAAGCCACGGGCAACGATAATTTGCTAAATCTGCCTCTAATGTGAGGATAGGAAATCACCGGCTGCTTCCAGCCGAAGACTCACTTTGGGAGCAGGGGGTACGAGGGAGAAAGGTTTTCAGTACTCAGACTTCCTGGGGATAAGGAGAAGCAGAGGATGGGAGGAAAGTGGAGCGGCTGTCTGAGAGCAGGCCTAGATGCGAGAGATTCTCTGAGGGTCGTCCCAAAAGGCCTCTTTTATTATGAGAAATTACAAATCCTTTTATCTTCTTCGCCAGAGGAACAGCTTGTTTGAATTGCTGGGCTGTCACGCTGGAATTAGATGCAAGAACCCCCCACATCCATGACGTAGCGAAGAACTTACATAACGTAACTAAAAATAAGGTGATGGAGATGCGGATAGAGGCACTCTCTTCCTGGATGCTTGATCTGAAATCCTTTGCCGGCACTGGAAAGCCGGTGTCCGGCCGAGGGAGCAGCATCCTGCCAGGGTCCATCACAGCCCGGCTGCCCGGGATGGAGCGGGAACGGGGCACTGCGAGGTCCTTGCATCGACGCAGGCAGCCGAGCATCCCTCCCGGGAATGTCTCCCGTGGCAGCCTTGTTCCCAGGTCTCCCCCAGGGTTACATCCCACCGCCGCTTCTCTTTCTCCGCCCTCGTGGGAAAGGGTTAACTGGCCGCTCCAGAAAAATGAGAAAAACCCTCCTCAGGGGTCATAAATTCTTCCCTGTCCTTTGGAGTGTGAAACCGCTGAGGGGGTAGAAGCCAAAATGGGACCCAAACGCAGGCAGAGCGAGCGGTTGCCTTCGGTGGCCCCCCCCCCGCTCCTTGCCGGGACTGGGATGGCAAGCGGGAGGCAGCAAGGGGAATAGAAATGGGAGGTTTGGGGCCAAGGTATCGTCCTCGGCTGCTTGGGCTCCTTGTTCTCGGAATTGATGGAGGAGATGATGGAAAAAAACCACGCTCAGCTGCTTAACTGGTTCACCGCTTCTCGCGGCGGAGAGGAGGGAGAGGAGGGAGAGGAAGGCTTGGCCCGAGGGCTGGGACGAGGCAGCCGGTGGCGGTTTGTGCCCGGTGCCCTCCAGACGTTCCTCCTCCGTACGGCCGCAGGCACGCCGTGACACCCCGGCCGCGTAAAGCTCCCTTTTAACCACGGCTCGCCCTGCGGAGAGCAGCGGCCACGGTGGGGAGGGCCGTAAGGCCGGGGGACGCGGGACGCTGGCCCCGGAGCACGGCCCCGCTCCTCGCGTCCCTCGGGACCCGTGCCAGAGCTGTCGCCGCTGGCCCGAGGGACGGGAAGGATGGGGAACCACAGCTTTGCTGTCCCGCCGGGACCTGACGGCCGGGAGGGCTGGCAAGGTGCTCCCGGGGGAAATCCCGGCGCTTGCGGGGTGACGAGGTGTGAGGCCGGCTCTGCCGGCTGGCCAGGCGGTGGGACAGCGTGGGGACAGCGAGGGGACGGCGTGGGGACAGCGTGGGGACAGCGAGGGGACAGCAAGGGGGCAGGGGCTGCCTCTCCCCCTGCCTGGGCTGGTGTCCGTGGGCCGAGCGCTGCTCCGGGCGGAGGACGGGCACCGCGAGCCGTGCCGCCGCGGGCCGGCCGTGCACCGTGGTGGCTGCTCATCCCACCTCCGCTCTGCTGGAGAGCATCCACCGTCCGTCCCTGTACAAAACCAAAACCACCGGCCGGTCTTCCCCTTCCGGCTGCTCCTCACCCATCCTTCCCACAGCTGAGGATCGGGGCACGGCGCCAGGCGTGTGGGGTACAGCGGGGGCTGTGGTGTGAGGGGTCTCGGGGACGTGGGGTACAGCAAGAGCCATGGGGTGGGGTGCAGTGGGGGTGTAGTATGGAGATCTATATCCATACTATATACATGGATGTATCACGGGCTGTCGTATGGGGTGTAGCAGGGGGTGTAGGATGGGCTATGGGGCATAGTGGGGGTAAGGCATGGGGAATGGGGTATGGGATGGGGAATGGGGCATGGAAGGGGGTACAGCAGGGGGAATGGGGTACGGGATGGGGTATGGCATGGGGAATGATGTATGGGATGGGGAATGGGGAATGGAATGGGGTATGGGATGGG
>JAVJGG010000002.1:37896615-37920736 GCA_035590195.1 Aviceda cuculoides | reverse complement strand
GCTGCCCGACCACCCCCGCCGCCCCCGGCCCGCCCCGGTGCTGGGGGGACCGGGGGGGTGCGTGGGAATGGGTCTCGTCCCGCGGGCGGGCGGTGCTGTCCCCGAATCACCTCGGTCCAGGGCAGGTTTGCGGCGGTTTCTGGCTTTCCTGCAGCGATTAAAAGCGCTCGGAGCTTTTTCTGTGTCTTGGTTGGAGCTGGAGTTTGTGGATCTCTCCGGGTTGGGTTGCTTGGGTTTGGTTTTTTTTTTCTACTTTGCTCCCAGTGTCATGAGAAAAATGAAATAATTTATGTGCTTTAATTTTCCTTGTGAAGGAAGTGGTTTCTGCTCTGCTGGGTCCTGTGACCGAGTCTAATAAAACCTTTCTAGCCTAACATGTAATGCAGGATGTCATTTGTTAAACTGGAAAGCTTGCATGATTTCCTGCATTTTAAGTGGTTAGATTGAGTTACCTGGGAGCATTAAGCAGAAAAAAAAAAAAGAAAAACCCTAGCAGAAGAACTTAGTACAAAAAATACTAAGGTACTGAAGTTCTAAAGTCTTGGGTTTGGGGATCCTGGGGCATAACAGCTGTTCAGACAGAGCTAATGGCACCCAAAATCTCGGCTACGCTGGATGTAGGGCAGGTCCGCAAATGGAGTTTTCTGGCTACGACACGTAACTACAGCTGGGGCTTGGGTTTCTGGGGCTCCCTTCCACCCTCTAGATGCAACCAGCCCCACCACCCTGTGGGCTGCTCTCGGACCTGGGCAGAGCCCGGCAGCGCAGGGTGTTGATGTGGTCGGGTCCCCACGCGGGCGGGAGCCTTCCCCTCCCACGGAGCCGAGTGTTTGCGTATCCGCACGGCTCGGCCCCGGGAGCTGCCTGGGCAAACAGGGCGAGAGCTGCTGGAGACGGTCACCCGGCCCTGCCGGTCCCCCCGGCTGGGTGGTGGTGTGGTCGGGCTGGGGACAGTTGCTGGGAACGGTTTCAGCTGGTGACTCAGTTGTTGTCCGAGGCGTGTTGTCCTCGAAGAACTGCCCTAATAGCAGGTTTGTGGAGCAGGTCACGATTTCCCCGGGCGCAGCCCTGTAAGGAGCGCGCAGGGCAGCTCGCGGGCCATCGCAACAACTGCGCCGAAGTGATGCTCGTTTCCCCCCGCGAGACGGGGGGTGAATGCAGGCCGGGCTCTTTTTCCCTTGCCTCTGACCATCGGCTCCGGAGCTCCTGCGCTGCGCGAGCCGCGGGTCGAAGGGAGCAGAGAGAGCGCCCTTGGCCCGGAGCGAGCGGCAGTGCCGTCTCCGTCGACGCCTGGATAATCTGGCTGAAATGCAGAGGGTGCACGGGGGCCTCTTGGCCCCAAGAGCCGACGATGGACTCGAGGGGAGTCCGAAGGCCTCCATCAGTTAGCCAGTACTTCGATTTCTTGGTATTTTAGTGGGAGCAGCTGGGGTACAGGGAGTGAGGGTGTGGAGCTGGAGGCAGATCTCGTGGCTTTACCCAACATCAGCATCTCTGCGCTGGGAGCTGGAGGAGGACTGTCCTGACTCCGTTTGCGTTTTCTGCAGTGAACGAGGAGCCTTTTCTCCTCTGAAGGTGATGATGATGTCTTTCCTGGCCTCTGGAGGTGTGTGGCATGGGGTGTGTTGCAGGAACCAGGTGTTTGCCTGTTTCTTTAGACAATTCTGCAACCTCCTGGAGCCCAGCACAAGGGCTGGAGGCTCAGGGACTGCGCGGGCTCTCCAGAGCTCCGTAAGCTTTGGAGTCTCCCAGTCCAGCACCACCCCCGATGCTTCACATCCCCATTGCCCAAGTAGGGTTTTCGGCCTGTGCTTTTCTGGCGTGTGCAGTAGCCTTGAGCGCTGCCGTGGTCAGGAGGAGACAACCCCGAGGAAGGGGGACGATGCCGGGGGAGGTTTGGCCGTCGCCTCCTCACGGCCGCTGAACCCCAAGCCGCGGGGCTGCGGGACGGGCGGCTGCCCCGCGCTTTGCTTCCAGCCGCCGCCGTCGTCTTGCCGGGGTTTCAGCAGCAGCCGGACCAAGGGGGTCGAGCCGGTTCCCCGCAAAGCCTGGAGCGGGCAGCTCTCTGCCAGGCACCCTCTCCCGCGCCGGCTTTCCCAAGGCGTTCTGCTCGGGAAGCCCATCGTAATCATTTTCCAGAACCAGCGCTCACCCTCGGAGTGACTGTGCTAATGAGATGGTGAAGGAGCTGTCAGCCGCCCCCTTGCCGATGCTGCCACTACAGGCAGCTGCCTACACATGTGTAGTAATTACAGAGGGAGACGGAGGCTGCTGGCACCTTCCGCCAACGTAATCCCACCTTCCCTGGCGCTGATTCACTGGCGTGGACCCTGCCGTAGCGGTGCAGCTGCCGGGCTCTGCCGCGAGCGCGGGGGGGTGTGAAACCCGGGGGGGGGTGGGTGAAACCCGGGCGGCTGCGGGCGCAGGGTCGGGCAGCTCTCCGGGCACCGCTTCCGAGCTCCGCTCGTCCCTTGTGCAGGATTGTCTGTTTGCAGAAAGGAGGGACTGGCGAATCCATCCCATTTATGACGGATTGGATTATTGCCGTTTCCAGGCTATCCTCCATTTCATTTTAAAGCTATTTCTTTGTGTGGAAGATTGTTTTGCAATGGTGTATGAATAGCTCTGCGTTTGAAGAGGTGTTTGCTTAAAAACACCCCAAACTCAAAGCCTAATTGTCTTGCACAAATGCAGGCATGATTCCTGATAGTCATTTGCTACACATCAGCTGTAATAAATGTTACTGCCGGCATAACAGCCTCTTGCCTCATTATCTCCAAGTCCAGAGGGAAGGGGAGCGATTCTTGCTCAAGTGAATCAGAAGGCGAATTGTGGGTGGTTTGGTGTTTGGCAGCGGAGGGACGATGCGGTGCGACAGGAGGGAGGAGCTGGCCCCTGTCGCCGCTCCCTGCGTTGGGGCTTCCCGCACCCCAGATGTGGGAAACCTGTTGGCCGGGCGCTGGGGCTCTGAGCCGAGCGGTGCGTCGCGGCGGTCGGCAGCACCGTTGCGCGGCTGCGGTGTGCAGGACCCGGGGCTGTGGTGTTTTTATAAGGCAACGCGCTTTTGCCAGAGTTGCCTCTCTGTAGGGGTCTTGGCTCTGCGGCCGAGTCCGTTTGAAGCGAGGCTTTGTGCCGGGCCGGCCACGGTGTCGTGGGCTCCGTTCCGGCTCCGGCACTGCCCTGTGGCTCGGTGACGTGGGGCTGCCCTTGCCTTCTGCCGCTCCATCCCCTCTGCTGCGGGCTGGGAGAGTGGTTTCTGACCTCTGCTGCGATGGTACATCTCTCCAGACTGGTGAAACTCGGGGATTAAGAAGCGTTACAAAGCAGGTAGCTCCTAACTTGCCGAAGGTAGCCCAGACAGCTTCCCGTGCTGCCTGCAGCTCTTGCCGATGAGAGATGCTGCTCCCTGGGATGGAGGCAGCCGCTGGCTTCGCCTTCGGTGCCTTGTTGCCTTGGACCTGCTGGTGGCTGAGGCTTCGCTCCCGTGCCGCTCGTGTTGCGGGGCAGGGTACGGCGCAGGCCGGCGCGTGTCGAACCTCTCCTGCCCCGAGCTCTCGGAGCTGAAGCCTTCGGCCGGGTCGAGCCCCTTGGCGCGAGGTCTGCGGGGAAGGGGCTGGGGGACCCTCCCAGCTCGGCAGCCCCGAGAGATCCCAGCCTCGGGGGACTGGGGGACGGGTCTGCCTTGCAGGGGTGACTGCTGGTGGGTACTGACAAGGTGTACCCCAGTGGGTGCTGTGAGCCAGCATGCGGGGGGGGGTGGGGTGTGCTCTGTGCACCGTGCGGGTCCCCATTCTGGTTTCCCTCAAGCCCAGACCCCAATGACAAAGATGTTCAGAGCTCTTGCCCTGGAACTTGGGTCCCTTCATCCTCCGACATGACAGCTAGTAGAAATTAAATGCCTTTAGATGTGGACCCTGGGGGTTTTTTTCAGATTCCCTTGCTCCTGAGCTCTTTCTCCAGTAAAAATCGCGCTGAGCCTGGTCTGGCTTTGGGGCAGGACCTCGTGAGAGCCCTACCTGGGGGACAATGGCTCTGCTGTTCCCGCGGGCTCGGAGCGAGCTTTGGGAGTGCTCGGCGAGGTGGGTTTGCCAGCGGCAGGGAGGGACGCGGCGCGGCAGCGGCTCGGGTTGTGAAACGCTGCTGCTGCGTTGTGCGTTCTGGTACGCTGAGACGCCGGGGACTTTGGCTGGATGGGGATGTTCCCGGCGGCGGAGCTGCGAGGCGGGTGTGTTGTAAGCAATTGAAATCAGCTCCGCTGACGGGTCCAGCGAGGCTTCCCCCCCCCGGCAGTAACTTGGCTCTTAAAACTACGGGGCTGTCTTCTGATGGCGCAGGGCAGGATGAGCCGAGCTGGAGGCAGCGCTGGGGTTTGTTTGGGCATTAAATATTAATGCAGAAATAATGAAGGTGTTCCTGGAGCAGGGCTGACCCATTTAGAAACAAAACTTCCTTATAGCCGAGCCACTTCTGCAGCGTGACTGCGGCGGGGTGGAGAGTCCCGGGGTGCTGCCCCCTCCGATGGCACTCGTCGTGGTCACGTAACATCCTGCTGTCACCCACGGGTGGCCCAGGACAGCCGTGGGTGCCAGGCTGAGCTCAGGCCACCCGTGCCACTGCGCAGCGTCAGTCTTGCAAGGAGCCATCGCGCCTTACTGCCGCGTAGGGTCATCCGAGCGGTACTAGGAAAACACCGAAGTTGGTTTTTTAGCTCAAAGTCCATCACTTGTGTTCACTGAGGTGTCTGGGATGTCTGCCCAGGCCGTCCCTGCGGCGGGGGGGCTGGGAGAGGAGCCCGGGGCACGGCGCATGCTGGGGCGTTTGTGGGGATGCTCATCCCTTGCTCAAAGCCAGGAGCCTCCTCGCCCCGCTGCCCGGTCGTCCGGCCCTTTGCCGTATTGCCAGGTGGAGGAGAGACTGGACGTGTAGTTACGTATAGTTACGGCGCTGTGATCGGGGCAGTGCATATGTTGCTGACGGCCTGAGGCGGCCGTGCGGGCTGGGGTCTCATCCCAGTTTGCGGCGATCCAGTGCTGCCAGTGGTGCAGAGCCCGGGTGCCCAGCAGAGCGCGGCTGCTGGCCGTCTCCTGCTCCAGCAAAGCAGTGCCTGCTTTTTATTTTGCTCTGTATTGGGTTTTAGGAGCCACCTGGGAGGCTGCAGGGCTGGACCTGGGGAGAACAGGGCAGGCTGTTTTTAAATGGTTTTAAAAGCCTTTAAGGAGGTGTTGTGCAGGTCTTTCCTACGCAGGAGAAAACTGATACAACCTGAACCAGCTCCATTTCCAGCTTGTTCTTGGGGATGACTTAAGCTCTTACTTAACAGGCTGACTTACGGCATCGGAGCAGCCGGTAGATCCTTGGCGTAGCATGGGGTGCGCTCAGAGGGACCTTATTTTCTGTTGCCTCTTCTCCCCCCTAATTCAGCAGGACTGTGTCCTGGAGACCTCGTGCTTTGCATTAGTTTCATTTTTGGCAGCGGAATAAAGCCGTGCCAATCCCAGATTGCTGAGTGGTATTACCCAGGGAATTTAGTGCAGTGGAACAAAGCAAAGCCCTTTCAACCTTTAGCTGCCAGGTTTTTTTTTTGTCTGTGTTTTTCTAAACTCTGCCCAGGCAGCGTGTGGAAGGCAAACAACTTGTGGGTGGTGCTGATGGAGCAAAATTTGAGGGAGAACAAGATTTGCTTTCGTTACCAGAATTTTGCTGGATATCGGCTTTGCCGTAGTGTCCTGCAAACCTGGCTTCGCCTCGCCAGCTGAAGGAAAGTCCTGCCAGAGCCCCCGCGGGCACCTCTGCCCTCCCCGCGGCGCGGGGCCACGGGCGGGGGGCGGCCGGGGGCGCATCCACCGGGGGTGCAAGCCGCCGCGCCGCGGGAGCAGTTAGAGCACCTTGCTGGCCGAGCGAAGCGATTGCCTGTTGAGCGTATTCAGTGCCATAAATATGTTTGGTTTTCAGTGTTTCTCCTTAGCGGCTGGTAGCTTTTCGGCTTCTCACCCGGAGGGGGATGCGAAGGTGTGTTAGTTCTGGAGTCACCTTCCCTTCCCACCCTGGGAGTGAGGAGGCGGCTTGAAAAAACTCTATTTTTATCTCCGTAGTGAAGAGCCTTTTTCAGTGCCCTCATCCTGCTGGGCTGTTTTTGTTGGAGTCTCCAGGCAATGCCTTAAAAACATTCACTTTCAGCAAACTTCCTCCTAAGGTTTCATGATCTTTATTTGGCCAGCAGAGAGTCGCCTCCCCCTTTCTTCAGCTGACCAGTGGGACCCTTTCTGGGGGCTTTTTCTCTTTATTTATTGCTTTAAAATGGCAGTTGTCGGTCGGTGGCGAGCGGGCTCCTGCCCTCGGCGGTGCTGGCAGCTGTTGGGGTTGAGCCATGCTTTGGTTCCCTCCGGTTTGGGGAAGATGGGCTGAATTTTGGAAGGGGATTCCCTTGAATCTGTTCCACCGCGTGCGTCCCCGCGAGACCCGCACATCAAGAGAGCAGCTCGGCTGCTCTAAGCCTTCGGGGGCTGCTCTCCACCGCTGCCGTCTGCGCCCGCCCGTGCTCAGCGTGCCGTGCCGTGGGGACGGCCGGTGCTCGCCGATGTCGCGGTGCTCCTGCTCTGCGGCTGATGCTTTGTCTGTGGATCCTGTTCCGTCATTTATTCGCTAAGCTTCGTGCTTCGGGGAGATATGTTTACATAGGCACTGCTGCAAAAATAATTTTATTTATATGGACGTGTATACGTACATACACATAAACACTTACTGCGCTTAACCTAGCAAACTGTTTGAAAATCCCTTCCCCACAGAAATTCTGCCAATATTTCTTCTGCGTAAACGTTACTCGGCCTCAGACTGCGCGGGCTGAGCTCGAGCGTGGTGGAGGCCGTAGCCACGGCTCTGCCGGCGGCCAGGACGTGTCCGTGTCCGTGTCCCCGCCGTGGGCAGCGATGCCATGCCTCCAGCTGCTTCGTGGGATAACGCAGGTAGATTTTTTTTTGATGGAGGTTAAACATCACGTGGGAAGAATGGAGCAATCCTCATCAGTGTTGATTAACTCCTGTGCAATTGCCTCCCACGATGAGGTAAAACGACTCGCTACGTGGCTTGTTGCTACAGGTTAATTTTCTCCTTTCCAGCCGAGCGTGTTCACTAAACTGCGCTGCCCCAAAGCAGCTTCCATGCGCGACGTGTTGCCGCGTAGCTTGACCTGCAGCCTTAATTAGCAGCGAAGACTCTCGTTAGCCTCGTGCTTGCCTGTCGGCTCTCTGCAGTCATTTTCAGCCCGTCGCAGGGCTGCGTATGGTGCTGTGGGATGGACCCGAAAGCACCGAGAGCTGCCGGGGTGCTGGCTTTTGGGGCATCCCAGCTTGGGCTGGGCCGGTGCTCCAGCTTCGGAGCAGTCACCGTCAACCCGCTGCTCCAGCCCGGAGCGGGGCCGCTGCCTCGTGCTCCTTGGAGGATTTACAAGGATTTCTCCTGCCAACAAATACCAGCACTTGGGTGATGCTCCCCCCGGCTAGCGCGCTCGACGCTGGCCTCCGAGCCGGTGTCCCACGCAGGTTCCTGCTCGCTGACATTAGAAAATGGCTGGTTTGAGCTGGGGGAAGGCGCTGGCTGAGCCTTGTACACGTGCAGCCGCGGAAGAAAATTAAACTGTCACACTCTCCGAAGGCCAGGCAGCAGGAACTGGGGATAAAAATGCCTCGGGCAGAAAATGAGCTTTATAGCGTTTGGCCAGCTTCAGATGAGGTGACAGATGCTTAATCAGCTTATTTGCCATAAGTGTCTGTCTGTCGTCTTCCCTCCCCTTCCTGGGATGGGACGCTGCCAGCAGCGTGGCGTGGGGGGGGTGCAGAGCCCTGGCTTCCCGGGGGGAACGCCCGTGCATCCCTGTTCGGGGCGTGCAGGGACGTTTAGGCATTAAACTCAATTTTGCGGCGGTACCCTTGGCGGGAGGCTGTTGGGACAGGGTGAGGGGCTGTCCCCAAGGTGGGGCAGGGGCTTGAGACTGCTTCAGGGCTGCTCCGCTGCATCCAGGCTTGGTCCGGAGGTCGGATTTGCAGGGAGAGAATGGAGATCTTGTTGTCTCTTCCGCAGCTCAGCTGGGAAGCGGTGTCTGGTTTTAGAGATGCTATCGGCGGCGGGGATTGAGTAGCTCTGGCAGGGGAGGGTCAATAGCTGCTGTGCCAAACGTACAAAGAGCCGTTCTTCTTTGTGATCCGATTATTCCTTCCCCCTCGATGTTTAAATAAGGACCTTAAAGCGAGGGAGGAGAAGCTGTCAGACAGCGCTTCTGGTGTTCACCGACACCCTAATTTATGCGTTTGGAGGCAGGTGGAAAGTGACACCAAGTGCTTTGAGACCGAGGTGTAATTCCTTGCACATGGCATCAGCTGTGGCTGGCCCCCAGCTCGGCGGGGACGGCGGTGGCTTTGTTCTGTCTTCAGCTCCTCGGTGGTTATTTCAAATACCTCCCCCCAGCCGTTTCTGCCTGTCCGTGACAGACCGAGCTGATGCTGCTCTCTGAGGCCGTCCCAGCAGTGGGACGTCACCAGCCATCATCTCCCAGAACTCAGGTCAACTTCATGGTTGGTCTTAGGGTCGTTGCCTGCTGTCTCAAACTTATGGTTTGTGTGGTTATATTGGTTCTTACAGTTATATTTGCCATATCTGATCACTTGCTGGTTTGGGACAGTCGCTTATCTCTATGGCGAAGCCATACAGATGCCCTACACAAGGCATCTCACGCTGACTTGGTTTTGACCCTCTGCCTCGTGGCGTTCAAAGCCCAAGCTTGGTCTTCCCCAATAAAGCTGTGGGATGAAGGGAGGGTATCTGGGGCATCTTCCCCCACCGCCGCGTCTGGGCTCTGCTCTCGCCTGGTGTCAGGGCAGTGCCAACGGCGCTTGCTGGAGCTGGCGTGGGGAAGAGCCCTCTGGAGCGGTTGTCCGTGGTGGGAGGTGAAGGTACCTCCCGACCGCTCTCGCAGAGGGCTGGAGGAGGCACGGCTTGACGCGGCGGCACGGGTTGTTGCATTTGGCCGACGTCCTGGCTGTGTTCAACAGCTCCTCTCGTAGTGTTTGGTTCAGCACTGGGCTACTTCTGCACTGCCCTCATCCTGTACTTTTGATTTAACCCCAAATAAGAAGAATATTTGCCCTTCCAGACCAATAGGGCCATTGCTTTGGAGCATTGTTTGCAAGACATGGGCTTCTCCGTCAAAACCCAGCATCCTCTTGCAGATGTCGGGAAGCTGGGGTTGGGTGGCCATGAGGGGCGCGGGAGGACTTTTTGTTCCGTTACTGCATTGATGAGCGTCGAGTTCGTTGTGGCTGCCCCAGGGGAGCACGGAGCTGCTCCGTCCAGCTCCCGGTCGTCTCTGCTAACCCCTCATGATATTCTTCTCTTTCCTTTAGACGATCATGGAACAGTTCAATCCCAGCCTCAGGAATTTCATTTCTATGGGGAAGACCTATGAAAAAGCCTTAGCAAGTAAGTGAAACTGCGTTGCTGATGTGTTCATTGCTAAAACGTTGGGGGCTGGAAGGCTGATGAGGGTCCAGCTGGGTCTGGCTGGCCAGCATCGCCTCGGAAGGGAGGAAAGCTGGAAAACCAGCTTGGGATCTCTTTGTTCCCAAGGGGTGTGAGGGGAGGAGACTGGGGAGGTGGTTCTTGCACGTCCTAACAACATGAGCTTTGCATTGGGGTCCAAGGTGCACGCGTGCTGTGGGACCGCAGACGTGGAGAGGATTTGAGTATTAAAATGTTGGGTGGCAACTGGATGACAAATACGTCAACCAGTTTGTCTTAAATGTTACTTTAAAATATTTAGAATTAAGATTTTAAGCTCTGTTTAAAGCTATGTTATTAAAATGTTCAAATTGCCCAGAAGAATGCATTGGGAGAGAAGGAAAAAACCTAAAAATATTGGTGGCAACTCTTGGTTGGGAATTCGGGGTCCTATTGGGAACCATTAGGGAGGTGTAGATTTAAATGATCACAAGTCAAATACAAATTGATGAAAACCAAAAAATGGACTAATGTGACTTAAAACAACTTTGCATACTGCCTGGGACCGTCTCGGCTCAGTTTTAAGGAGCTTTGAGGCAGGCTCTGTTCACCCCAGAGGCAGCTGCTTTCTTTTGGGGAGGGCTCTGCTCACTTCAGAGCTGCACTGCACATGTCTCTTGGATTTTATTTTTTTAATTGGTTCAGTGAAAATGCCTGTAAGGGAAGAGGCTGTCATAATCTTAAACCAGTGCAAAAAAACCCAAAAACTTTGGTGTCTCATGTTCTTAAGCACCGGTGTTTGAAATATGACCTTTGGGAAGGATCTCTGCCTTCTTGCTTTGTGCCTGGAGCAAATTTTATTTCCCACAAGTCAAATGAGGTTCCTGGATGTTTCAGTGAAGGATCTTTTAAGATGCAGACCTCCTACCATTCTCAGGTGCAGGCACTCCCCTGCATGCTGCTTTCTTGCTGGTTCCCAGCCTTGTTTTTAATTAGGTTTTAATGGATCAACTGGCCATAACATAGGCAGTGCCTGTCCATCCTGGTCCACTGCGCAGGGGCTGTGGACTCTGATCCCCAGGGATGGGGCACTTACTACACCCTTACAAGCAATGGCATTTCCCAGCTATTCCTAATGATGCTAACAAAGCAGGGGTTCCTCATTTGGGTGTGCTTCTGCCTGCTGTTTCCCTGCTGGGTCTCCAGCCAGGGTAGGGGAGGAGAGGCAGGGTCTGGCAGGGGGAGGAGGAGGTTGCCGTTGGGATTGTGGGTTTTTTTATTTGTTCTTCTGAAACGTTATACTGATAATGCAGCTTTTAATTACCCGGGTGGTGGAGTCCCTTTATAATGTGCTATTTTATCACACTTAAGTTGAGCACACTGTAACTGCAGTGTTTTGTGGATAACCAGTATGATCGCTTGTTTTCTATTCTGCTTGCATCCCTGCTGTGAATAGGCTTTGAAGGCAAAGATCTTCCTGTAATTTCTGAAATTGTCTTTGGTCATCCTTTACTTTGCATCTCTGAGCTTGTGGGGGCATCTGAAGGAAGTGTCTTAATCAGTAAATCATGCTGGAAGAGGTTTCAGCACATAATTTGATGGTGTTGAGCTAAAGCTGTACAACATGTTCTCGTGATTAGAGGAAACCCCCTGCTTATCTGATTAAAGTGGAGTGTGTAGCTGGAATGTCAACAAACAAGACTGAACTATAATGAAAGTCTGTGATATTCAATTATTCCACAGTGATTTTACTGAGCAGCATTAAGCAGGCTGATGGTTAAACTGGAATGAAAACCACCTAGGTCCTGCACGTACCTTTTTTCCTCCTAAATAGCTCTGATCTTGCTGCTCAATCTTTCTTCACTCATTTTTCTTCTGTTTGTTGTTTAGACCCTCCCCGTGGGGTTAAGCCCTTTGAAGTAATGTCTATTTTAGTGTCTAGCATCTATTCAGTGCCACAGAAGTTACGATAGCCATTAGAGAGAATATAACCTATGGGTTTTTGATGCTTTTAGGTATGACATATGCAGCAAAAGGATACTTTGATGCTCTGGTTAAGATGGGAGAGTTGGCCAGCGAAAGCCAAGGATCTAAAGAATTGGGTAAGTCGCCTATTTACTGCTAAATGGAGTCACAGCCTGGAGGAGGCTCTAAGCACAGGAATGAAACCAGTTTTTTGCTGTTGGTGGGGATAACAAGCCCAGTGTGGGGCTGATCCTGCCTCATGTGGATGGTGAAAGTGTCTCTGTATTTACTGTTAATGTAGCTTTTTTTTTTTTAAGAAGCCTGCTATTCTTAGCATCGGGATTTTCGGGCACCGTCAGCTTGTGGTGTTTGCAAAGAGGAAGTGTTTGCAGAGAGCAGCTTTGCTGGCATTTTTGTCTTCCTTCGCAAAGGGGACAAAAGCGCCGGCTTCTGGCCCGGGAGCCGAGGCAGCGCTGCCTGCCTTCGTCCTCGGCAGGAGAAGGGGACGAGGCAGGGGAGAGGGAGCGGTTTGGGGAAGGGGCAGCTGTACTGGAGCAGCGTTTCTCCCGGTAGAAGTCACCCAGCACTGCGGCGGGGGCTGTGTTTACACCCCGAGCCCCGCTGAGTGCGGCCGAGCGGTTGCGAGATGTGCCGCGCGCTGTCTGCGGCTTCCCGGCGCGGCTGGGGGCTCGCGTCTGCTCGGTCCATCGCAGCTGCGACAGACGTCGTGAGCTGTGGTGCTCGGTGCCTCCTTTCCCTTTCTTACACTTATTCCTCTGGTAAGTCATTTGGGAGCTGCTTTTCCAGTCTTCCCATCGCTTGGACATGGCTCCTGTGCTCTCCCTCTGAGCTGCCACCCCCCCTTGCCGCTGTCTCGCTGTGCAGACATGGTTGGAGGTGGCTCCTCTCCCAGCTCCTCCCAGGGCTCCCACAGCCTCTTGTTAAGGCTCTTGTGGGGCTGAGGTGGGTTCTGGTCTCGTTGCCTTTGCAGTCCCAGATGAACTCCTCCTCCTCCTCCCAGTCCCTCCCGCAGGTCTGGCTCACCAGGTCGCCGTGCTGGGAGATGGCAAACTGTACTCATTAATGCGGTCTCTGAGGCAGTCAATTAATAGAAGAGGTTTTGCTGAAATGACTCTGAGGACCGAGGAAGCTATCGGTGAGCAGCCCCTCGGAGGGGCCGGGCTGCCCACGCTCGCTCTCGGACGCTGCTCACCCCCAGCCACGGGCTGCTCCAGCTCGGCCGTGCACAGCTCGCTGCCTGCCTCTGAATTTTGATGGGGAAGCAGTAAGTGTCTATGGAAACCAATTCTATCGCTTGGATTAAAGCTGCCTATAGCAATCTGTTTCTGGTTAATAAATAAAACAAGAGCCTTGTGCGCGGTGCATGCAGCGACTGAGGTTGTAAGGGCTGGGCAGACCTTGCTGTCCAAGGGTTTCCTCTTCTGCCTCTTTGGGGGTGGAAGACGAAGCGGCTCTGTCCTCCTGGGAGTGAAAGCTTGGGAAAGCCTTCTCAGAGCTTGGGGACCACAAACCCTGCCTCCCCTTTGGAGCAGCTCCAGGCTTTGCTCGCACTTAAGACCTGGCGTTGGTGTCTCCTGGTGGTCCTGCTTCCTCGCCTGAGGACGGCGGTTTGGCAGCGAGCATCCTCAGTGCCCTCCCATGGGCTCCCGATGGGCGCTCCGTGTGCGGCTTGAGTGTTTTGGGGTCGGTTTAAAATCTCTCCAAATTCCTGTGCCTTCTGCTCTTGGTGTGAGCGCATCCGAGGGAGGATCCTGGCAGCTCCCGCTCAGCCCAGAGCTGTGACGAGCAGCTGCTCCTTGGACCTCTTGCTTTGTTGATCTTGCTGATATTTATTGTGGCAGCTGCTCCATGCAGGAGAAAGTTAAGATAAAATTTCTGGCTGCTGTTTACTGGAGCTGATAACAGCTGGGGACACAACCCCCTCCCAGTGGGATGTATAAACAGGGGCTGAAAAATGTTTTAGATCGGGGCTGTGCTCACCAAAGGTACAGCTTTTCCTGGGAACACCTTTACCTTATCGGTTCCTGTGCTGTGATTACTGGTAGTGCCGGAAAGGAGCGCTGGGGTCTGGGTTATTTCATTCTTTACTAGAAGCTGCAGCAAATGGGGATGTCCACAACTGCCCCTTGCATTAATGCTGTGCCCCTGCTGCTCCCTCCCTGTGCGCGTGGCTTCCTCCATGACCAACAGCACAGGGAAAACTGCTCCAGGAGGTCAGGCAGGACTCCGGGATGCTCTGGTTGGGGCTGCAGCTCGCATCCGTTTCCAGCTTCCATGGAAAAGAACCTGAGATTTATTCCCTGCCCCCCAACCCTTTCTTTACCGCATGTGGATGCGGATACTTTTTCTGATGCTATTTCTGGGACAGGAGGTGTCAAAAGAACCATAACACACAGATCCTGTGTCTAAAAGGTGATGACGGTGGCCGCACCTTTTTCCCCAGCTCTCCTGCCTGTGCTGCTGGGGTGGCTGGGGGGGCTCTGCACCCCCCCGGGTGACGCAGCACCCCGGGGAGCTGGGTGAACCCTCAGAGGCTGCCCTGTGCCAGGAGAGCTGCTGTGGCTCTGTCGACCAGTGCTCAAAACCGGCTGCATTTTGCTGTTGTCATCTCTCCGATAGGACCTGTGACTCCGAGGAGCTGCTCTTTAAGTTGGACACTGGAAAACTGCCCGTCGACGGTCGGTCCCCGGCTGTGTGCCGCCACGCCGGCTGTCTGGTGCGGCGAGCCGGAGCGGCCCGTTCTGCTCGGTGCTGGCTGGTTTAAAAACACGTTCCTGTGATGGTAGTGATGCTGCACGTTTGTCGTGCTGAAAAGAGTTAGCAATCTAATAATGCTACCCCCAAGCTTAGGTCTCTGCTCGCCAGCTGCTTAGCACTTCACATTTTTTGTAAATTCTCCATCAGATTTTGTGTAGACAGGATAATCCTGCGTGGTAATGGAAAACTTGGTGATAATGAAGTACTTGAGTTGTAATCGGCTCTGTGGCTTGAGTTTTCAGGTGCAAGTGTCTGGCAGGGGTGTACCTCTGTCTGAACCCCATTGCCGTGGCATTCCCAGGAGCCGGAGGGGTGACGGGAAAGCTTCGACCCTCCCTGCTCTGCTCTTTGGGCTGCTGCCCAGTTTCAGGCACTTGGAGGATTAGACCCATCCCCACAGTTCCTCTGTGAGAAGAGTTCCTTATGCTATTTTTCACATCTTCGGTGGTTGCTGCTGTGGCTTTTGGGAAGCTGAGAAGCTGGTGTGAAGAGCATGAACATTGCGTGTCTGATCAGCGAAGGTTTGTTCCAGGCTTGATCTGGGAACGCTTTGCCGACGCTTCGGAGGAGCTCCAGTCTCGCGCGCAAGTGCTCTGGTGACTTTGGCCCTTGTCCGGCTCCTGCTTAGGTCCTTTGGATTCTTTTGTCCCCCTTCAAAACTAGGCCATGGCAAAGTCGTGGGAAGGGGGTTTTTCTTCCCAAGGGAAGTACTTGCCTGGCGAGCGGAGCCAGAAGCTGTTCCATCCCACCAGGCTGGGAACGCGCCGGGATGCTGGGCCTGACCAGCACCTGCAGGAAACTCCTCTGGGGCTGGAGGTGGGTTTTGCTTAGCGGTTGGTTTTCTCGAAGGTCCTCTTGAGTTAGTGAAGGCTGCTCTGGCTGAAGCACGGTGCTATGAAAGGGCACAACATGCAGCAACTAGCTGACCACTGTTGAGCTGAAATGAGCCTCTGGTAGACAATGGCTTTCTGATACACAATTTGTGCGATCAGATCAGGACCAGTAGCACCATCGTGGTCCAGTCGCTTGCTGTGGAGCTGTTTGGTGTCAGTGGAGGATGCCGGGCTTCAAGAATTTCAAACCGTCTCTGCGCAGCTTTCAAACCACTGATGAGCATCACGGAGGGGGTTGAGCCGTCTCCGCCGGGCGTGCTGTGCGCCCAGAAGGGGTTCTGCGGTCGGAGCTGGGCGCAGAGCCCGGTCCTGTCCGTGATGCTGCTGTAGAGCCAGGGTGCCACCAGCCTGCGCCCCGCTGGGACGGCCAACGCGGCAGCAACTGGTGAGGAGCAGACCAGCCTGGTGGGATGGCCACGGCTGCCCCGGCAAGTTCAGCCTCTTGTCCTCCCTGCAGCTCCTCAGGGAAGCTCCTGGCCCGGCTCGCGGTGGCGTGGTTTGGAGGCTTCGTGCTGCGCTGAATCCTCTGGGGAGTTGTGTTAATCTGGTAATTGGATTTGCGGTTGTTTTGGGTAGATGCTTCCTGCAGCAGCGGAGATGCAGATAGAGATACCGTGAATGTCAAGGGTCGGCGCAGTGTTCAGCGTGTGACTGGGGACCAGCGGAGCTGGTGGTGGCCGCTGTCTGCTGGGGACGTGCTGGAGCAGTGCCCAGAAAAAAACCAAAGCTGAACTGCAGGAAGTATTTGCCTGTGATGGGTGACTTGGTGTCCCTGCAGTGAGGTCCCTCTGCCCGTGGAGATGAGCTCCTGGGTGGGAGAGCAGCAGTAATCTTGTTGCTCGATCCTTTTAAAGATTGGACTTAATGATGTACTTAATGGCTCGTGGGTAGCAACTTTGTGCTGGTGGAAGAACGGATGCTCTGGACCAGTGTTTCCACCTGCGATTCTGTTAGAAAGTCTAATTTGCCAGAGAAACTGTTCCAGAAATTCAGGACTTGGCCTCCAAACTGTGTAGTTCACTTGGGGAAGGAACTGGTAGGAATGGGCTGGCTGAGGGTGCAGAAGCACAAGAGAGACCTCTTAAAAACTGCTGCCTGCCTCAGGAAGGGACTCTTCTGCTGTCTGCATCCCTCTTCACTGACTTCAGATCGTCTGACAAAAAGCAGACTGCCGTAGCAGTAGGCTTGTTCTCGCCAACCTGTGTTTGGGTAAGTAATGGTGGAGGGTTGTTAAATGAGCATCTGCGAAGAGCATGTTGCCTGGCTGGAGTTTCTAACGCGTAGCAGCTGTGTGTAACGTTTGGGTTTCACCTTCAGCAGCGACATCTTCCAGGGATGCCTACCTGCTGTGGGCACCGAGCCTGGGATGAGCTCCCGCAAGGATGCTCCATCCTTTCGGGAGGGATGGAGGGGCCACCCGTGTGTGTCCGTGGGCCGGTTTCTGCCATCCATCGGCAATGCCGTGGGCTTGGCAGATTTTAGGAAGGGGTACAGCTTGTTGTGTGGCCAGCCCTGGGTCCTGGAGGTGTTTGCTTCCCCTCCTGACTGCTGGCGTGCAGGATGGGTCTCTGTGCGGGTCCGGGCTGGTGAATGCGAGGTCTGTGCAGTCGTGTTCTCCTGTACTAATTGATCCTGTGCCACCCGTATAGCTGCTGCCAGAGCAGCTGGGCGCTAGGGGCTCGCTGGTCTGTACATCACGATACGGGTGCATGATGGGTTCGCAGCTGGGGGTGGCTGGTGGGAGGCGTGGGGTATCACAGGTCACCCGGGTCTCTGATCTGTCGGTGGTAAAAGTGGCAATGGCAACTGCTCGGCCCGAGGGAGCCAATTACTGGCAGCACGTCCTTGAACTTGCCTGAGTCAGGGTGCCTTGGGAAGCTTTTGCTTTTCTCTTTACCTAGCCTCTCGATAAATAAATAAAAAATGTCTTAAGCTTTGCCAAGCTGGGTCGAAGCAGAAGCTGCAAACAGAGCTGATCATTATAATGCTGATGAGTCGCTAATAAAACATCAACAAATCGGTACCATCCTTTGGGGCTGTGATAAGTGAAACCTTTTTGAAGAGGAAATAGATGAGTCAGTGTGCAGAAGCTGATTGTTTCCCCACACTCGTATCCTCCCCACCACGCACACACGGATCTTCCCCCAAGTTGTCTTGCGACCGAATGTCAGCGCTGATCAAGTCGGAACCTTCTTGCCTGGATGAGGTGTTGGGCTGCCAAGTGCTTCCCTCCGGCTTGAGGGCTTGTCTGTGGCGTGGGCTGGGTCTATCGACTGGGGTCGAGAGGCATTAATGTGAGGGAAGAGGAAAAAGATTGCAGAAGTTTTCAGCAGCACGCTTCTGCCTTAAATCTGGCTGGATCAGATCTTCGGCGCGTGGCGTGGCGTGCAAGCGGAGTCACTGCCAGCCTGCGTTTGTGGGGCGGGGGGAGGCAGCCGTGGGGCAGCAGGGACGGGCTGTGACCGCAGGAGCTGGGGGGGGGCGGCCACGCTTGCTGCTGGTGGAAAACAGGAGGCGTGAAACTGGGTGGCATGCAGCGCCGAAAGGGGAACTGGTAACTGCTGGGCTGAGAGCCCTGCTCTGCCAAGTGGGGGGCGGGGGGGGGCAGGGTTTCACCCTGAAGCAATGCTTTGTTAATAATGTGCTGACTCTCTCTACCCCGCTCCCCGCCCCCCAAAAAACCCCAAACCAGTGGAGCTCTCCTGTCCAGCAGGTACTTTAGCTCAGCAAAGCCTGCGAGGAGTGAAACGGGTGCCTGTGCGGGGGCCTCCTGGCCCCTTCTCCGGGCACCCCGAGCTTCCACATCTCCGCCTGCCCTGGGAATGTGCTGGCACAGGCACATCCCCTCCCTGGGTTCAAGTGTTCGCTTGGTATCAAAGGATGCAGCTAACAGCATTTAACCAGCCATTGAAAAGCAGATTTTTTTATTCCCCACCCCCCCTTAGGCTTCAGGAGCTCACACAATTTGCCCTGTTACTGTCTGTTGCTTTTTTTCATTAACGAGCTAATATTCCTTTTCTGCCACCTTGGTTACTTCCCTTGACAGCACCGTCGCCTTTCCTGGTCTCCCTTAACAAAAAAGCGACAGGGAGAAGCTCAGCACAATGTCGAATAGTGGAGGAGCTGAGCCCCTGGACTCCCTCTTTCATCCTCTCATGCTCTTTGTTCGGGATCTGAATCCCCAGAGCAAGCGATCTGGCTGGTGAGCGATGCCAGCCGTGCTGCGGCCTCCGGGTCGCAGGAGCGAGGAGCGATGCTGGCAAGGATGCAGTGCCGTTCGCTGGTCAACGCGCCCCTTGCTGCTGGGCCGACGCCAGCGGGAGCTGGTGCCCACCGGCCCCCGCTGCTCCTACTGGGACGGGCTGGGCCGCTTCAGCCCCGCACAGGCACCAACACGTTCCGGCTCGGAGCGGTTTGGCTCCTTCGCCCATGCATTGTTTTGTAATTTTTTTTTTTTTTTTTAATTAAAAATGACTCGTATCTAGCTTGGAAGGGGGGGGGGGGGGCGGCGGCGGCGTGGAAAAATCCTTAGGCTCTGAAAACTCAAAAGCGAAACCCCGTGAGGTGGGTTCCTACTGCTCTGCCTTCTGGAGGGGCAGCTGGCCGCCGTGCGGGGCTCGCGGTGCCGGTGGCGACGGGAGCGATGTGGAACAACCTGTTTGCCTGTTCCTGGCTGGGTGTGGTAGGGAAGGGCCCGCAATGGCCCCTGTAGTTCTCCCCCAACGATACTGTGAGTCAGACGGACGTAACTAGCGACTCCTCCTTGCCCGCTTGCGCTTCGCGGCCTGCGGAAAGGTGCGCGAGGCCGGCAGGGGCAGGCGAAGCCCTTGCTCTGCAGTCCCGCCCTTCCCCATCTTTATTTTTGCCTCTGGGCTTAGGCGAGGCGCTTCGCCTTGGGTTCCCTGACCTATAGGATGTGCGTTTTGGCAGCCGGGCCGGTACGGGGCTCGTGCTCTGTACGCAATCCACGCCGTCGGCCCGAGCGCTCTGCCCCGCTGCGCAGCGGCGACTGCCCCGTTTCACTTACAAATACCGCTGGCAGGTGATGCAAAACGCCCGCGGCGTGGGCAGCCGTGCTGGTCCCGGCCCCGCCGCCGAGTTCCGCGAACGCCTTGCGGTATCCGCCGCCAGCACGACGCCGCAGATCCGCTCCTGAGCCAGGGTTTGAAATATTTAGGCTTTCCAGCCACCGTGGTATCTCTTAGTCACAGTTTAACTTCTTCCCTGCTGTCACGCCGGGTTAGCCTGCGCGGTTTCAGGGTAAACTGTCCGTTAATGTCTAGCAAGGTCTGTAGCTTTTTTTTTTTTTTTTTTTTTGCGGTGGTGAAGCAGCTCGTGGTGTGGAGGTATCGGGGTGTCCGAGGTGCCACACGTGAATTCACGCAGCGCTGCGGCTGCTGTTTAGGGGATTTAGTTCAAATCCTGCGGCGGCCGTGGGAAGGCCGGAGCCGATTCCTTCGGAGCCGGTTGGGCTGTCTCAGCCCTGGGAGAGGCTCCAGAGGAAGCTCTTGGTCCTCCGGGCAGGCATCCAGCCGCTTTCCCGCGCCGGCTGCAGCACCCTGCTCACCTTGAGCCCCTCTTGGTGCTGGGCTGGTCGTGCCGCGCCACCGGCAAGGGTGCCGCAAAGCTGGGGGGGGGGGGATGGCAGTGTCCCCTCGCCCAGGCTGGGACACGGAGCACCTTGCAGCAGGGATGCTGTGCTGGGTGGGAAGGGCTCCGCACCGCCGGTTGCTTTGATGTGGGGCCGAAAGGCCCCGTGCTCTGGCTGCGATAAGAGCCAAGGGGAGGGTGGCGGAGGAGAAAGTCTAAGCGAAAAGATGTGTATCTGTTGAGAGATGCACCTCCCCGGCTGCTGGGAGCAGGTTCATTCCCTGGGTGAGGAATGCGGTGGGTGGTAGAGCCCTGTTGTCCCAGTGCAGGGGACTGGGTGTACCCAGTGCTAGATCTGGGGATGTGTGTATTATTTCGGAGTGCCCTGGTCCCTGCTCTCTGGGTGGGTTGGGAGCTCAGCAGCAGTGGCCAGAACGCCCTTGGCCAGCCCTGCACCAGCTTTCTCAGCTGGGGTTTCCACTCTGGCCAAACGGGAAGCCAAGGGGAAAGGGGGTGGTGCGAGCTTTGGCAATAATAAGTGAGCCACCCTTGCATTGATATACTCTTGAAAAAAAAGCAGTCTCAGGCAAGCGACGGCGTTACGTCATTGCCTTCTTGCAATGGGAATTCGTGCACTTCCCATGATTGAGCCGTCACAGCCCAACCGGAGAGCAATTTCCTGGCAGTCCCGTGGTGGTGACCCCTCGCCCGGACCTCCCTGTCCACGCACGAACCCCTTCACCGCTGATGTGCGTAATTGCTGCGGCCGGCCGCCCGCTCGGCGTGAGCGCCGGGGGCTGCTCCGCGTTGTTCAGCGCCGTGCGGAGCTGCCGTAAAAGTTGGAGCCGGCTGCGGAAATCTCGGCGCACGGTTTCCTCCCGGTGAAGGAGCAGAGCGGCAGCCACGCCATCCGGTCACCTCCCGGCTTTGCGGGATGCTCCGTGCGTCGGCTTTGCGGGATGCTCCGTGCGTCGTTGCTCTCTGGAGGAGCTGAGGGGAGGGCACGGGGGGACGGTGGCCCTGGTGCCAGTCGGTGCCGGCTGGTGCCACAGCCGGTTCCGATACTGCATCGACCCGCGGCGGAGGGGGCTGGTGCCTGCCAAGGACAAAAAGGGATCAGGCTTTAATGTTTGCAGAAGGTTTTGAGACGCGGTGTATGGTGCAAAGTACAGATTGCTTCAGCCGCAAGAGCAAAGAACTGTTTGGCCAGGCTGTTCCCGATCGGCTGGTCGTGTTGACACTGGGCTGGCACGCGGCCCGTGTGGCCGGGCACGTGGTGGGCCAGGGCCGGGCTGCCCGAGCGGTGGGCTGGGGCTGGCCCAGTGTATGCCGTCTGGTTTTGCGCTGAACGAGGGTCCCAGGGGTTCCCTTGTACTGGTGAGACGCTGGTTGGGCTCATCCCAGTCCCACGGTTGCTCAGGTTTGACTCTGTGTACAGAGAATGCAGTGGTCCCGGAGCCCAGGAGGGACCTGTTCCTCCACAGAGGACTCGCATTTTCCTGCACTCTCTAAATGCACCAAAACCACAGCATTTACTGCCAGTGCCGGGCTCTTGCTGGAGCAGGACAGGAGTGAGGAGCCCCTCGTAGAAGCAAACCTGGGCTGTGCGTGTCTCGGCTGCTGGGGGGGCCGGGCACGCCGGGGAAGGGGGACCCACTGCCGGGTGGGATTAGGGCTGTGGCTGCTCACCCCCAGATCCCCAGTGGGGTCCCAGGTTCGTCCTTGCCGGGAGCTGCCACCTCCACCTTGAGCAGCCCTGGGAGCATTGCACCATCTCCTCCCACACCTTGTCCTGGGGCTCCAGGGCTGCTGTCCCCTTCCCGTTGCAGTTCCCATCCCTGGAGTTGCTGTTTTGTCACTTAAAACTCCACGTATGTTTTTGTGGGCTGTACACTTGGGGCTTTGAGTTACACCAGGCGCTGCTCTGCTTTTTCTGGGATGGGATGAGGGATGCTGCTTCCCTTTGGAGAGCACCGGTGGGTGTCGGGGGGGGCTCCCAGCCACTGCTGGGGCTGAGTCCTGAGACAGGAGCCGCTCGGAGACACACGGCTCATGGCTTTCAGTTTACGAACAGCTCCATGTAGGCTGGAAGCCTCCTGGGAAGCTGTGACCGCCGTGCTGGAAGTAAGAGCTTCCTAACCCAGCCCTTAGAAATAGCTGACAGAGCTCGGCTCTCCCGGAAAGCTTGCTCTGATCCAGAGACGGTGCTTTTAGTCGAGCGGTAGCACTGGCTCCTCTCCTAGAAGACATTCCCGCAGCTCCCACGTGTGTGTCTGGCTCCAGCCACGCTGGGGCTCTTGCTGAGGCAGGACACTGCCCTTCCTCCCAGGAAAAGCACGGTGGGTGTGCGACTCAATGAATTCTGCCTTTGAAAAGAAGAATTAAAGGAAGAGACGAAGCAGAGCTGGGATGCCACGGCTCTGCCCTCGCTGCCCGGCTCGCCTGCCCAGGGGAAGGCTGCCCGTGCCTGGCTCCGCCGCCGAGGTTGAACTGGTCCAGTGGTTTTGAGGCAAATATCAACGTAGGGCTTAGCTCCGTTTGTCCTGTCACCTGGACTGGGTCCCAGGGCTGTGTCTTTCTGCTGCCCCGCTGCTGGGGGCAAGGGATGCAGGTGCTCTGTGCTCGGCTTGGGCTGTACACACAGCTGGGAGAGCGCTGGGAGAAGCTCCTGGCTGTAACCGTGCCGTTTAAATTCCCACCTCTGTTATTAGTGCAGCATCTCTCATCTCCGCCTGCTCCCTTCGATATCCGGACTGTGAATCAGGTCAGGATGAGGGACCTTTCTTGGTCCCGTCGCCTCTGGCTCCTTTGTCCCATCCCTGTGGCCAGGCTAAGGGCTGGGGGGGGCGACAGCAGAGTAGGTTGCGGGCAGGGCTGCCCCTGGGTGCTGGGGTCCCGCTGCTGCTTGTCCTTGTTTCCCTTCATGCTACCCAACACACGCGCCTTTGTCCAAGTGTCTCGGATAAAGACCTGCTCACCTACAGCTCCCCGAAGACGGGCACCAGGGGTACTCCAGGAGCACCCATGGGTCTGGCCGCAGACCTCTCCCTGCTGGTGGGGTGCCACCTGCCCCAGCCCTGGGTTGTCCCCCCAAGCTCGGTGCCTCAAGCCCCCTCCCCGTGCCTTGTCTTTGCAGGAGACGTGCTCTTCCAGATGGCAGAAGTCCACAGGCAGATCCAGAACCAGCTGGAGGAGATGGTGAGTGCCCCAGCCCGGGCGTGCTGGGCTCTCTGCCTGGCCATGGGCTCTGCTGGTGTTGCAGCCAAGCAAAATGGTTTTCCATGTCTTGTCCGGGTGACACCAGCCCCTCTGAAGCGGATTTGGTGAGCTGCAAAGGGTCTGGTCTCCTCGGGCATCCGCTTCTGCCGGGTCCCCTTCTGAGCGTCTGTCTGTCCCTTGCTGCTGTCAGCCTCTGCTCTGTACAGACCCTCTCGCCTGCCTGCCCCAGTGCTTCCCAGTGCCATCCGGTGCTCCCCGAGCAGGGTTTGCCAGCTCTCACCAAGGAACCGTGTTTTTTCTTTCTGCCTGCAGCTCAAGTCCTTCCACAACGAGCTCCTGACGCAGCTGGAGCAGAAGGTGGAGCTGGACTCCCGGTACCTGAGTGTGAGTTACAGACGTGCGTAGTCCGGCAGCACAAACGTCGGCTCGGGCGTCTCCGCGTCTCCCGTTCCTGCCGCCTGGCTCCGCGCTCGGGCAGGATTGTGCCCAGCCGCTGCTCGTGCCCCTGCTTACAGACGGGTCCCCGACCATCGCACACCCCACCACGCGCAGAACGGCTTTTTCCCCAGTGTCAGACTATTGCAGCCCCCGTTTGCCCTCTGGGCCACGGGGGACCTGCTGCTCCCAAAGGCCGGGGGGGGGGTCTGCTTGCTTCTGCCACCGCTCCGCAGCAGGGGCTGCGGCCGAGGCAGGGGTTCGGCTTTGGCTGCTCAGAGCTTTCTCCTGTCGCATCCAGGCTGCGCTGAAAAAATACCAGACGGAGCAAAGGAGCAAGGGGGACTCGCTCGACAAGTGCCAGGCAGAGCTGAAGAAACTTCGGAAGAAGAGCCAAGGCAGCAAAAACCCCCAGAAGTACTCTGACAAGGAGCTGCAGGTAGGACCCCGGGCACGGCGGGGGGGACGGGCATCTCCTGCCGGGCAGCGGGTGCTTGGTGCCACGCGCTGGAGGTGGCCCGGCTCTTGCAAGCCTTTCGAGAAAGGCTTGCTGTTTTCTTTAGAGGAACGGGAGCGTGGTGGGGTGTGGGAAGTGTGGATAGGGAGGGGGCGGCAGCCTGTGATGGGAGCGGGTTGGTCTCATGGCCGCCCCGGGGGAGGACGGAGGCTGGGAGCTCTGCTCGCGGCTGAGGTTGTGCCGGGAGGTGTGGTGGTGACTAACCCTGGTCAGTCCTCTGCTCCTGGCGCTTTTT
>JAVJGG010000002.1:37886422-37896515 GCA_035590195.1 Aviceda cuculoides | reverse complement strand
TTTTTTTTTTTTTTTTTTTTTTTTTTTGCTTAATGAATGAACCCATAAAGATCATTGACTTCTGTTGCGCCCAGATCCATCTTCCCCTGGATGGTGTTTTGCTTAAATATTTTCTGTGTTTTCTGTGCCTGCTGCCGGGGTGCCCCTTCCCCCAGCCCGCGGGGGCGGCGGCGCGGGCCGGGGGCGGCTGCGGTGAATCACTGCGGTGTGATCGCGGTGTGGGCTCCCTCGCCAACCACGCGCCGTTTGCTAATCGGGTCCCAGCGGCGCGGGGCTGGGGTCCCTCGCCGCACCCGCCTGGACGGTTTGCGCTGCGGGGTGGGCGCGTTTCAGAGGTCGAGGTGTGGGGATTGCCCACAGGGAGGGAGTCGGGGTCGGAATCTTGCCGAAGAGCGTCCAGGGCACATCCCTGGCTGGGCCGGGGCCGTGAGCGGGACGTGCCGAGGGGCTGCGGCAGGCGGTTACTGATGCGTTCGCAGCTGGAGTTTCTTGTCTTCTGAAGCCTGCAACCTTTGGTTCGAGCTTTGCCCGCAGCACGGCCGGACATGGCAAACTTTAACGAGTGGTTGATGCACCCACCCGCAAATCCGCTCTGCCTGGAAGTCCTCATGCTGCTACTTGAGTTAATGCTCTGCCCGAGTTAAGGCAATGGGAATCTGCTGTTGAATGATTGCAGTGTGAGTAGTGCCTTGAAAAGGGGAAGACGAGCCCTGAAGCCAGAAATTACCCAGTCTTGTCTCTGAGGCATGAGAGTATGCGTTATGTTGGGACCCGGATCTGTTACTTCGGATACCGTGGGCTGGTAACGTGTCAAAACGATCCGTGCCTGCTGAAGGGGATGTAAACGTCGGTGGCACTTCACTCGCCAGGGCTGTGTACAGGGTGGCATTCAAAGTAATCGGCAGATCGTTACCGCGAAGGTTGTGCTGGGGAAGTGACGTTCTTAATTGCGCCAAAATTTGGGAAATCGGTCATTCTCTCGGTGGCATGAATCAGAATAAGCACTGAAAGAGAAAAACGCGCCCGTAGTCATCCACCCCGGCTCGGCGTGCAGCTCCTGCGCTGAGCCGGAGCGAGATGCCCTCAGCTCGGGCTCGTTTGCAGCCCCCGTCTGCCGAAACGGTGCTGGGCTGTTCGCAGGAGGCACGGCCGGCCGGAGCCTTGCTGGAAGGTGTCGGTGCAGCCCCAGTCCTGCCCGTCGAGGCCGGGGCTGGCACCTTCTCGAGAGCCGAGCAGCCTAAACCGCTTCTGAGCGGTGGCATCTCCGCAAGCCCTTGCTCTGAAATTCCTGCTGAGCGAGAAGAACCCTGTTAGGCAACGAGGCTTGGCGTGGGGAAACTGGGGGATTAAACCTGCTTTGTTATCCCCCGCCTGCGAAAGCTGCTGATAGGGACAACAGGGCGAAACCGCTGCCAGAGCCAGCCCTCTCCTGCCTAACCCCCCCCGGGCTGCTGCCGTGCAGGGATCCCCATCCCACACCCAGAGTCGGAGGAGGAGAAAATCCAGCCCAGTGATCGGTTTATATAGCTGGGAGAGAGCGACGGCTTGATCCTCCTGCTGTGATGTGGTGGGGATGGGGTAGTCCTGTTAGCGCGGCCGCTTTGGGCAGGGAAACAGGATCAGGCTTTCATTCTCTTAATCTTTCAGCAGTAAGTATTTAGGAAGCGCTTATCTCTGAAAAAGCCTTATGATGGCTTTTGAGCTTAAAGAGCTATGAGACTGCTCAACTGCTTCTTTTTTTTTTTTTTTTTTCCCCCCCCTTAGATCAAAATAGAGAGTTAAATGGCTGAATTCAGCCAAGAGGGCAGTTTTCCTTCTGTTCTCTGCTGGCTTCGGTCCTGGTATTCCCTTTCAACAGAAACAGAGGGTATTTTGGGCCACCTTTGATGCTCTTTTTACCATTGCCTGGGCATTGCAAGGCGGGGGGATTGCTGCAAGGGTGGGTCCAGCCTGGAGCTTTGCAAGCGTTGGTACCAGCCTGAGCCTTGTGTGGGGCTTAGTGAAGCCAGGCTTAGTGAACCAGGAGCATCAGCAGGGCTGCTGGTGTCGCATCGTGGGCCTTTGCTCCACAGAAAAAAAAGAAATCTTTCTAAACCGGTTTAAAACCGAGAACCACGCAGTTTTCCCTGGGGAGCTGCTGCATGCAGTTTGGTTGGTTTAGCTGGCCCAGAGCCACCCCTGCGGCCGGCTTGTAAAACCGCCGGTGACCTCCGAGGAGGCTGCCGAAGGTACTTCGTGATGCTGGGGGGAAGCTGAAGACTTCATTAGGCTGGTGCCCGGGGACCACAGACGGATCAGACAACAGCTGGATGGAGCGCTTCTAATGGGCTGTTGCAGATTACTTTCCTCATAATGGGAGAAGCTGCTGTTGATGGAAGCGTCCTGGTAGCTGCATCAGTCATCTCCTTCAATAAAGCAATAACATCTTACTCTTCTTTTGAAGACTCATCCACTTAAGCTACTGTAGCCATCGGCAGCCGGCAGTCTGGTGCTCTGTCATCATCTCTCTTGGTGTTTAATGCTGCGGGAAGCAGAACTGCTCCTTTCTCCACACGTGCGGAGTGACCGCATCTTGTCGCCTGCACGTGGGACGGGTGGGTGAGGGGAGCGGGGGGAGAGGCAGCGCCGTCCTCCTCCGGGCCGCTCCAGCGTGTGGTTTCTGCAACATCGTCTTGTCCTGCCCAGGTGAGAGGAGGTTTGGGGCTGTTCGGGCTCTGGGTTGCTGGGTGGCAGAGGACAGCCCTCACCTGGGCCAGGGTACCGGCACGGCTCAGGCTCCATCCTCTGCTAGACTGATCAGAGTCCCAGTGAAACGGCCCAAACATCTCACCTGCGACTCTTCAGTTCATATCTTCCCCCTTCCTAAAGCAGAAATAAATGCTGATATTCAGCAGGCACTGCACATATAACTAATTATCTTGCGGCCGGTGAGCAGTAGCTTTGGGGACACAGGGCTTGAGGAGGTCTGCTCGGGGTAGGGCAGCGGCGCGGTGCTCATGGACGCTTGCAGGAGGCATCTCCGGAGCTGCACCAGCCGCCCGCTGCCTGGAGGGAGCTGATCCAGGGCTGTCTGCAAGTCCCACATCGTCTGGCCGCTGTCTCCTCTGCTTGTTCGGTGGAGTTTAATAGATGAGGACGGGCATCACAGAATTAAAATGGCTGAGGATTTGAAACACCTTGTGGTTTGCAGTAAAGACAACTTGCGCGGCTTAAAAGCAGCTCAAAGTGTAATTAGTCTGCAGGAGTGATTTTCCACCTCCAAAGCTTTGTCTGTCATGGTCAAGGGAGTTGCTGTGGTTGTGGGTTGTTACTGCTGAATGTCACAATAAAGCCAGGCTTTTTAGTCCTTATGAATCAGTCCAGACCTTTTGTTATACGTGAGGAATGAAAGCTGAGACAGCTAACTACCTCAAATGTCTCATCTTAGTTATGTAGTTACTGAGATTTCTTTTTTTACCTGTGTTGAAAACCAGGAGAATGAACCAATTCCATTCACTTCATGTCTTTTATGAAGAAGAATTAAAACAATATTAAGATTAAACAATCACCAAGGAAGCTAAACTGCTGTAATTTCATTAAACACTGGTTATGATCAAGCTATGAAATCAAGGTCACGATGGGTTTAGGACCTTGATTGAATCAGCAGCTCAACAATGAAGTTACGTTGGTTCGAACTATTTATCAAATCTTATTAGCGCTACGAACAATTGGATTTCTCCATCGGGCTGAGACGAAGCTGGCTGTAATTCATCCTAAATAGCGAAGCTGAAGCCGGCTGTTTGCGGTGAAAGGCTGTGCCTGACCCGGGCAAAAGCGCCTTCAGCGCGGCTGTGCCAGCGGCAGCCCCACCAGTAACTCCAGAGGGGCAGGGGGAGCTCCCCGCTCGTCCCAACCCCTGCAAAACCGGGGCTTTGCCGAGCTGGGGGCACTGGGCTGTGGAGGCTGAGCTCAGCTCCTGCCCAGATGTGTCTTCTGTCCCCACTTACACCTGCTCCTAGGGGAATATTTTAAGCATTAAATACCACTGTTCCAAATAACCCGGCGGGGTTTATAAACTTTTGTAATTGAAACCTCGTTTTGATATTCCCATCAGGAGAAATAATTTTAGGTATAGGTCAAGAAGCTCTAACTGATAAGGAGTTTGCACAAACCAGGTTGCAAGGGCTTATGTGAAAGTCAAATAGGGAAGAATTATGTAAAAGCTCGGTGCTTCCAGGTAACTCTCTCCAGGTTTTATCGTGCTTTAAGCTGAGTTAGGGTGCGCGTCCAAACCCAGCAAATACAGTCAGCGGGTGCAGGGAGGGGAGGTGGTGGTGAAACGCTTGCTGGGAGATGCATCAGGCCTGGGGCTGAGCTGCGCTGGTGGTGGGCAGCGTCTCCGTGTCCTTGCCATGGCCAGGTCAGGACCGAGAGGGATCCCCACTCGGGAATTACCAGCCTGAGCGTTGGTGTAGCTCG
The DNA here is from genome assembly GCA_035590195.1 of Aviceda cuculoides. Lineage (NCBI taxonomy): Eukaryota > Metazoa > Chordata > Aves > Accipitriformes > Accipitridae > Aviceda > Aviceda cuculoides. Next base: position 37,892,057 of record JAVJGG010000002.1, on the reverse strand, counting down.
GCGGCATTACCTGCTCGTGCCTTGGGACCTTATTGAAGAGCTCACCCCTTGTGGTATTTTTTGCCTCCGTTTACTCTGTAATCAGCTGTGAGCGCGCCTGCCGGTGACATGAGGCGTAGCCCCGCGTGTCCGGGGGGGCTTTGGCTGTTGGTGGGGTTTCAGCACACCTTGCTCTGGCAAGGCACTGGACCTCTTCTCTCCGGACACGGTGCCACAAGAGCCACACGCTGAAGTGGCCTTTTCAGACTTTGTGGTCTGTGAGTGCTTATGAAAGAGGCAGCACCCGGAGGAGGGAAGTGTCTGCCTCCTCTTCCCAGTGGCTGTGGGCAGCTGGGTTTGCTCGGCTGCCGTGGGCGGCTGGCAGCATCCCTCCCACCCCGGGCGAGCTGCGGGCTCCGGCACAAAGTGTGGTTTCCTCAAACCGGCTCTACAGATCTGTAAGCAGTTGCTACAAGTACGCAAAATGAAGTCTTAAACTTCTTTTCCTCTGGGCCGAGATGCCTCAAATGCGTCTTCTGGAAAGCTGGTCCCTTGGTCCCTGTGCCGGCACAGGTCAGGGCCGTGTCTGATGAGTATTTTGGTACCAAACCTTGTGCATGGAGCCATTGATCTGGGGTGTCCCTCTACTAGGGGAATGTTTTAAACAGCTGATCACGAAACCCCTGCACAGCTGGCTGGAGAAAACTTGCCTGCCGTTTTGCTCTCTGTAAATTTTATGTAACATCACATGCGTGTGTGGATGGTGCTTTATGAAAGTGAAAGGACGAGGCTGATGCCCCGATGAACAGATGTGTGAGACGGGCAGCGTAATGAGGGGAGACAGCCCTTCTCGGGGGAGGGGGGGGGACCGGCATCGTGGAGCAGGGCAGCTGGCTGACCATCCAGCAGCGGACGGCTGTGGCATCCTGGGGTCCCCGGCTCTGGGGGGTGCTTTGTCCTTGCAAAAGGCGGTGCAATGTGTTTTGGGTCCCATGGTGACCCGCAGATGGGCGTTCTCTGCTGCGGGAGAGGGTTTGGTCTGTTGCTTTATTTGCCTTACTACCAGAGAGGTTAGGTCACCTCAGGCTCGTTTCTGAGCTCCAGTCTCCTTCCTGACCATGCTCTGCTGGGAAGAGCTGCTGATACCCCAGGGCTCGAATACGGCATCGCTCCGTCTGGCTAAACAAACCGACCAACCTCCCTCCATCTGTAACATGCTTGGGCGATGCTGGAGGGAGCCGGGAGGGGACGGCATCTCCCCCGAGGCCGCTCCAGGGTCCACCAGCTTCCACGCAAGGAGCAAATCCTGGGAATGAGGAAAAGCTGTCTCCTTCCCCAGGAGCCGTCAGGGCTGAGAATCCCCAGGCTTCTTGTTTTCCTCAGTTTGGCTATATGCTGTGGTAGGGTTTGAGCTGTTTCTCCTTGAGACTATTCAACAGCTTAGATGCTCTTCCTCTGTTAATCAGCCTAACTTCTTTCTTATTTTATCCCATTACTTTCTAATTATTCTCCCTTGTGGTTCCCTAAATAAATCCTCCCTTCTCTTGGTATTTACTCCTTCCAGGTATTTCAGCCTGCCGCACTGGTCCAGCACAGCTTGCAGAGTTCTCTCCCTTCCCCTCTCTTTTCCCCACGGCTCTGTGCCGCTGGTCCTGACCTCTCCCTCCCTGGATGAGAGCCCCGTGTTCGGAGCCAGCACGGAGGCACGGTCCCCTCCCTGCTCGGCATCTTTCCTGGTGCCGGTTAGAATCATGCCCACTGCATGCTCCTCAGCGGTGTCACTGGTTTTCTGGTCTCAAAACTCCTTGCAGTGCCCACCGTGGTTAGCTGGTGACCCCTGAAAGGGGCCTTGCTGGCTTCTGCCTGCTGCTGGTTCTCTTGTCCCTGTGGCCGGGCCTTCGCTCAGCCTGTTACTGGCGGCGGCAGACGCATCTGATCGCTGATAAAGATCTGTAATGATGATTTCTGCAGTCGTGCTCAGCGTGCTGGTGATTAGCATTGCCCTTGGCTCATGTTCCTGACTGGTTTGCACGTTCTTCGCTTGGATAGAACGGTTTGAACTAATTTTTTTCCAGTAAGGATGGGTGGTTATTAAAGCTCGACTGAAGTTCCGTAATGGTGTTGCTGTTTCACCTGCGCTAACTACACCGATGGCAGCGTGCGCTTGAAAAGAACTCGGGTCTTGACATTTCTCAGTTGCTTTTTCATCTTCACGCACCTCTAGCTGTCAGCTTTGGAGCGGCGTTGGGAAGACGTCAGTGTGAGCAGCAGGGCCTTTGTGCGCCCTGGCTTTTCTGTGCTGGGGATGACAGCAGCTGTTCGAGCCGGAGACTTTGCAGCATCTTGTTTCCTCTTTCATGTTTTTTTGTTCCTAATTTACTCTCTGACCCGCCAGGGTAACTTGGACTGGCTTCTGAGTGGAGCTTGCCCAGCTTTGGCAGGTCCCAGCATGGCCACGCTTCGCTCCAGCATCGCTCGTCTGCCCCGGGAATCGGGAAGCCGGGAGAGGTTGAACCGCCGGGTCCCTGGCTGAGCCGCCACCGCCTGTGCAGCCGGGGCTCCGCGGGCCGCCGGGACCGGGCTCCCCCTTCCCAGGATTGCTGCTTCCCTGGACCAGGCAGGAGCCCTCGCTGCGCTGGCTCCCGCGCCTGAGCCACGACAGCATCTTAAACCGAACCTTTTGCCCGGCTGCGCCCAGCGCCGCCGCGTGCTGACATTGCTAATTAGGTCAGCGGCTCCCGGTGAATTGAAGTGGATGCATTTGGGAGGCGGGGGGAGGAACGGGGGAGTTATCTGAGGCCTCTCCAACCTAGAAACCCAGAAAAGGTTTCTGGAGCTGTTGGGTGGCTCCGGCATGTGCTCTGGCTTTCGGCACGGCCGCGACCACCGCGAGCGCTGCCCTGGCTGGCTCCCTGCCTCCTTGGGTGCTCGGGTCACAAATGAGGGGTTTTTTTTTTTTCCCTCCTTGAAACCGGGGATTTTATTTAGACAGTGCTTAAAATCTGGATTTGAAGCCGACAACCTAAATCGAGGTCTGAATTTAAAATGCAGCGCTCGAGCGGTACGTGCTTGTCAGCGAGGTCTGGGCGGGGATGCTGCCGAGCCACGGAGACCGAGCGCGCCGCGGCCGGCGGGGAGGCACCGTCCCCTGGCCCTTACGCCGGTTGTCGGGTCGTGCCAAGCTGAGAAACGCACCTGGCTGGGGTTCAAAATGCAGGATGGCTGCAGGATCCCCTCCCCGTCCCCAGGGAAAGGAGATGCGACCTGCAGCCGTGAGCCGGGTGGTGCTGGCGGGCACCTGGCTGCAGGTAAAGCACCGCTCGCTGGTTAAAGACGGTGCTTCTCCTGGGTGTACGGTACTGAGGTCTTGCATTGTGCTTCCCGCGTTACTTTTTTTTCCTGTGCATCTGGTATATTTAACAAGGTTTTCACTTAAATAGTCTTTCCAGGCATCGTTTGAAAGCCCATTGTCATTTTGAGCAAATCCAAAATGAAAGCTATCTAGTGAACAAGAAGTGCTGCTCGCCATTTTGTAATGTAATAACATGTAAAAATCAAGGATCTGAATAAATCAATGGCACATCAAGCATATTTACATAAAGTATATAAAGCGCTGAGGATACTAAATTTAGAGCATAGGCTCTCTGCTTGCAAATCGACATGTTCTAACTGGCTGCAGTCATTAAGACCAGCCTTTCTTTAGCAAACAATTAGAAGTATACTTGCAAAACAAGATTGAAATCAGAGATGTAAATAAGGCTTTAACTTGCATCTTTAAATCATGATTAAAACTAAAAATCTAACATTGCTAAGGTAAGGAAGAACTTCCCCTGTGTTGCAGCGTATGGTGTTTATGGGACTGGAGCTGAGTCTTGCCCCCCTCCCCGCCGTACTGGGGGCATGGCTGTGTCTGACCTGGGGAAACCTGAACCGCGGTGGGATGGTCCTGGTGCCGCTGAACTAAACGAGCTGGCGGCGGACTCATTTCACTCCTCACCTTCTCGCTCTCGACGGCCCAGTTAGTAAATTAAGCAGGATGAGTTTAGGGTGGTGGGGGCCGCCTTTGTTCCTGCGCTCCTGCTATTTCAGGTGCTGTCACGGTTGTGCTTCCTTCCAGAAACGGGGTTCTGCGGCGGGGGGGAGCATCGTCCCGACGCTTCCCTCGGGAGAGAAGGGAAGGAAACTTTTTCGGGAGCTGCCTGTAGCGCAGGGCTGTGGGGACAGCGCGGCTCGGTCTGCCCCGGGCGTAGCAGGGCTGCGACGGAGGACCCTGGGGGAGCCGGGGGGTCTCCGGGCTGGTGCCGGGGCATCTTTCCCTCCTGGCTCGCCATGCCTGCTGCCAGGCTGACGCCTCTGGGCTCTGTCCCTTTGCTGTTCCCGGGGCTAATAATACCCGGGAGGAGGCGGCGTGCTGCCGGCAGCGTCTCTGTCCCAAGCCCACTCCGGGGAGTGACGCTTTCCCCGCTCACGCCGAGCGCGTCCTCCCACGGCCGCCTGCTCCCGCCTGCCGGCACGTGCCCAGGAATGCTGCCGCTTCTTCCCTGCGCCATGCCGGCTCCTCCGTGCCCGCTGCCGGCACAGCCCCGCTGCCTGCCGCCTTTCCCGATGCCCTCCCCTATATCCCTGCCAGCCCCCGTCCGGCTCGGCTCTCCCCGCAGCTTCGCTTGGGGGTGATGCAAATACCGCCGTTATTTCTGCTTCTGTGCCCAGCGGCGTCAGCTCGGTTACCTTCATTTATTTCTGCTCCTAAACGCGGGTGTTCGCACTGGATTTTCTCGTTTGGGGGAAAAGAAAATTCTTCTTGAAACAGGGGCGATGGTTGCAAACTGGGTTTTTTATTCGTTTCTCGCCAATCGCCTTTCCCCCACCTGTGCTGGCGCACGGGGGGAGACCCAAAACCTGCCGGGTCCGGCACAAGCCCTGCGCAGGGTTGGCTCTTGAGGGAGGGTGCTCGGAGCAGGGTGACAGCAGTAGGAGCTCCAGCTCTGACATGAGCCCCCTTTGAAGTCTGGGACGTCGCCTAATCTCGCCGCTTTTGTTGAGGTTTGCTCCATTTTATGCGTCTGCTAATAAATATTGTAGCATGCTAAAAATAACTGTTAAACATGGAGAAAGAAGTAAAGCTGCTTTGGGCCCTGAATTTCCAGTTTAATTCCCTTCTCAGGGAAGCTCAGACTTTCCGAAACGGGTTTAGCAGCGCCTGGGCTGTACGGTTGGTTGTGGCTTTTCAGCGTGGAGCTGCCGTGCCGGGGAAGAGCCGGCGGCACGGAGGTGTCGCGGGGCAGGCCAGGGGTGGGCGAGAGGGAGATGCTCCTCGCCGAGGCTTGGTGCCGCTCTCCCAGCGCCACGCCGAGGGTGGAAGCTCCTTGCGGAGGAGCTGGGGGCATCCCGAGAGGATTTGAGGGAGGAGAAAGCGGCCAGGTCGGGGAGCCGGGGACGTCTCACGCCCTCTGTGCTCGGGGATGCCGGTGGGGATGAGCGGCAGCCCCGCGGTCCCCTGTGCCGCTTCCCTGCCCTGTACGGCGCTGGCAAAGCCCCGGCGTGGCCCAGCCGCGCTGGCAGAGGTCACGTAGGTAGAGCAGGAGCCCCGGCCGGCGGAGGAGCCTCCCGCTGCCGCCTCGGCCCCGGCCTCGCCGGCAGCGATTCGGCAAAGGCG
>JAVJGG010000002.1:37875134-37886000 GCA_035590195.1 Aviceda cuculoides | reverse complement strand
GGCTGGGGTGCCCGTTTGGTGAGAGGGCGGCTGCACGCGGTACAGCTCGTCCCGCCGCCCGCGCGGCTCCCGGCCCACGTGCTGAGTCAGCGCCTCTGCGTGGCGGGGGGGTGGGGGGGCTCCAATGAGTAAGGGTGGGTTGGAGGGGCCGAACAGGCACACGTGTGCGTGTTCGGGGGGTGGGGGGGGGACACGACAACCCTGCGGGCACCCTGCCTGCTGGCCACCCTCGCCAGCCCCGTGGCCGCACCGCTGACCCCTCTCCGGAGGATCCTGCGGCACACCGAGGGGCAGGCGCTCGGTGGGCGAAGCGGCGAAGGCGGCTCCATCTTTCTGTTCCAGTACATCGAAGCCATCAGCAACAAGCAAGGCGAGCTGGAAAACTACGTCTCGGATGGCTACAAGACAGCTCTCACGGAAGAGAGGAGACGGTTCTGCTTCCTGGTGGAGAAACAGTGTGCCGTAGCGAAGAGCGCTATCACCTACCACGCCAAGGTGAGTCGGCCCTGCCGGAGCTGCCGGTCCGCTGCCGCGTTCCCGCGGCTGCTGGGCTGCAGATCCCGGCTGCCCCGTCACCAGGGGGATACTCCTGTCGCAAGCCGTTGCCTATGGAACAGGCCGGTATCCTGACAGCCGCAGGTGGTGCAGCCCCTGCGGCTCGGGGGAGAGAGGCGGGGGGGGGGGAATATTCCAGTGGGCGACCCACGGACAAGATGGTCTGGGAGATACGCCTGCTCCCAGCTCCCTCCCGGCTGCAGCCCGAGCTGCCCTTCCTCCGACGAGGGGGCACGTCTCCCGTGGGTGCTGCTCTGCATTTCGAAGCAGCTTCTGGCTGCGGGAGGTAGACGGGACCGGCTGCGGTTTGCTCCAGTGCCAACGCGGTGACGGCAGAGCCTGGCAGCGCATCCCGCCGTCCGGCGGTGCCAGCCCCTCCGTGGCGCGACTTCACCTGCGCAGGGGAGCTCGTGGTAGACGGATGGGGCTGAGTTCACCTCTCCTGCGTGTCGTGGTCACTGAGGTCCGAGGGCTCTGCCCCGGCAGAGGTTTGTCAGGTTCCTCGTGCGCCGGCTCGTGATTTGCAAAAGCAGAAGAAATGCAAAGCAGCGACATTCCTGCTCGGAGTCAGAGCAGCGCTGCCTGCCTGGCAAAGCTCCCTCCGACCCTCGCCTTACCCCTTGGCCTTAGCAAAGGCAGGGATTAAACCAGAGATTAAATTGCTGCTCCAAACCCCCTCTTGCCCGTTCCCAGGCACCCCGCGTCGCCTGGGCCGGGGGCTGGAGCTGCTGCCTGCCAGCCTGGGGAGCAGCAGCCCCCTGCGCCGCTCCAGAGCGGAATCCATCCGGATGAGGGCTGGGAACGCCGGTGCTGCTCCCGCAGCCTTTTGCTCCTGTTCTGGTTGTTCCCCACCGCCGCCCCCCGTCGCTCCCAGCACCCATCTGTCACCGCCACGCTTGGCACCGGGGAGCAGGAGAAGGAGTTTGGATTAGTCAGCTCTGTCCTCGTGCTGCGCTGCGGACCAGATCGATGCTTGGCATATGCAAACTCCTCCTGTAGTGCAGGAGGGAAAAAAAAAAAATCCTCCCCAGGGGGTGGGGGGGAGGGGGGCGGGGATCAGCAGGCATGAGGGTGCCGGCACCCGCAGCGTGGCTGCGGCACGGTGAAACCAAAAACTTCTTGCAGCAGCAGCAGCACACGGAGGGTGATTGTGCAAGAGGGACTCTGCGGGTGGCTCGTCCAGCGCGCGGTGGGCGTACGTGCGACGTGGGCGCCCGGCCCCGCACCAGCCTGGCAGCCGGCGTGGGCCTTGCCGGCTAAAAACGCCGTCCTGCCGCTGCCCGCGGCTCCCGGAGGATGCTGGCGGCAGCCGCAGTCTGGGTGGCGAGGCTGTGCCTCAGCTGGAACCAGCGGCCGATAGCGGGGAAACGTTCTGGGACTTCGAAGTTGGCTTTAGAGGGGTTTTTTGATACGTGGGGAGCAAGTCATCTCCAGATGAGACCCCACGCGAAGCCGCGCAGCGGTGCTGGGTCACCCTCTGCCGCGCGGCTCTGCTGCGGGGCGAGCCGGTGGGCGAGCTGGCCGTCGGGGTTACCGGAGCTTCTCCACTTCTCTTCACGGCGTGTTTCTCGGGGGGGTGTTTAGGCATCGCCTGGGGGTCGGCGGGGTGCCGGGCTGAGGAACGACCTTGGGGTGGTTTGGGACATCTCCTGCCTCAGAGTCATACGATGAGATGCTCACTCACGTGGTGTGTTAAGTGAATAAGGGCAAGTTTAGCTCCATTTTTTTTTTTTTTTTCCTCTCCCCTCCCCTTGGCTCGGAGCACGACAGTGGCTGGCCACAGGTCCTGCCCAGGGGCAGGGAACAGTGGGGTTTAGCTGCAGGGCGCTGGGGCCAGAGGCTGTCGGTGCTGAGCAGCCCTAAACAAGAAGCTGATCCCTCAGGACCTGGGTGACAGCACAGAGTACGGGCTGTGCCCTGCTGACCCTTTGGTCAGGTTTTATTTCTCCGCTTGGTCGAGCGGTGCTGTTCCCCAAGGAGCCCAGCACCCTGCCCGGCTTCCTACGGCTCCTCTGCTCCCGGAGCTGCCCCACACAGGATATCTCAGAATAAGCTGGGAAGATGAATTACCTTTTCCTTCCCTCCTTTCCATTTTTCATGACACCTTCCTGGCTCAGCTGCCGTCAGAGCCTGGAAGTGGTAAGTCCCCGTGTTTTCTCTCGTCTGCGCCATGCCCAGGGGAGTCGATCGATCTTGTGGCCAGGATCAGGCCAGCTCCGGATCCGTGCAGCGCTGCCCAGGGAGGGGTGCAGAGCTGGGCGGTTTTCCTGCACCCCTGTGCCCTCACGCCTCGTTTTTCTCTGTTGCAGGGGAAGGAGATGCTGACGCAGAAGCTGCCGCTGTGGCAGCAGTCCTGCTCGGATCCCAACAAGATCCCGGACCGTGCTATACAGCTCATGCAGCAGATGGCTGCCAGCAGCAATGGCACCATTATGCCCAGCCCTCTGTCTACATCCAAATCCAACCTCATCATCTCTGACCCCATCCCTGGTGCCAAACCTCTCCCTGTCCCCCCGGAGCTGGCACCTTTTGTAGGAGTAAGTGTCTCTGCGGTGGAAATTGTCCTGCCCTTCTGAGCAAAGCTGGAGGGACGAGCCCAGCCGGTGTCACCGTTGTCCTCAGCAAGTTGCCTTTTGGCCGACTGTTGTTGATGTGCAGGGTGGGCAGCTCCGTGCACACGCCGCCCTGGGATGCGGGAAGGAGTACGGCATGGCTGGTGGGATGGGCAGCCTGTTCTGTCCCATCCCATCCCATCCCATTCCATCTGGGATTGCTGAGCTCCAGAGGGACAGGGGCTGCAGGGCCTCCTGGGGGGGTTTTGGGGAACCCACGAGCTGGACTCACCTGGCCAGGCAGGTCCCAGTCAGGCTGGTCCCAGTCAGGCTGGTCCCAGAGCTGTGGGGCTGAACCGAGGTACCCCAGTAACTGCGGGAGAAGGCGCTCGGAGTGACCCGTGGGATGAAAGACCCTTCAGAAAAGGGTCTCCCCTGTGATGTGGGGGCCCAAGCCGAGCAGTAGAGCTCAGGAGGGGTTTATCAGGTGCAAGGCAGCTTGGTGCAGTAAAATACTGTAGAGGTGACCCCACTGCTCCCCCCAGAGCAGTTTGTCTCAGGTCGGGAACTAAACCCATCAGGCTGAAGCTCTGGTCTGCTGTGAACCACCTTCCCTGGAGCTGCATCCCGCTGCGGGAGCTGTGCTGGGATGCCCTAATGAAGACGTTCCCCGTCTTCCCCCCCCCCTCCTCTCCTCTCTCCGTAGCGCATGTCGGCACAGGAGGCCATGCCGGTGATGAACGGAGTCTCAGGCCCAGACAGTGACGGGTACAACCACTGGTCTGAGATGAAGCCAGCACAGCCCAAATCTTTATCTCCTCCCCAGCCTCAGAAGCAGCTGAGTGACTCTTACTCCAATACACTCCCAGTTCGCAAAAACGTGCCACCGAAAAACAGCTACGCATCAGGTGAGGCTCCGTCCTCCCCATCCTCTGCTGTGGGGGCTGCCGGGGTGCTGTGGGGCTGGCTGTGCTGGGGGGGTCGCAGCCGCGGTGAGCTGTCGGTGGCAGGGCAGTGACCGGCAGCATCCCTCCGGCATCAAGCACGCTCATGCTTCTGGACCTGGGGTTAGGAAACGAGCCCAGCTGGGTTATCCCATAAGTTTTTGGCTGGGTGGGTTTCGGCCAACGGACAGCATTTCCAGGAGGAAAATGTTGAGGAATCTCACGCAGGGAGGCTGCTCCCTTTGCTGTGGCTGGTGGGCGATGCCAAGAGTGGCAGACCCTGCCTGGGATCCTGCTCATTAAGGGGGAAGATGCGAGTCGAACACTGAAGGTTTTATTGGTACCTGGGGTAAAATAAGCAAGATTAGGGACCTGTCCCTGCTTGTGCTTGGGTTTGTCCGCGGGGTAAAGGACTTGGGGCACTCGCTGGCCTCTGTCTCCCACCAGCTGAAAACAAGACGCTGCCGCGCTCCAGCTCCATGGCCGCAGGGCTCGAGAGGAACGGCAGGACGAGGGTGCAGGCCATTTTCTCTCACGCTGCCGGAGATAACAGCACCCTCCTGAGCTTCAAGGAGGGTGACCTCATCACGCTGCTGGTGCCGGAGGCCAGGGACGGCTGGCATTACGGAGAGAGCGAGAAAACAAAAATGTGAGTGCCGCGGCTGTCCCCGTGAACTGCTGCGCCCTGGGCGCAGTCTTTTCCGGATCCTCCACAAATAAGTGCGGGTTTGGCTTCATCCCCTGCCTTTGCCTTTCAGGAGGGGCTGGTTTCCTTTCTCTTACACGCGGGTCCTCGACAGCGATGGCAGCGAGCGGGTCCACGCAAGGTAGGAGCATCTCACGGGTGCCGTGCCGGGTGGGTCCCTGCACCCCTCCTAGGGCAGGTTTGTGGGCTTGGGATGGGAATACTCCGCTTCCCCTGGACGTGACACATGTCATTAGGAATAACTCCCATCGCAGGCGGGTGGTAGCTGGCTCAGGGGGGCTTTGGCCGTGGTGTCCCCTGCCACGGGTGGATGGGCAGCCTGGGCATCTCAGCCTGGGGTGGGCTGGTGCCGATGCCTCTGCTTTGGGTCCCCCCCCACCCAGCCTGCAGCAAGGGAAGAGCAGCAGCACCGGCAACCTGCTGGACAAAGACGACATCGCCATCCCGCCACCCGACTACGGCATGGCCTCCCAAGCCTTCCCGGCACAAGGCATCAACACCTTCAAGCAGAGACCGTACAGCGTGGCCGTACCCGCCTTCTCCCAGGTGAGCCCACGGGGCAGCGGGGGCTTCTCCCACTTTGGGGCGGGCTTTTTATGAACGGGAGATGCTTGAGCAAAGCCCTGGGCGTTAGTCCCTGCCGGAGCCCTGCGTGTGGTGGCCTGGGTGTCTGCGCCATCTCCGTCCCACCTGTGGTTTTAAAGCAGAAGGATGAAAAGTGTTAAAGCGTCTTCTCGGTCTTGGCGTGGTGTAGGTGGTGTGCGGGTGCAGGACTGCTCTCCAACCTGTGTTCGTTGTTTGTAGGACTACCTAATGCCCTATGGTTGTGCAATTAAAGACTATTCCAGTGGCCTCTGCCAACCACCCTCCGCTCACTACAAGCCTTACATTAGGTCGACAGCTGTAAGTCGGAATGCACGCAATGTTTCCCTTGGGATTTACGGGTAGTTGGCCGCTTTTGCCTGGTGACCCGTCCGCCTTGTCCGAGGCCCCATCTCCTGCTGAGCGTCTCTCCTGGGGAGAAGGGACGGGGATGCAGGGAAGCAGTGGGAGAGGAGAGCAGCGAATGGGGAGGATGGGCCGGTTTGGCTCACCTGCATGGAACGGGCAAGGCACGGGGAGCGAGTGGCACAAAACGGCACCGTAAACCCCCAAAGGACAACACTCCCCCGCTCTATGGGAGCCTCCCACCAGAAACAGGCTGTTCACAGGCAGCTGGAAGCGTTTTCTCTGGCACATGCCAATTCAAGCCGGTGATGGTCCCGTGAGGACACTGGAGTGAGCGTGTGAGGCTGGGGCAGACCCCGGCCAGGGCTCCGGCAGTTGTCCAAAACGAGCTCAGGGCTTCTCGGATAACAAATTGGGGAGGATGCATGTGTGGATGACTCCAGCTTAACCCGGGAGCTGCTGGTGTAGCGGGGCTTCCCTGCCAGAACAAGCGTGGCGGGATGAGCCACCTTAGCTTCCCTGGAGCTCTCGGCACATGCTGGTGGAGGGGGAGAGGATGAGGAGGGGGAGAGGTGGCCACGCAGCACCCGACCCGTTGGCAGGGTGCTCCAGCCGGGGTCCCGTCCTCTCTGCAGAGGATGGACAAGCGTGGCCCCACTTGCTCTTTGCTGGGTTTTCCCAGCAAGGTTTGCTGCTGGATTTGGGGTTTTGTGATTGGGAGCGTTCCTGGGATAGTGAGAACTTGGGTCTCTGATGCCTGGTGCATCGCCAGCTCAGAGACCAGCAACTCCCAGTCCTTCCCAGAGCGGTCCCGTGTTTGCCATGAAGAGCAGAGCTGCTCTGTGGCCGTATCCCGGGGCAGGTCCTGACCCAGGGAGCGGTGTCCTGAGCCTGGTCCCCATCCGCTCCTTGGACCAGTGCAGTTCTTCCCCACTGTAAAGGCAGTTCAGTGCCGACTGAAGGAGAAAATGGTCCAAAACCCTGTGGGTTTCTGGTGGGAGTTAACACAGACAAACACCTCTTTCCGCAGAACATTTCACTGATGTGTCTCAGACTTGTTTGATCCCTTTTCGAGTGTCTCGCATCTCGAACGCGGCTGGAGCTCTGTACCACAGTGGGGCTGGGCAGAGCAGACCAGGGCTCTCCTGCCTCTTGCTTTCCCTTGTCTTGCCAGATAAAGTCCTGCTCCGAAGAAAGTGGTACTCCCTGCTGTCTAAACCCCATTCGAATCATCTCCATAACTCCCTTTCCTCTCCAAATGCATTGGCGCTCGGCCCCGGCGTCCCTGGGTCCCGATGCACTTTGGTCTGTTCGTGCGACCCTCCGGCAGCACCCGAAGGGGCACAGCCCGCGTCCCCCACCCCTCACCCTGCTTCCTTCCCTCCTCTCCGCAGGGTCTCGAGGACTACGGGACGAGGTCCGTCAGCAGGTAAGACTTGAACCTTCCCGTCGCCTTACCTGAAAGTGAGCGGTTGGCGTTGGCTCCGGGCGAAGCCGCGGTGCCGTGTCCCCACGGGGGTCCCTGCGCGGGCTCCCCGGGGGGGGCGGGCGGTGGCTGGGACGGGGTCGCGCGGTGGAGGACGCGGTGCGGGTCTCGTCTGTCAGCGCGGAGGGACCCAGCGTCTCCTGGGGAGGACGGGTCCCAGGGCCAGCCCCTGCTGTCCCCGACCTCGCACCCCTCGTGCTCTTCCAGGAGGAGTCGCGTCTCCCCAGCCTCCTCTCTGGGGCTCGCGCCCGGATAGCGAGGCCGCGGAGAGTGCGCGCTCTCGGGGTCTTTTCCCCGGCACCTTCTCCCACGTTCCCTCTGCCTTGGAGCTGCCCCATCTTGCTTTTGGGTTTAAACCCCAAACCCACGGGGGCGCGGGCTGCCAGCAAAGCAGTGACGGGTCGGGGTCTAGCTCACCGCGGCGGGGGTGCTGCTGCCGGTCTCCCCGTGGCACCGTGCCGGGAGCCGAGCTCCCGGGCACGCTGCTGCCTCGCGGCGCGTGCCGGCGGTCCCGGCCACTCTGGCAGTCTCCTGTGCTTTGTTCCGCAGCGGCAGTGGCAGTTTGGTATCAACGGTGTGAGGACACCTTGGCTAGCGGCGGCCCCTTGCTGCTTGGAAGAGCTTTCTGCTTCTTTCCCCCCTTTTTTTTTTTTTTTTCTTTTTTTTTTTTTTTCTTTCCCCTTCGTTTCTCTTTCTCTACTTCTTTTGGATTTTAAACTCTTGTGATCTTCAAGGAAACCATGGTGCTTCTCCACCCCTCCCTGGTGTTCACAGTGCCCTTGTTTCTGAAGCCTTTTCAGAGCAGAAACTGCCGATCGGTCTGTGCTCGCTTTGAAGCAGCCTGGATGCAGTTTACACTTTAGTGGGACCTAGTTTTTGTACTGCTGTGTGAATGTTAGCGATGCACTATCCCTCCTCTGGGGCTGCGCGCCAGCCGCCTCGCACGAGCCTGGACAAAACCTCCCAGACTGGAACAAATATGCATGGTCTCTGGTGTCCGTACTGTTACCGAGCATCCGGGGTGCCCGTGCCCGGGATGCCGTTCCCGTGGGGGGCAGCAGCCCCCCCGCGCCTCCCCCTCGGCCTGATCCGCTTCCATCCAACCACCCGCCGCGGTGGCTTTGGGAGAAGCGGATAGCGCAGAGCTCCCGCTCCCGGGAAAGGGCTGGGGGGTCCTGCTGGCCGTGGGGCGCAGCCAGCAGCCCCCCTGGAAGGGTTACTCCTGGTTGTTTTATAAATATATATATATATTTTTTTGTAGCAAGGTATTGTTACCTCACGTTAGTGCTGGGGGCTGGCGCGGAGCCGTCTGAGGACGTGCTCGCGTCCCTAAACCGGGCTTGAGCGAGGCAGCCCCCGTGCCGTGCCGGGGGGGCTCGGCAGCACCCGGGGGTCTCCCACCCCGGCGCTGGGTTGGCGCTCGGGGTCCCACTCCCACAGCCGAGCCCGGCCGTAGCCCTTCCAGTGCCCGTGGCCGTCTCCACCGCAGAGCTGTACACGCTTTCTTTTTCTGATGTGATTTTTAAAACCTCTTACATTGCCTGTTTACTAGGACATTGCTGGCAATACAGACACACACACAGAAAAGTTTTTGTTTTATATACTTGCCTATGGGCATATTGTAACAAGACCCTCCTGCATCAATGTCCTAATTTTGCTAAAGATTTTTAACCCAGGATATTTCATGCTGAATGAATGACTGTAGAGGGGGAAAAAAACCCACCCAGCCTAGCAAAGCCTGTATGGAGATTGTAAAGTGCTGAAAAACCTTTTTTAAAAGTCAGAGAGAAATGTGCCCTGTACTGAGTTATTGTTTGAATAAAAGTTTTATTTATTGCATTGAGCTGGGCCTCGGTGTCTTTTTCGGCTGCTGTGCCTGTGTGCTGCCCATCGCCTCCTGCATCGCCCATTGCACATTGCCATGCCTTTTTTTTTTTTTCTTTTTTTTTTTTTTAAATTTTTTCCCTACTCCATTCCCTCAGCACTTACATAGCCATGGGAGACCCTGGGTGCTGCCTGCCTGCACTCAGCCCCTGCAGCCTTTAAACAGCTTTGCTGAGCGGGAGCAGCTAAAACTGTTTAAGGGCCGAGTCCCTCCTCCGTGTGCGTCTTGAGGGGCTGCTGCTGCTGCTGCTGCTGCTGCTGCTGCTGCTGCTGCTGCTGCTTGCTGCGCGCCGAGGCTGCGGCTGCGCTTTCCTGGCCCCGGCGGTGGTGGGAAAGCGGCGATGGCCGGGGCTGGGGGGGAAGGAAGCTGCCCCCCTCCCTTCCGTAGCCCCCACCGTGCCCGGCCTCTCCTCTCCGCAGGTGGCTCCCGGCTGGCCATGCCCTTCCTTCCCCTCCTCGCAGGGAGCCGGCGGGCAGCACCAGCAACTCAATAAACACAACTTTTCCTCCTTTTTCTTCTTCTTCCTCCTGCATCCTCTGCCCGGAGGCGCTGCGTGCGGTGCAGCCGGCGGGCCCGCTGGGCTCTTGCACCGGGGTGGCCCGCCGGCTCGTAGCCCGGTTCTTCTCCTTAACCAGCACCTTCTGTTCCCATCAGGGGGTCGGAGCGCATGCCGGTGTCCTCCAACCTGCCTTCTCTTTCCCTTGCAGCCCCGATGTTGAAGTGGCCAGGTTTTGAGCTGCCCCTGCCCGTAGTTAGTAAGTTGACGGTCTCGGAGGGGGGGGGTGCCCGAGCCCTGGGTGTGCTGGTGCTGGGCAGCGGGTGACAGCCGTGGGGCTGCGTGGGGACGGTGCCACCGCTCTGCTTCCACCCTGCACCCGGCCGAGCGCGTCCCCTCCCTCGGTCACCGCTTGTCCCCGTCCCGGTGGCGGGAGCTGCCGGGCTGGTCACGCTGCATCTGCACGGCTCCTCGCACCGCCGCCGCGCCGAGCGGCCCGCTGGGGCCGCCGCGCTCCCCCCGGGATGCTGAGCTGCTCCTCCTGCTCCTGCCGCTTGCCCTGCTCCCCGTAACCGGTCTCTTTGGTTGTAGGTCGCCGGTGCCTGCTGTCCCACCAGCACCTGCATCGCCATCCCCAGCCCTCTCCCGTGGGACAGAGCAGATCCGCACTAATGTCAAGTTTTTTTGAGCAGCTTCTTTTGCTTGTAGACCGCCCTGGGGAAGCGTCTCGGGAGCCTCCTCGTCCCGACCCCAGCCGTGGCCCCAGGGCAGGGATGGAGGAGTTGTTCCAGGAGCGGAGACCCCCCCCTCGCCAGTATCGCAGAGCCCGGGAGAGCCCCTTCCCTCTTTCTCTTTGATCTGTGAGCTGGTTTTCCCGCAGCTGCCAGAGCTGTGGGCTCCAGTCCCAATGGCTCTTCTCTGCCAGAACAAAAATAGTTAAATAATAACCCCTGGTGACTCATCAAAGCAACCTCTCCTCTCCCTCCAGTCCTGAGAATCTATTTTGGCATCCTGGAGGGAAAAGTGATCTAAGAATCTGCATTAATTAGGTGGGAAATTAATTACCCTATTTTTAAGCAAAAGCCATTTATCTTTTGAGGAAAGCAAAAGCGTGCTTGGAGAGGTGAGGGATGGCGGGGGAGGCAGCGAGCGCCCTTCCCGGGGGGCTGAGGGGACCGAGCCCCTTCCTCCTGCCCGCCGGAGGAAGACCTGCCGGCGGCCCAGCCGTGTCGCCCGGCGGGGGCGACCCCCAAGAGGGGGTCTCGCCGCCGCAGGTTACGTGGCCGTTGCTCCC